>CM042158.1:49154666-49159666 GCA_023376005.1 Doryteuthis pealeii
ACCTACCCGCGAAACTGAACAGACAACTCAGACAAAAATGTCGAACCCGTATATTCGCTGGAGCGTTCGACCTTAGCTTCAGAAAGAGATGAATGGGGGTCAAACCAACCATCGAAATATACTACATAGTTTTGTTCTTTCATTCCTTATTTTACCTCGTTTGTCGGATATCAATTCCAACCCCCTTTTCACACACACCAACAACACACACACACACATATATATACTACTATTATATATCATATGATACCACTATATATATTCAAGTGAGACTGGACACTGCTGGAGAATGCAAGGCCGACTCTCATAAGCGACGTTCTCCCTGTGATAATCAACACACGGACATGCTAGTGTGGGCCAGCACCCAGGACGTAACATTGATCAACTATGCGAAGTGTTAGATGTTGCCGCAGAGGATCACCTGGGACAGATGATTGATAGGAAGGTTGGCGAGAGATTGTCCATGGATATCCGTGCTACGCGAGCGAGAGAGAGAGAGAGAGAGAGGAGAGGAGAGAGAGAGGAGAGAGAGAGAGAGAGAGGAGAGACGTTGTATATAGAAAATATTAATATATAATATTGGATTATTCTACTTGAAGCTTGATATTTGAGACAGTGGGACATGCATTTTTGGCCAGAACACCGCACGCGCGAGCGAGCGAGCGAGCGGAGCGAGAGAGAGAGAGAGAGAGAGAGAGAGAGAGAGAGAGAGAGAGAGGAGAGAGAGAGAATTATGGTTATACATTCGTAGGGTCTTTTTTTGATTTTTATGTTGTAAATAAAGTAAAGTCGTCGGGGCGGCTAATGTCGGTATCACCAGACAGCGAGGGAGTATAATCCCTTTTAATTAGCGCCAACCAAAGAGATTATTTTAGCATTCTGAGTTGGAGCGCCCACACCTACCATCAGCTCCTTACTTTACCGCACAGATTCTGTGCCTACTCATACGCTAGTTGGCGGGGGCCGATATCGAACATGGACCTTGTGCTTTCTAGCCGAACACTCTACCGACCTGAGCTAGACCGACCCTAGCATCTCTCCCCCTCTTGAACCGTTTGGTGCGTGTATCCAGGATAATGAAATTCACTACACCATAAGATGAATGAAAAACAACAAACAAAAAACACGTGAATCAAAATTTAATGTAGTTGAACAATATGGTACAGGTGGTGTAATGTTTATCCTCGTGAAAATGGAATCGTTGAAACCGAGTTCAAATCCTGGACGAGACTGTTTTCATCACGCATAGTGATAATCCCTTCGAAAGATTGCACTCAACAATCCAACTCTTTAATCCCATACGTAAATAGAAGGAGAGACGAAACATTATAGCGCCGATTTACCATCATGAATGAATTCAACTTTTGGAACACTTCATGTTTTCTTATTTTTAACACACCACACACACACACACACACACACACATATATATTATATATATATATCTATAATATATATATATATGTAGTGCCAGCCTAGGAATTACAACTTAGCGTATGAGTTGCACAGGGATATCTACTGTAAAGTAAGGAGCTGATGGTACATGTGACGCTCCATCTCAGACGCTAAAATAATATCTTTGATCTATCACTAGTGAAAAGAAGATAGACTCCCTCGCTGTCTGGCTAATACCAACATTAGGCCACTCCACCGACTGTACTTACTTTATGTATATATATGGTGATTGCCACTTCGCAGAAGAAAGCCATTTCTACAAGGGATTCGGCTGTGAGCATGCAGAGGGCCCAAAGTTGATTTTTAAAAAATGTTCCCTGTCATACATGAACCCTTTCTCGGCTTCCTCCCGCTTGCGACCATACGTGACTGAGAAGCTCAGCCCTTGCCACACAGGTCACATACATGATCATTCTTTACTGTAGGAAATGTGTACGTGCCGTACGTCATGATCTGCTTATGTAGAGGCCGCTTCAGGATGGGGTGCTCGAGCTGACTTACCTCAAATCCTTACAATTGTCAATTGGTCCTCATCGCTAAAGCAGACTTCCGCAAGGGTCACGATGTCTGCTCCATATCGAGAGTTCTTTGACACGATACCAGTTTGTTGTTTGGGGTTTCAAGATCCTCAAGATTGAAATGTATCTGAACATTCCCAGGTGGCTATTGGGCCTAGGATTTGTCTGTTTGTATATTTTTTTTTGTCGGTCCTGATAATGTAAAGAGTCGCAGGTTGCTCGCCCAGCTTAATTGGGGAAGTGGCATTTGTTTAGTTTGGTCTGGGTGGGCATACTACCGCAGTGGCTACTCAGTCCACTCACAACCTCGCCATGTATGGATTCACAGCTGTGTGCTTCAAGTCCGTCAGGCCTGCACACGCCACCGTTCCTCCATTATCGTGGGACTTGTAGAAATATCTGCACATGTTGACATGTTATGCGCTTGTGCGACACACACTACATGTTCTCCTTCCCCAATGTCTAGTATCAGTGACAAGCCGAGGCAGGATGACTGAGAAAATTTCCTAATATTTTCTAAGTTTTAACTTAGTATAAGTCCACAGATACAGTTTTCTATTAAATAGGTGACGTACATACAATTTTATAATTTCACCATATATTACATAAAAAAACCCAAAATAAAACAATAAGACCTATTCAAATATTGAAATGAAAAAGGGACAAATAAATTAGATTAATATTGTTAAATGTCAATGAAATTAAACGTTATGACAATTTAAATCACTATAATAATAAAAATATATTATAAAACGCAAGGAGAAATACACAATTAAAAAGTAAAGTTTAACTTAGCAATGAGTCCACAATCTCCTTGTAGTCTTCCAGCTTAGGAAGGTGGCTGTCATGGTAGTATTTTGGGTAGCTTTTACTTCGGAGGGAGGGGGGGGAGAAGACTTAGTTTATGGCTGGACATTGCTTTTTTAAACAAAAAGCGAAATAAGATTAATATTGTTAAATGTCAATGAAATTAAACGTTATGACAATTTAAATCACTAAATAATAAAAAGCAATATTATAAAACGCAAGGAGATACACAATTAAAAAGTAAAGTTTAACTTAGCAATGAGTCCATAATGTCTTGTTAGGGGTTAGTGTTAGGGGTTAGTTTTATAAATAAAAAAAATCTAAAAATCGTCTGTTAAAACAACCGGATATTGACGGTGTAAATGAAAAACATGTATTTTCTTAATCGAGATCAAAAAGGGGTGCCTAAAGGTCATATGGTCCAAATTGCTATTGAGAGAAACTGTGACTATGTGATAAAGTACGATCAGACTCATTTTAATGTATGATACATGTTCCTGTGTTGGTAATTTATTGGCATTTCAGTCTCGGAAGACTATAATATAGTTTTTGTGCCTCCTGTGACTGTGAAGTTCAATGTTTGAAAAACATTATCGACCACACATGTCGCATTTGAAGGCTGTCCCTGAAGATGTTGATGTGCCGGTGCCTTGTTGCCGCTGCTTTCTTCTAGACCTCTTAGCTTCATGGTATTGCGTCAGGGTGACTTCAAACATGAACAATCCTCTACGAATAGCCTGCCGCTACTGAGAGCGGTCTGGAGCCAAATTTTCCCAGCTGGAAATGGGCAATGCCAAAGCACCTGGGATATTCTCACAGACATCTTTTGAACCCAGCTGGAGGCGACCAATCTGTAATTATCTGTGCTAAACAAATGGCATTAACTTTTTTGACACACATTATATATTATATATATATATATATTTATATATATATATATATAAAGAGAATAGTTGAAGAAGCACAAGAACGTGGCTTGATTTCAGTAATAATTATAATGATTGTATTGATGTCCTTGTGCTGTGCTTAGACGTAGACCAAACGTGGGACAATCAGACCTGTTAGAAAATGAACGATAACACTCGAACAATAGTCCTGTTTGCATTGTTCTTCCGGTCATGCGCAGCATCACATCCTCTTTCCCCTCATTCCCAACAGGGACCTGCAAATGGGCGACTAACAAAAGCCCAGACACTGAAATCAACATTACGACCCTCAATACGCAACAATTACCTTTATCATTATAGCTTACTTGGGATTCACTAACAGCATATATATATATATATATATAGTATATCTATATATATATATATATATATATATTATATATATATCATTTAATTTTATGTTTTTATTGAGCACTCTATGGTGTAGATATGAAATTATAAAACGTATAGATATATATGTATATGTGTCTCGTAAAATAAGTCAGCAGGTGACCTATTGACGGTATCAACCGGACTGTCTATTTCATTTTCACTAACGGAAATCTGTGGAAGAATGATAGTAAATTAGTGTTACACAGTGTAGCTACTCAATTCGCTGAGTTGGCGAGGTCGGTATCGAACTAGGGATCTTGTGGTTTCTAGCGAACGTTCTACCGACTGAGCTAACCCAGCCCTTATATATAGATAATTGAATGTCAAACTCATCCCAGGCCATCATCCAACCCCTTCAACTTTTCTGAAATTTTGTCCAGTTGTGGACTATATTAAAGTGAGAGAATCCCCAAAATTTGAGCTTTCAATTCCAAAGATTAACCGGTATATCGATATTAGGTACGAGCGCGTGGTGTATGTTAAAGTCATGGGAAATGGACTCATCCCGCCCGAGTTCAAATCCTGAGACATTGCAGTTCACTTAACGCTAATACCCTTGGGAAAGGTATGAACCTACTCTCCCTCCTGCTATGGGCTAAATAGTAGGGCAGACTGGGCTCTTTAACTTGGTTGGCAACCGGTCCTAGGAGAAGGAAAACTCTGAATTCAAAACTGTTTGAACTCCGCTTAAGAATTGACCTTGTGTCACATCCTGCTCGTGCGGAGGGTTGGTGAATATATATATCGATATTGTATTTTCCAAAGTTTTGGAGTGGAGTTCTAATTGCGCGACATGATACTGATGAATTATCTTATAACACTTGGAATATTATTATGAATTTATTTGGAATATTTTTTGTAGATATCATTGCTGTTTTGTGTTGATTGAAATTTGTGATCT
>CM042158.1:49164666-49184666 GCA_023376005.1 Doryteuthis pealeii
CACATTGACACTATTTATAGGAAAAACATTTTTTTAAAGTATTTATACGAAAAACATTTTTTAAAAGTATTTATAGGAAAAACTTTTTTTAAAGTATTTATTGGAATAACGTTAAAACAGTATTTATAGGAAAAACATCTTTAAAAAGTATTTATAGGACAAACATTTGTAAAAAGTATTTATTAGGAAATACATTTTAAAAGTATATTTAGGAAAAAACATTTTAAAAAGTATTTATAGGAAAAACATCTTTAAAAAAGTATTAATAGGAAAAACATTTAAAAAAGTATTTATAGAAATACATCTTTAAAAAGTATTTATAGGAAAAACATTTTTTAAAAGTATTTATAGGAAAAACATCTTTAAAAAGTATTTATAGGAAAAACATTTTTTTAAAGTATTTATAGGAAAAACATTTAAAAAAGTATTTATAGGAAAAACATCTTTAAAAAGTATTTATAGGACAAACATTTAAAAAAAGTATTTATAGGAAAAAAATTTTTAAAAAGTATTTATAGGAAAAACATGTAAAAAATGTATTAATTGAAAAATATGCTTCCATTATCATTATTTAGGTACTATATGACTCTAAGTATTATTATTATTAGTTACTTGAAACCATACAATTTGTAGAATGAACATCATACTCACCTTCACAGGAAGGCTGTGACTAGCGTCCAGTAACCAGACAAAAAAAGACAGAGTGTAACCGAATCCACTCTGTAGAAACTGACAAGAGATGGTATTCGGTATATTTGGATAAAATATACACACTAAAACCACCACCCAATCAAAATCTTGGAAATAGACTAGACCATGCCACATAGTAGAATAGCCCAAGCTGCTATTTAAACTACTAACCAAATCTGGATTCTCAGAAGCAGATTCAACTTGCAACACAATTGAATACTGATCAGTCTACACAAATATTTACACAATTGTATGAATTATTAGCATCAAAGAGATATAATACATTTTTTGATTTTATTATATCTCTTTAAGAAAATACAAGAAAAAGTAAACAAATATATTACATTTCAAACATCCTTACTTTTACGAATCACATCAACTTTTTCGAAAATGAACGCTGCTCACGTATGGAAACATTTTTCTCTATATACTCTCTCATCTTACGTTTTATTATGAACAATATTTCCATTACTGTTTTTCCATTCTAATGTCCTGATGATGATTTGACAAAAACCGTAACGTTTTAAAGTCGACTTCATCTATAACAGACTTATATTTTTTGTGAATACTTTTTTAAACATTTTTTTACTTTCTATAGGCTGTCGGATTTACTTCCATATTATCTTCCCCACAGATATAAATATCTAGCTCCATATACCTAGGAAATAAATTATCTATAGTAAAAGTAAGTAAAGTCGTCGGGGCGGCCTAAAATCGGTATCAGCCAATCATCGAGGAAATCTATCCCCTTTTCACTTGGGCTAGACCAAGGAGATTATTTTAGCGTCTGAGGTGGAGTGCAACACCTACAATCAGCTCCTTACTTTACCGCACAGATCCATGTGCTACTCATACGCTGAGTTGGCGAGGACCGATATCGAACTAGGAACCTTGTGGTTTCTAGCCGAACGCTCTAACGACTGAGCTAACCCGGCCTTTTATATATATATACATATACATATAATTTCTTATTAGTTATTTTGTTACGAAATGAACCTGAGTTTTTATATGTGCATTGCTAATTGTACCTAGTTGAGGTGGGGTAGTGTTTTAGCTAGGAATTTTGCAATTTTGTGGGTGACAGATCCTATTCAAGAGATAATGGGTCTTAAAGGTAACTCAGGTTTGTGTGTTTGGGGGAGGCCATTAATTTTTGCAATGGTAGGATGCTAATTAATCAAAGACGACCATATTGTGTCTTCTTTAGCAATTAGTTTATTAGTGTCAACATTACCATCAAGAATAAATAGTGGATGCCTGGAGTATATGGAGATATCTATATCGGCATGGAGACCTTCCTTGAAATGCTGTAAAAAAACAAATAAAAAACAAAAAATACACAACTGATTATAATGAAGATTGTGTATCTGTATGTCTTTCACTGAAACTATGACACTAAGTCATCGGGGTGGCCTAAAGTCGGTATCAGCCAATCAGCGAAAGAGAGTCAATCCCCTTTTCACTAGCGCTAGATCAAGGAGATTGTTTTTCCGTCTGATGGGAAGAGCCACACCTACACTCAGCTCCTTACTTTACCGTACAGACCCCTGTGCTAAGTTAGCAAGTGCCGGTATCGATCTAGGAACCGTATGGTTTCTAGCCAAAGGCTATACCGACTAAGCTAAACCGAACGTCACAATTCCCTAAAACCCGGTCCCTTAGGCAATATTAGTAACTCGCTGTATGTTATCTGCCTTTGAAAATTATTAGTATTAAACAAAAAAGCTTGAAACTAAAACACCAATAGTAGCTTTAGTGATAACTTTTATTTTAATATCAGAAAATGGAGAAAAAAAATGTCTGGTCTGATCTTTGTCTACACGCCAATGTTTATCTCGTTTACTTCTCTCTTTTCGATCACGTGACATCCTCAGTTCTCGTTTATCTGCGGCCTTCCACAACAATATTTTTTTGACGTCAACAACTAAAAATATCAACAAAAAAAATCAATCTTTTTTTTTTTTTTTTTTCATTTTTTAAGTTAATGATAAGCATCTAACGTCAGAAAACACAGTAACAACAAAACAAAAACAAAGATCTCTCCAAAGTAACTGCGCAAAAATATATACCAATGGCGTCTAGAAAATATAGGTGGCGCCCGTCGTAAAGAGTTATCTTCTCCTTGTAATAATTTGTTCTTGAAGAGCCAGAAGCTAAAAAGAGAATCGAGAGCGTCGGGAAATGATTCCATAGACGCAAGCGGATTGTTCATTCTACCTTGAATACAAGTAGATTGGCGGTTCCATTGGAGACGAATCTCTTCACGTAACTGTCTGGCTTACTCCGTCTCGTATCAATTATCAATTTAGAGTCGCATGTTATTTATCTCGCTCTATCATCCCAATCGGTATCTGTCTGTTGATTATATTTATATATATATATATATATATATATATATATATATATATATATATATATTACTTTCAAATAAGAAATTTTGAACATGAGTTATTAAACTGGTGTACGTTTAAAAGCTAAATACTATAACGTCGTCATTCCACCCTGTCAGCTCGGTCTGAGGAATACAACGACTGCACCTCTGCAAAGGAGTTAAACTCTCTCTAATGAGGCCACCTGTTGGCTGTTGGTGGCAACCTGTGATGCTTAAAGATGAACCCAGGTGCCTGAGCAGTCTATGACATGCAACACTCTACTGGCTGTGGTAAGTTTTTGTTTCTCCCTTTTTTAATATATATATATATATTATATTTATATATATTATATATATATAACTTACTTAATAGTTACTTAAAGCTATAACAGTTTAATAAGGTTTTATATATTAATAGTACCTACCAACATGTATCACACCAAGTTGTTACCTTAGATAAATAATAGACCATTCCATTAAAACGAGCAAGAGAAGAATGAAAGAAAGAAAACAAGTACCAGCGAGACAACGTTAATTACGCCACGAAGGTTTACCTACAAATTTGGAAATTGTTAAATGCAAATAGAAATCTACAACAATTAATCTGAGATATTAATTCAATGAAATAAATAGAAAATGATGCAACCTAAGACAAATAATAGACCATTCCATTTAAAAGAACAGCATAAAAGTGAAAGAAAGAGAGAAGAGTGAAATAGAAGAGAGAAAGAAAGAAAGAGAGAGGGGGAAGAGGTGAAAGAAACTTAAGAGGTAAAAGAAAGAGAAGAGTGAAAAAAAAACAATTAACAGTAAGAGAACGTCTACTAGGCCACGAAAGCCTTCGCAAAGAGGTGGAAAGTGTTAAATGCTAATAGAAATCTACAATGAATTTATCTCAGGTATTATTTTAGTGAAATAGTTAAATAAATTGAAGAGAGATAAGACATGATGCGACGATTTTAAGAAGATCCTTTTAATTTTTCTCGGTATTAGGGTAGAAAATGTGCAGATACAGGCAAGAGTAGAATGAAGTGCGTAGATGTAATCTTTATTATCAACTACCATGGAAATTATATTGGACCTGCTAGTTATTATCTATTACTTGAAACCAAATTTAATTAATGAAAACTTTGATTAATCACACCTTATTATTTGAATATTAGATTTATTTAAATCCAATTAAACGAAATTTCTTAAATATTAGATAATTAATGTGATGAATCTAAATAATAGATTAATAAACAAGTTAATAAATACTTGTTACAAAATCTAAATAAAAGATATGTTATAAATACGAGGGTATAATTACCAACACATATATCAAAATGAAGCTGATCCTCTGTGGATCACACCCCTACTTCTCCACATAGTCACCGTTTCCAATGTTCCATCTTCGAATGGGGGCATTAATCCCTGCCCCGTAAAATTTTGTTGGCTGTTCTTTGAGCCACTTTTTCACTACAGATTTCACTTCCTTGTCACTGGAATAATGTTTGCCTCCCAAACCCTTTCTTCGGCCCATGGCTTTACTTTTTGACTTACCCTCGTACTAAGGTAAGGGGACACGTATGCAGTTTATACAGAATTAAACTGACATAAGAATTATAAACGAATGCATAGTTTTGTTACGTAGTCCGAAATCAGAGTCAAAGTTCTAAAATTAAATAAGATTTAATTTTATTCAAATTTAATTAGACATAGTTATTTAAATATTGAATAATCAAACATTATTTAATTAAATTAAATAATTACACATATAATTCTTCGTTAAGGTTTCATGTCATCATTTGATGTTTTTAAAATGTACCAGCAAATATATATGCACCCACCAGGTGCAAGTATTTAAATTTTAATGTAATGAAAGTAAATAAGAATACAGATAAAAAATTGAAACAGAGGTGGGTATAATCGAAATATAGAACAACTGAAACTTGCTCTTCCAGAATTCCCGTCTTTTATTGCTAAATTTTCCTAATTTAACTATTTAGTTAAAATAGGTAGTAAATGATAAAACTTACAATTATTTCTTCTTGTTAATGGATTTCTTTTAAGATTTCCCCCCGCGATTTTTGCTCATATTCATTAAGATAAAACCAAACAATAAGAAATCAATAATACTACGCACATATTCATTAAAATCAAATTTATAATATCAATATGCAAATTAGCCTTCCCGTCCACACTGTAAACCGCCATTTTGTTGTATATATAAATACAATTGCATGTTATTAGTATGTAGATATGGTCAACATAATAAATAATATAAAACAATTTTATTAATAATTGAGGATTAAATAAAAATAAAATCACTGAGAATGTGATGTTAATAACTAAGGGAATTGTGTATGTTAATAAGTAAGTGTGGAGGAGACAGCAAAAAAACATCGGCCTCTTTTTGTGAACTCCGATAAAACAGAGTTCATGAGCTTCAAAAAGAAAGGAGACATCTCCACACTAGACGATAAGCCCCTTAAGCCAGTAGAACAATTCACATACATAGGTAGTAATATCTCATCCACAGATGACGATATAATTGCACGAATAGGAAGGGCATGGCTGGCCACAAACAAACTGTCAGTCATATGGAAATCTGATCTCACTGACAAGCTGAAGTGACATTTCTTCCAGGTTGTAGTCATATCAGTACTGCTGTATGGCTGCACCACCTGGACCCTGACGAGGCGCCTTGAAAGTAAGCTAGATGGGACCTGCACAAGAATGATGCGTGCAGTACTGAACAAGTCGTGGAAACAGCACCCCACTAGGGAGCAGCTGTATGGTCACCTGCCCCCTATCTCACAGATCATCCGAGTGAGACGGACTAGACATGCAGGACACTGCTGGAGAAGCAAGGACGAACTCATAAGCAATGTTCTCCTGTGGAAGCCAACACATGGACATGCTAGTGTGGGACGCCCAGCAAGGACCTACGTTGACCAGCTATGTAAAGATGCAGGCTGCAGCGAGGAAGAACTCTCAGGTGCAATGAATGATAGTGAAGGTTGGCGTGAGATTGTCATGGATATCCGTGCTGCCTGCACGACATTATGATGATGATGATGATGATGTAGTAATATAGTCTCGGTAAGACAAACACACAATCTCCATTATAATAAGATTCATGAAATGAGACTTGATATGAATAATTTTGATATTTCGGACTGTTATCCTTATCTTTATTGTGGTATGTATAAAGACAATGTTCAGGCCACTGTAACCTCGGACTCTGTTCACGTATTTTTCTAAAAAATTACGTTAATTGAGGTTTTAATCAAATTAAAACATGGAAAATGTGACGTAAATAAGTAAGTGGATTATAACTTGCGTAGTAATATAGTTTCAGTTATAGACAGAAAAACACCGAATCTCCATTATAATAATGTTCGTTTATTTTTTCTTTCCCTAATTAAAACAAGTAAGTTTTAAGTTTCTTTGAATACCCCCAGGGACATGATAATGTCATTTGCTTTGCCTCGAACAATATATTCAATGCTATTCCCTTGCGAAGAAAAAAACAAAAAACAACAAATCTCTTATCAGTTAATTAACACTTCGTTGTTTCACTTATTTTCATTGACTACAAAGTTTTAAATGGATTACATTGTCAAATGTCTGTTGAAAGTCAGTCGGTAGATCAGAGTTTGATCATCTCTGATAGGGTTGGCCTGGCGATGGGAGTTTGATGTTGAAAGACCCGAAACATCCCAGTGACCCATGCATACTACATCGTTGGCGTCACCTACTAGCGCCCCATATGTAGGAGCATATATTTAAGAAATAATGAGGCCCACCTTGTCGGCTGGGACGTTAGAATACACTGACTGCACCTCTGCAGAAGAGTAAGACTCCCTCTCAATGGGAACACCTCTTGGTAGTGAGTGGCGACCGTGATGCTTAAGGACAAGCAGTCCATAACATGCAACACGCCACTTAGACCCTTACTTAGGTGAAACGGGCGTTCAGAGAAGCCCCCTCCGATCAATCAGTTGGTCACATCAAGCCCTAGCACTTATATGATTGTTCCAACCTTATGACAAGCCCCAACTCTTTTTATCATATGGGTGCTAGAAGGCGGTGGTTGAGGGTCTTCATATCCTGGGAATGACGGTAAACTCTATCTGATGGCGAGGTTCCAGTTCTGCAGGTCCGAGAAATGTCGTGCACCTCTTCCTTACCATGGCTCACAGATCCACTCTGACTGTATTGGTAGTACCTGTTAGGGCCCATCTATGGGTTAAATAGGAAAATGTATTTGTAAAAGAACTGAATATCCATTAAGAATGAAATTATTTAAAAACTTTGTCGGCATTAAATGACCCACTGAGGTTGATGTGCCGTATCCTCTTTTTATTAGCGCTAGACCAAGAAGATTTATTTGGCGTTTGAGGGGGGTCGCCATATCTACCATCGGCTCCTCACTTTACCGTACGGATCCCTGTTCTACTCATACGCTGATTTGGCAAGGGCCGGTATCGAACTCGCAACCTTGCGGTGCCTAGACTGAGCTAAACCAGACATTAAAAGACATTAAAATTAATTTGAGAATTAAGGATAGACGATAAAAAAACTACGACGCCCATAACGGAAAATCAATTAACAATTGGTATTGAAGTGGACGGGCAAAATCATCGCCAGGGCGGGAATCGGAACAAGTAAACTGATAAAAGATAACATTCTAAATAAATTTAAGGAAAAAATTATATAAATAAGACCCTTTAAAAACGGCAAGAATGAGATAAGGGCAGAAAGAATGAAATGGGGATTCCACCATTAGAAAATATTTAATCATCAAATCGAGGGATTATTATTCAGTTTTGAGACAAGCCGTTTGAAAAGAGTCAATTATCAGTCAATAAGATGGGAAGAAGAATGGAATAGAAGAAGAAGAAGAAGAAGAAGAAGAAGAAGAAGAAGAAGAAGAAGAAGTAAAGAAGAAGAAGAAGAAGAAGAAGAAGAAGAAGAAGAAGAAGAAGAAGAAGAAGAAGAAGAAGAAGAAGAAGACAGTAAAGAAGAAGAAGAAGAAGAAGAAGAAGAAGAAGAAGAAGAAGAAGAAGAAGAAGAAGAAGAAGAAGAAGAACAACAACAACAACAACAACAACAACAACAAGAATCGGAAAAGAAAAGAAGAAACAATGAAGAAGTGTCGAAAAATCAAAGAATTGAAGAATCATAGAAGAAAAATAGAAAAATAGAAGAAAAGAAATGAAGAAGAATTGAATTGAAGAAAAATTGAAAAATAATAGAAATGAAAAAGAAAAGAAAAAACTTCAAAGAGAAGAAGGTGAAGAGCAAAGAAAAAAAAGAAGAGAATAAATAATAATAATGAAGAAATACACAAAAGAAATACAAAAGAAGATGAAGAAAAAGAGCAAGAACAAGAACAAGAGAAAAACTAAGGAAACAAGAGAAATGATAGAAAAAAGTGCGAAAATGAATGATAATAATAACAACAATGATAATGAGAAGAAGAAACATCGTAAAAGAAAAGAAGAAGAAGAAAAATCGAAAAAGAAAAGAAGAAGTTGGAAGAAGAATTAAAGAATCAAAGAAGAATTGAAAAGCAAGAAAAAGAATGAAATTGAAGAAAATAAAACTAATCAGGAAGAAAGACAGAAGAAAATAATACCTGAAAGAAGTTTTAGATGAAAAAGATGACTGGATCAAAGAAGAAGAAGAAGAAAAAGAAGAAGAAGAAGAAGGAAAAAATAAATATCACGTGACAATCAGTTGGCCTTGGCCTGTTTTCAGTCAGAAAATCCACATTTAGTCCAATATCATTAGTACACGATAAAACAACGAAGAAATGCAAAACCGAAAGATCTGTGAGAAGCAACTGTAATAACGGACCAACCTCGCCAAAAATAGCGGGAAAACACCGAACGGTATCATAAAACTCTTGCTTTTCACGTCCTCCATTGTAAAATAACAATCTAGAAAACTACAATTCTCGGATGGCCATATTTTAAAACGACCTGGCTATAAATATGCAATAAACATTTACTTCTTTCTTTTTTAAGTGACCATTGTCCAATTAGAAGTGTTGGCAACGTCTTTAAGGCTCGTGTCTTTGGCTGGTGGGCCAAAAACTTGACCAGTTGTTGCTATCATTTCTAATAAAAGGTCGTGTTAGTGTTTAATTGGCCACACATTGCCAAAGTGAAGTAATTGAGTGACCAGAAGTGGTTAGATAAGGGGGGACTGGTCAGTCTTATGAGAATAGGGTGGTGAAGAAGAAGAAAAATGGGGAGGGAAATAAAATAGACAAGAAGAAGACAAAGGACAAGAAGAAGAAGATCAAGAAGAACAAAAAGAGGGGAAATAAAGAAAGGAGTGGGAAGGTAAATAAACTAATAATAATAATAATAATAATAATATAATAATAATAATAATAATAAGAAGAAGAAGAAGAAGAAGAAGAGTGAGACTGAAAGAAGAAGAAGGTAAATTAAAGAGAGGAGTAAATAATAATAATAATAATAATAATAATAATAATAATAATAATAATAATAAATAAAAAAAATGGACAAATACCTGGACCTTGCCAGAGAACTGAAAAAGTTATGGAATATGAAAGTGAAAGTGATACCAATTGTAGTTGGTGCACTTGGAACAGCCCTAAAAGGATTGGAAAAGGGCTTGGAAAGTTTGGAAATCAGAGGAAGGATTGAAACCATTCAGAACACTGCACTGTTGCAATCTGCCAGAATACTCAGAAGAGTCCTGGAGACATGAGGAAACTTGCTGTCACTCAGACTCTAGTGAAAGACCATCAGCTAACACTGATGTGAAAACTCAAAAGGAGTAAATAATAATAATAATATAATAATAATAATAATAATAATAATAATAATAATAATAATAATAATAAGAAGAAGAAGAAGAAGAAGAAGAAGAAGAAGAAAAGGAAGAAAAGAAACTGTATCTAATAGCGAGGCTCTAGTATGTAGGACTAGGCAGTGTGGAGTACCCTTTTGTTGTCTTTATTCCCAGGTACACTTGTATTTTGAGTGGAAGTACCTTATCGGGTATCATATTGATGGATCAAATAGATCTTGTTCATACTAATTAGGAGTTGGTCATATCTGATAATTGTGTAAAAATCATATAAGCAACAAAAACAAAAACAAAAAAAAAACATTAAGGAAACAACTACACAGAAAACTGTGAAGTGAAAGTGAAAAGAGGCTGCACAACCCCCAGTCCCCTTGTTACATAATTGTTAGTAACCTAACACTTATTTACAGTAGTGTAGAAACCAAAATGGCTGTTATAAGTTGCAGCCGGCGGCCTTGAAGGATTGAGTGACAAGGCTTGACCTCAGTCCCGATCCTCCTTCCGGTGGATACCGTGAGAATTGGTGGAGAAGACCCTCTTCTGGTTTAGATTAGAAAGAGAGTTTTAGTTCAGTATCGGCCAAACCACGACAGTGGTAACTCGTGTTAAGTGCACGGCCGACTCAATCTGCGCAGGTAGTCTGGTGGGTATTTCGGAATAAAATAGGATCTAAAGCAAATCGAAGTCTTGGGTTATTATCTAAAAACTACCAATGACACAGGGCTTCTGATAAAGAGAAATTCCCCAATGGAAGACCAGACACGAAGTCCCCAAGACGAAGTCCAGACGCTAGAAGAAGAACGTAAGATACCAAAGATGAGCAGAAGAATAATAGAAGTAAAGAAAGAGAGTATACAACACCCTATCTTGGCAGTCGCGCAGTTGGTCCAATGGCAGGGGAAAGTCCGAGACGACTGAGCTGCTGAGCTGCTACACGGTGCTGTCAGGAAGTATTGAGTCAAGCCTCTCCGGAAGCCCCAGCGCTTGCACCCAAGTGCCAGGTTGTGTTGGGGATTTATGTGAGTTGTAAGTACCCCAATCGTACTACAATCGATCGATGTGGATGGCCGTTGGCTCCCATGGAGCTCATCCGTCCTTTGACAGCTCTTGTTTTTAGTGATGCTGGGTGTCCACACACCCACCTCACCAGACATGACAAGGCATAACTGATGGGGTGCCAGTTTAGTCGCCAGAAGACCGACCATGGAAAAGGTAGTACAAAAAACTGTAAATATATTTTACCAAACCCCTCCGTACGAGCAGGATGTGACACAAGGTCAATTTCTTAAGCGGAGTTTAACAGGCTTGAATTCAGAGTTTTGCTTCTCCTAGACTGGTTACCTAGCCATGATTAAAGAGCACAGTCAGCCCTGCTATCTATCCATAGCTGGAGGGAGAGTAGGATTCCTACCTTTCCCAAGGGTATTAGCGCCTATAGGAAATGCCAACAGCTTCGTCGAGGAATTGAACTTGTGTTGACGAGTCCATTTCCTACGACTCTAACCATTAGACCACGCGCCTCCATAAAAACTGATTCCCTAACCACTAGGCATAAAATAACCCTTGTTGACATTCCGTTATTAGATAAAAATGCTTAATATCATATAACTAAATTATTTGTATTAAAAATACTTAAGGCTATAATTGGTTACTAAGGAGTATTATTGGTTTGTTTTCTTTGTTTAATGACATATCAACCTCCGTGTGTTATTTAAAGGTATCCTTGCAGAAGAACAGTAGCGATACTATATAACCCATAGCTGGGGGGGGGGAATAACGACCAAAGGAAAGAAAGAATTGGAGCAAAACGTAGGGAAAATGTTTGAATAAAAAAAGAGGAAATATATGTTAAAAATAACGAAAAAATAATAAATAGGAAAAAAGGTAAAAAGGAAAATAAGAAAAAAGGAAGAAAAGAATATAGAGAAAGGGAAAGAAGACAAAGGAAGAAATAAATGAGGAAAAAAAGAAGGAAGAAAATGAAAAAAAAAAACAAGACAGGAATAAAAAAGAAAAGAAGAGAAAGAAGAAAAGAAATGTAAAAGGGAAGAGAAAGAAGAAAGAAGAAACAGAAAGAGAAGAAGAAAGGAAGAAAAAAAAAGACAAAATTTTAAAATAGAAAAAATAGAAGACGCAATCAAAAAAAAAAAATAAAAAGAAGAAACAATAAAAAGAAGACTCAAAAAGAAGCAGTGAATAAAGAAAACAAAAATGAATAAATAAAAACCAAAACGAAAAATGAACACCGACGAGGAGGAATGGTTGCATATCTTTTCAAATAGTTCGAACTCATTTACTACGATATCGCAGTCTAGCATGTTAGCCGCTACTCTATGGGGACTTCCCTATATTTGTAACTTGTAACCACATAATTGTATGCAAATAAAGGAATGTTATCAAATAGAAATAAGTAATTGCAACCATATATATTACTAGAAGGGGCTACTCGACATCACTTGAGTTGAAGGGGCGAAAAAGTTAGTCTCGCCGATCCATAATTACTGAATCACGAGTTGGATCCCCCATTAAAATCCCTACGTAAAAAAAACCTTGCATTGATCCGGTCTAGTGGGGCGTCAGAAAACAGTGCACAGATACTCTGAAAAGAACAAATTAATGTCTCGTTTTTAAAATATCAAATGCAAAAAAAGTGAAAAAGAAAAAAAGAATTCCATGGTGTTACAATTTACATTTTATCTTTTAATTATCTTCACAAATATAAACCAAATTTTCATTACTTTTGCTCAAAAAGCAATATCTGGTGATAGTGAATGTGTATATATAGTTACTTTGTCGTTAATTGATTTATTTTCGTAGTTTTATCCAGGCATACATGAATACATAAATGTCCTTTATATGTGTAAAAGTAAAGTAAAGTAAAGTCGTCGGGGCGGCCTAAAGTCGGTATCAGCCAGTCAGCGAGGGAGTCTATCCCCTTTTCAATAGCGCTAGACCAAGGAGATTCTTTTAGCATCTGAGGTGGAGCGCCACACCTACCATCAGCTTCTTACTTTACCGCAGAGATCCCTGTGCTACTCATACGATGAGTTGGCGGGGGCCGGTATCGAACTAGGAACCTTGTGGTTTCTAGCCGAACGGTCTAACAGATTATTATTAGATAGAAAGACTTGAAAATATACAAATAACGTATATTATTTGGATTAGACAGGAGTACTTGATATCATATACAGTCCAGCCTCTTTAAAATGCTCCGACTTTATCTGTTGGTCGTGGGTGGTGACGGAATCCTGGTGAAGGAGCAGTCAATGACATGCAACACTCAACTTTTGGCCTTACTTATGCTAGACGGGCGGTTAGTGAGGCCCACTTCGATCAATCAGCTGTTCATGTCAAGACCTAGCACCAATATTATTGTTCTGACCCTATTTCCCTCATCTATGTACCAGAAGGGTGTGACTGAGGGTCTTAGTGTTGAGTATCTGGCCGCCATCCTTGGCCAGATGTAAAAGTACTTAAAGTAAATAAGTAAGTAAGTCAATAAGTATCCGGTGGTAAAGTACCCTTTGGTAAGTTAATAAGTCCTGTGGCATAGTACTACGTTCCGTCGTCCAAGATGATCCATGTAGTAAGATCTAAGGTTAAGAATCAGGCTAGTATAAATACAACAACAGTAGCAGTAGCACTGCCAGTGATTGGACAATAGGTTGCCTTCCCTGGTCACGTGGTAGTCAACGAGTCTACTTGCCGCATGCTTGGAATACAACAAAAATTCCAACACTTAGTGTTCTGGGTATGATGTTAAACTGCATCTAGTGGTGAGGTTCCAATTATGGAATCCCAGGAAGTTTCTTTACACCCAGGTCCACTCTGACCTGGAGTGGTAGTACCTGTTAGGGTCTCATCTATGGGGGATCAAAAATGAGAAGACCAGAATTAAACGGGGAAAATAATGGTTTTGAGGTGAATGCTCTATCAACTGAGCTAAACCAAACCTTAAGGTAAAGTGGAGGTAGTGATTAATTGTAGGTATCAATTGGGCAGCGAGGGAGTATATCCCCATAAAAACCCTTTAGAAACACTAATACAGAAAACTTACATATAAATCTATACATATATAAAGGCCAGTTAGTGTGTATGTATGTATATATGCATGTATAAAAAAAATTAAAAAAGGGAAAAAGCAGGAAATACTCTTACTCGAATCACGAGTTGACAGCCATCATATCCGGATGAAACTACTAAAATAAAATAATTAATGACAGAGTAAATATATATACACATTCACTATCACTAGCAGAATTAGACATGTGGTCGAATTCTGCTTTCTAAGACTGGATATGTCAATCATAGGAAATCTCATCAGGGTCAATCCATGCAAATTCCAGGAACAAACAATGTGTCTTGTACTATCTGTAAGAAAGTCTGTAAGTCAGCTTCTGGTCTTAAGAGACATATGGTGGTGCATAAGCATCAAATTTTATCGTCCAATTCATCTGATTCAACGGTAAGGACGTCCTTTCTATGTAATACTTGCATCAAACTTTGTGGATCTGCAGCGGGTTTGATGAGTCATTTGAGGGTTCATGCAAGGAAGGGTTCTGGTAATGGTGTTATGGGATTGTGAGGGACGGCAATGCTCTGTAACGATTATGCTATTGCTATATCCTGATGAAACAACTAAAATAAAACAATTAACAATTGAGTAAATATATATATATACATTCACTATAACCAGATCTTGCTTTTCTGTGCAACAATTATGAAGATTTGATCTATATTCGTGAAGATGATTAAAAATTAAAATATACACCGAAATAGAATCGAAATTCTTCTTTAAAATGACCAGCATTTGTAAATCTCAAAAGTAGACTGATCAATACACCAGGGTTTTCCCCTCTCTACCCATTCGACGCTCGGTAGCCGCTTCTAGTGTACAATGTAGGCGATTGCCTAAGTATAAAAAGGGTATAAATTAGCCCTAGATGGGTTGACATACCATTAAAATTAAGCAATCATATCGGGACGGATTGACATATAGTGAATTATAATATGTTTTGAAATAAAAAAAAACATCTTTTCAAACATACGTAAGTACAGAAGCGCCTAGTGTAATGGTTAAAGTCATGAGTAATGGACTCGTCGCCCCGAGTTCAATTCCTGGATGGGGTAATTGCATTTCACTTAGCGCTAATACCCTTGGGAAAGGTATGGATACTACTCTCCCTCCAGCTATGGATAAATAGTAGGACAGACTGGGTTCTTTAACCTCGGTTAGGCAACCGATCCAGGAGAAGGAAAACTCTGAATTCAAACCCGTTAAACTCCGCTTAAGAAATTGACATTGTGTCACATCCTGCTGGTGCGGAGGTGTTGGTAAATAAGTACGTAACAACAGAACGAGAAAAGTCAAGTCGATGAAAGGTACAACTGTACTCCATATTGAAAAATGTTGTGTGAAACAACGTGTCTCCGTGGGTTTGGCAGCATTCCCGAATTGTCCATGTTTGGCCCATGTTGTAATAGCTATTCTTCAGCGTCTGGTACATATCCGACGTGTTTTATATGAGAACGTACATTTGTTGGCCGTTCACAGGCAAACGAGCGTTGGCCCTAGATACAAGGGAACCTGACAAGTGGCAAAATCGAACACGTGGAGAGAGAGAGAGAGAGAGAGAGAGAGAGAGAGAGAGAGAGAGAGAGAGAGAGAGAAAAGAACAGATAAAAGAAAAAGAACACACACATGCATACAAAAGAAAGAAAGTGAAAGTAAAAGTAGAAAGAAACCGAAAGTAAAAGTAGAAAAAAGCGGGAAAGCTGTAGGAAATGAAATTAGATGCTAGGATGGATAAAGACAGAACAACAAAACAGGGTTAGGGGAAAGGAAATTCTCTCCATGACCGGATATTAGTTTTACTCTTTCGCGCGCTGTCCATAGAGGAAAAAGCGAAGATTTCTTTTTTTCTTTTTTTCTGTTTTTTTTTTCTTTGTCTTTTTTTTTTCCTCCCTTTTATTTCTTTTTATGTCTTTTTTTTTCTCAAAACTTATCTTAATTCTCCTTTCGCCTTCTGTTTCCATTAACAAGCGCAGGTAGCTTTAACATACCCTTTCAAGTTATTTTTTTTTTAATCTACCTTTATCTACCTATACGTCGCTCTACTTACCAATCAGAAAAACTTTTATCTATACGTTAACTCTTGTGGGGGTCTGCTCTCTAGGCGCAAAAGTCTTTGGCTTCCAGCGTTCGGTGTTCAATCCGAAGTTGACTCTGCTCCCGCTTGCAGATTAGCTATACACAATCTTTTTACTCCGATAATTCCGAATGAGTTTCACGAAACACCAATCAGGTTCATTATTCTGTTTTGCATAATACCCATAAAAAATAACGGTATTACTTATAAATGTCTCAGAAATTTTAGGACAAATATAATGTGACCTAGCACGTCTAACTAGAATTAGAGCCTGGCTGCATCACTCCAGGGGGGTAAGACTCCCCAATGAAGCCGCCTGTTGGGTCTAGGTAGAGACCCACGATTCTTAATGATGGTATGCAGGTGGCTGAGCAGTCTATAACATGCAACACTCCACTTAGTCCTTACTTAGTCTAGTAATACCGCAACAGGAGTTCGAACTTCGTTCTCCGATGTCACAGTCCAGAACATTAGCCACTAACCTGTGTGTGACTCTGTGTGTATGTGTGTGTGTGTGTGTGTGTGTGTGTGTGTGAATGAGTGACTGAAAGAGAGAGAAAGAGAGGATATCTGTGTGTGTTAATGGTGAAATGAAGTCGTTTAAGTGCTGAACAAATATCTTTTAAATATTGCATTAAAAAATAAACTTTCCACTGTAAATCGCAATGAATGAAGGTAATACCGCAACTACAGTTAGAACTTCGTTACTACGATGTCACAGTCCAGAACATTAGCCACTACCCTGTGTTTGTGTGTGTGTGTGTGTGTGTGTGCGTGTGTGTGTGTGTGCGTGCGCGTGTGTGTGTGAATGAGTGAAGTGAAAGAGAGAGAGAGAATATGTATGTGTGTCTTTATGGTGAAATGAAGTCTTTTAAGTGCTGAACAAATATCGTTTAGTGGTTAGAGAGCCCCCCTCCAATCAATCGGCTGGTCATGTCAAGCCCTAGTACTTAAATGATTGTTCCAACCCGATTGTTTTTATGTCAAGTTCAAACTCTGTTTATCATATATGTGCTTGAAGGCGGTGACTGAGGATCTAATTGTCCTGGGTATGACGTTAAACTCTGATGGTGAGGTTCCAGTTCTGGAGGTCTGGGGAATGTGAAGCACCATTTTATCCCTATTGCTCCCACATCCACTCTGACCCAGAGTGATAGTACCTGTCAGGGTCTCACCTATGGGTAAAATAATAAAGAAATGTGTTTAAAACAGTTTGAGTACCCATCAAGAACGAATAGAACAAGAGTGTATTCGGCTTAAAATGACCTAGTGTCTTGGGTTGCTGTAAAACACAATCAACCAACCAACTAGCATTAGAGTGTAATATATTTTCAACTCACAGTGATATTTCCACCACTGGGATCCTACCGTAACCTGCTGGAAGTGACTCTCGGACGTGTCACTCATTTATACTGAAAAGGACTCAGAGTACAATAATGATTAGATTTTATTTGAATAGAATCAGCCCTGAGGTGAATAGATAGTGAACTTTGAAATATCCGGACCATATGACCTTTAGGCACCCCTTTTGATCTCGATTAAGAGAGGACATGTTTTTCATTTAAAAAAATTATAAAACTAACCCCTAACCCTAAATCCTAACCCTAAACCCTAACCCTAACCCCTAACAAACATCCGGATATTGACGGTGTAAATGAAAAACATGTCCTTTCTTAATAGAGATCAAAAAGGGGTACCTAAAGGTAATATGGTCCAAATATCCCATCATACAGATGAAAAATACCATGAAATTTGGTACAGCCGTGGAAGAAATTCGGTTGGTAAAGAGTTAACCTTGTTATGGCAACTGATGTAGGAGAAGAAAAACTCTAAATTTTAAATTGACTTTGTATAAGATCCTACTCGTACGGAGAGGTTGTTAAATCTATATAGTAATACGCTAATACCCTTGGAAAAGGTATGAATACCATTTTCCCTCCAGCTATGGATAAATAGTCGGGCAGACTGTGCTTTAACCTTGATTAGGCAACAGGTCTAGGAGAAGGAACACTCTGAATTCAAACCTGTTGAATTCCGCTTAAGAAAATGACCTTGTGTCACATCCTGGTCGTGCGGGGGAGTTGGTAAATATATATATATATAGTAATACTGGTGTTCATAAAATATACAACCGTTATCATCTTGCAATATCCGCTGGTTAAAAGATCCCTCCTCTTGGCCGTGGGTGGCGATCCACTATGCTTAGGAACGGGATATTGGTGACATGGAAGTTCATGACATGCAACACTTAACTTTGCCTCTTAATTAGGGCAGAGGGGCGGTTGATAGATCAATCCGTCACGTCAAGACCTAGCACCTATATGATTGTCTCGAATGTATTGTTCTTAAGTCAAACCCTAACCATCTTTTTATTATATAACCCTCCAAACATTGTCCTCAACGGGTACAGCCTGGAAGCAGTGGAGAACTTCAGGTACCTTGGGTCCACCATTGCCAATTCAGTCTCCACTGACGGTGAAGTCAACAGCAGAATCGCAAGAGCGGCGGCAGTCATGGCAAAACTGGGCCAGAGAGTGTGCAACAATGCCAGCCTTACCAGGACTGTGTGTCTACAGAGCGTGTGTTCTCAGTACTCTCCTATACAGTAGCGAAGCCTGGATCACATACTCACGCCACGTGAGGAAACTGGACAATTTCAACCTCAGATGCCTACACCGAATTCGACGTATTCGCTGGCAGGACAAAGTGACCAATATAGAAGTGCTGGAACGAGCAAACATAAACAGCATGCTCGCCATCATCTGCGAGCAGTAGCTGTAGATAAAAAAGTGGAATCTGTGTTGCATATCGTGCGGGAAGAAGTAGGATTTTCCGTTTAAACCAAAACAAAGAAAAGACGACAAAAATAACAAAGGACTCTTTCCGGTTAACGCGAACAAAGAAAAAAAATTTAACAATGAAATCGGAAATAGATTTTTCCGCTGATAAATATGCCAAAAGAAAATGCGTGGGCGGTTTATATACATAAAAAGGAAGTCAATAGCAGAGACCGCGGTTAGTCAGACAGAACCCTCGGGACAGAGAACAAGAGAGTGATAACGCCTACGGCCCATCACGGCCGAGAGGCTGTGAGACCCACTTAGCCACCCTTTTACCTCACCAACGCTAGCCATCCCAGCAGCGGTTATTGTCAACGCTCATTGTCAACGCTCACCACCCACAGCACAGCCGAGTAAGAAGAAATAAAGTCAGAATGCTGGATGGTGCGCAGAGGAACTCACAATAGCAATGAGTGATAGAGAGGGATGGCGAGACATTGTCATGGATATCCGTGCTGACAGCACGACATGATGATGATGATGATGATGATGATGATACAAACAATATATTGAAAATAAGACGTGATTACTTAGAATGAAATAAAATGAAATACCAACAAACATACATACATACAGACAAACAGACAGACGTGTAGAATCTTTCTTGTATATATATTAATTATGTTTATTCCGCTCTGATAACCAGCTCTATCTTAACTGATATTCTAGCGTGTATGTTGGTGTCTATCATTTTTTAAAGTTTAACCAGCACGTAACAGAAGGCGCGTGGTCTAATGGTTAGAGTCGTAGGAAATGGACTCGTCAACGCGAGTTCAATTCCTGGGCGAAGATGTTGGCATTTCACATGGCGCTAATACCCTTGGGAAAGGCATGAATCCAATTCTCCCACCAGCTATGAGTAAATTGCAGGGCAACCTGGACTCTTTAACCATGGCTAGGTAACCAGTATAGGAGAAGGAAACCTCTGAATTAAAACCTATTCAACTCTGCTGAAAAAATTGACCTCGTGTCGCATCCTGCTCATGCGGAGGGGGTGGTAAATATACATATACAGCACCTAACAGACAATAACAAAGTTCTCTGTAGGACAAACAGTCCAAGAATTCTGTATATTTGGCGAAGATTCCAAAGACTTAGCTAACGTCTCCCCAAAAG
>CM042158.1:49187166-49194666 GCA_023376005.1 Doryteuthis pealeii
ATTTAATATCGCGTTTGTGCTCATATAAACGCTTCTTGAGAGTTCTTGCTGTTTCATATATATATATATATGTGTGTCTGTCAGTATATGTATTTAAAAATTATAATTTAAATCTTCCGAAACGAACCGGTAGCGTTATTTAGTGTCACCGTAGTGTCTCTTACAAAACAATGGTAACCGATGTTATATACCCATTTACGTATCGGGTATATAATTGGGAATGTGTAGAGAAAAGAGGAGATAGATTCTTACTTTTCTGCTGGTTCTTACTTCGTCAGTCGCCATCCTCTCTTCTGGGCTGATTCTTCGTTCTGGGCTGGCTATCTGTGCTTATTTCTTGGCTGGTAATGAATAAGCAAAACTTTTTTAGACGTCTATTTTTTATTACAAAAATCTCAAGCCTAAAACGATTTACTCACCCGATGAGAAGTTGGCATTTTAGGAGCAAAGGACCCCTACGTCTGTCCTTCAAAAATCTGCCTAACTAGACCAGTTCCCTTTCACACGTCTTTCCGTTAGCCAATCAGAAGTCGGCGTACAGGTCAGTCAAAAGTTAACGGCCGTCAATATTATTTTTCAATGGTTAATGTTAATTTTCCATTTAGCAAACCGTTATTTGAATTTTAACTACACTTACATACATAATTCGTAGGCTACCCAGGAATTATGTAAAACCTTGATAGAATCAATACAAATGATAATATGTTTTAACCCCCTCGATAATGGTTCTGATGAGAACCAAAAATACCGGATTACAAGTGTTAACTCTTTCGGGCGACAACATTAGGAAAATTGTTATAAGGATTGAAAGAAGAAAAATCCGAAACCACTTGGATTCTGTTATTTCAGAAATTTGTTTAGCAATACAGTGATGCGTAGGTTTAGTTCAGACGGCGAACATTGGCCCAGGAAATCACAATGCCAGTCCTCGGCAACTCAACGCATGAGTAATCTGATCTGTGCAGTAAAGATTTGCGTAATCTGATCTGTGCAGTAAAGGGGGAAGCTGGCGGTAGTTGTAGCGCTCCACTTAAGCAAAAACAATATAGTACAAGTGAAAAGGAGACCAACTCCCTCGCTTCCCTGCTGACACCAACAACAGGCTACCCCGCCGATTTTGGGGTCGCTGACGGTAGGTGTGGCAATCCATCTTAGACGCAAAACAATTTTCCCTGGTTTAACACTAGCGAAAAGAGGATATACTCTCTCTATCCGGCTGATACCGACAATAGGCCACTCCATCGACTTTTGGGGAGCTGACATTAGGCGTGGCGCTCCCTTCAGACACCGGCTTTATTAATACGGGAATTTGTTTACACAAGAGTAAAAATCTCCCTGTTAGTGGGGCTGTAGAATAGGTCGAGTGCACCTTTGTAAAGGGTTAAGACTCCCAATGGGTTCACTTGCTGGCCGTGGTGGCGACTTGTGATGCTTAGGGATGGAATCCTTGTGGCTCAGCAGTCTATGACATGCAACACTCTATTTTGGCTCTTACTATATGAGTGTCTGTTTTCAATCGGCTGTTCACGACAAGCTCTAGCACTTATATTATTGTCCCAAACCTATTGCCCTTATGGCAAGACCCAACACTTTTTATCATACATGTGTTAGAATGCGTTGACTGAGGTTCTTCATGTCCTGAGTATGACGGTAAACTCTATTTAATGATGAAGTTCCAATTCTGGAACTCTGGGGAATGTGCGAAATAAACAAATCTTAGAAACGTTTTCGAAAACAATAAAACTGCATGCTTTAACACAAAAATATCATAAAATGTGTTCTTAATAACAATTAAGTTCATTTCAGATAATACGCACGCACAATTTTATGCTAGGAATTTTAACAACTAAAGGTGAAAATTACCAACCTCGGTTTGATATGTTTACTTAAGAGCTATTACTATCACTTCAATATGTAAAAAGTATAATAATCTCACTCGACTTTATAGCTTTCTTGTATTTTGATGACGTAAAATGTTGATTCATGTAAATTATGTAATTTTTCTGCCACTATTCAAAATGATTTTGTTTGTGGCCAACCATGGACACAAACAATTATCAGTCATATGGAAATCTTCATTACCATTACTCCCAGGCTCACTCTGATCCGGAGAAGTAGTACCTATTTGGCTCCCATCTATGGGTTAGATAGAAGGAACAAGTTTAAATATGTGTTTAAGAATTTGAGTATTTTTAAAAATTGAGTTCCCATAAAAAGGAGTAAAACATAAACGTCTTTGGCATAAAACAGGAACCTGAAAATTATTCTTCACCATTTGAGTTCTCAAAATTATTGAATATCCATCAACACTAAATAAAACAATACGTCTTTGCACTCTAATTTAAATAATACTCTCATAACATATGAAAAACTCAGCAATTTATATAATAAAGTAATGATGTCTAGACGTCTCGACGGAAGTCTTACTGTTATGGTTTGGTGATAGTCGCAGTTGTTTTGCGCGGGAAGTACGAAAAGACAAGAAGAAATTGAACAAAAGAAACAATAGATAGCACTAGACAGAAATCTTAGTATAACAAAAGAAGTGTAACAAAAGACTTCATCTGGACAAACGGGAATTTGAACAAAGAGAAAGGACTTCCGGTCAACCGAACAAAGAGATGTGTGGGCGGATTATACGTACTTAAAGGTAGAGTCAAAACAGCAGGAGCAGTTGGATAGCAGAGCAGTCAAGAGTTGCGAGAGCCAGCAGTTGAGGACAGCGCTTTTCAAACAGCAGTCGCGAGAGATAGAGTTGACCCGCTACCCCTCCCCTGGGGAGGGGAGTACCTGTTACTTATCGTACCATTTAACAGGGCCCCACGTGTGGCAGATAGCAGTTTTTGTAGTCTCATCTTGACTTCCTCATTTAGTAGCCGCCAACGTCAAGTTCCATGCCGTGTACACGCATCACCGAGTTAGAAGCAGAAGCAAATAAAGCGTACCTTTTAAATATGATACAGCATGCCTTGTGATTTCATTGAGCAGTATACAAGCAACGTATACGATTCAGAGTAGCAACAGTATATAACATGTACGATTTTGTGGCCCGAGTCGAGGGCTATGCAACATTACGAAGTAGGTGTTAATACTTTACTATAAATACAGATCTCGATTGAAATAGGAAATTAACCAAACAAATAGAAATAATGAACTCGGGAGCCTTCATGTCGTAATCAGGAGCCTTCACGGAACTTCGAACCGAACCCTTTATTCAATCCACCAAGGTAGACTGTTCTCGTTCCGCTGACCAAGACCGAGTGTAAGTATTAAGCCTAAGTTATTCTATGTTATTATCGATCGTAGCCAGGATTGAACCTGCAACCTACTGATGATTAGCACTTAGAACTGTATTAACTCATCAAATCCATTGTGTCATGTGTCCAACTGCACAATTCATAGTGATATTATGAGAAAGTTCCCAAGTTCGAGATGGTTCCTGAGTTCGACAAGAAACACTTGACGAAGGCCGGAGAGCACATGGGTGGAAACGTTGTGTATATAACAATATAGATAAGGAAAATAGTCAAAATAATACAAATAATAGAAATGTTCGGACATATGACTTTTAGGCACCCCTTTTGTGATCTCGATTCGTGGGGACATTTTTTCCATTTACACCGTCAAAATTCGGTTAATTGTTAACAGACGATTTTAGAGGTTTTTTAAAAAATTATAAAACTAACCCCTAACCTTAACCTAACCCCTAACCCTAACCCTTAACAAATAACCGGATTTTGACAGTGTAAATGAGAAAAGTGACTTTGTGAGTCGAGAGCAAGGAAGGGGTGCCTAAAGGTCATATGGTCCAAATTTTCGAACCTCATCTCAAAAATAGCAAGAAACACCAAAGAAAACCGGGATGCACATCTGCTGAAACGTTGTGTATGTAACAATAAAGATGATGACAATAGTCAGAATAATCCAAATAATCCAAATTATCAAATCTCATCTAAAAAATAACAAGAAATACATGAACAAGGTGGGAAGGGACATCGACAGAAATAAAGGTGATAACAATAGTCCGAATAATCCAAATAATACAAATTATCGAGCCTCATCTAAAACTTAACTAGAAACAGATGAAGAAGACCGGAAGGTACATTTCCTGAAACATTGTGTATATAAAAATACAGACGAGGACAATAGTCCGAATAATCCAAATAATGCAAATTATCAAGCCTCATCTAAAAAAGTAACAAGAAACCCATGAAGAAGACCGTAGTGCACATTGGTCGAAGCATTATGTATATCAGTGGTCCCTAACCTTTTTTTGCGCCAGGGAACGGTTTCATCTAAGACAATATTTTCACTGACCGGCCTTCCTATGCTCCGGCCTACATTTGTTCGATAATCGTTAATGACGTAATCTAATAATAAATCATCCGCAGTGGCCTTATGTCAAATGCAAACATCAACAGACAATAAACAACATTTTGTTCATAAATCAATAATCAACAACATCTCTGTAAACGAAAATATTTATTTTAGAACGAAAATCCTTTCTAATAAGAAATAATTAAGAAAAAAATCAAACGTTCCGTGTGGCCCGGTATCTAATGGCCCGCGACCCGGTGTCTGAGGACCGCTGATGTATTTAACAGTACAGACAAGGATAATAGTCCGAATAATCCAATAATAAAATCTATCAAGCCTCAGCTGAAAAAGTAACAAGAAACACATGAAGAAGACCGGAGGGTACATTGGCCGAATCATTATGTATATAACAATACAGACGAGGACAATAGTCCGAATAATCCTAATAATAAATATATGAAAGCCTCATCTGAAAAAGTAACAAGAAACACATGAAGAAGACCGGAGGGTACATTGACCGAATCATTATGTATATAACAATACAGACGAGGACAATAGTCCGAATAATCCTAATAATAAAATCTATCAAGCCTCATCTGAAAAGTAACAAGAAACACATGAAGAAGACCGGAGGGTACATTGGCCGAATCATTATGTATATAACAATACAGACGAGGACAATAGTCCGAATAATCCTAATAATAAAATCTATCAAGCCTCATCTCAACAATTCAGTAGAAAACAAATAATGAGTTCAATAGTCAGTCACAACATTAGTAATGCCGATGACACTTCTCAAGATTATTGACTGTATATTTTGACTTTGTTGTGATGATTGGTCGGGCCCCTCCTTGTTCTGGGGGTTCTTGCGGGGTGGTGTCGATGTGGGTGCTGGAAAGGGGGAATGGGAGGGGTATGATGTGTTTATGACAAGTATTTGTTTTTAAAAGCAGCTGGGAATTATCGGAAGTTTTTTTTTTTCTTTCTCCTTTTCCAATCATTTCCAATCCTCAAAAAATCTCCAATGTGGTTGGCACACACTCAACTCCTTGTCACGTAAAACGACGCACAATGATGCAGCTGCGCCAAGCATACTTATATAATCAATTTACATACTTGTAAAATCATACAGTAGAGTCAACAATTATTTAAACTATTGCTCTAAACCTTTTTTTTTTTGTTTGTTTTTTTTTGGCATATCAACCTCGGGGTAATTTTCACCTTTAGTTGTTAAAATTCCTAGGCAATTAGAGTAACCTCCCTTGACTTTCACTTTCAACTGAGTCGGTAGCTATTTTGAAAGTCTCCGTGCGAAATAAACAAATCTTAGAAACGTTTTCGAAAACAATAAAACTGCATGCTTTAACACAAAAATATCATAAAATGTGTTCTTAATAACAATTAAGTTAATTTCAGATAATACGCACGCACAATTTTATGCTAGGAATTTTAACAACTAAAGGTGAAAATTACCAACCTCGGTTTGATATGTTTACTTAAGAGCTATTACTATTACTTCAATATGTAAAAAGTATAATAATCTCACTCGACTTTATAGCTTTTTTGTATTTTGATGACGTAAAATGTTGATTCATGTAAATTATGTAATTTTTTCTGCCACTATTCAAAATGATTTTGTTTGTGGCCAACCATGAAAGGCATGGCAAGTGGTCGTCATGGATATCCATGCTACTTGCGCGACATGATGATGATGATGATTCAAAATGATGTACGAAGAAAAAAATTGTGGTTAGTTATTTCTTATATAAAAAAAACATTATTGAAACACATTATTGAAAACATAAAAAAAAACATTATTGAAACATAAAAAAAAACATTATTGAAAACATAAAAAAATTATTGAAAACATAAAAAAAAAAACATTATTGAAAAATAAAAAAAAAACATTATTGAAAACATATATAAAAAAACATTTTCAAAAAATGCGTAATATAGAAAACACACTTTAGAAAAGTAAGAAACATATACAAAAAAAAAAAACCCGTACAAAAATTTGATTGAACTTTCATGGACCCCCTCCTTAATATAAAAAAAGGAAATGGGTTAAATAGTAGTATTACTGTTCTTATCCATTTGGCATTTTGAAGGGAATACAGCATATTCTAAACTCCACCAACAAGACAAAAGTTATAGTTACACTTAGGTAGCATTTAAAGTTGATTTTTTTTATTTGAGGTTATTGTTATTTAATCACATTAGTTATATAGAGCTTTATAAATGGAGTTCAGACTATTTGAATTATGCAAATATCGCCAAAAATGTCTTCGGCATGAAATAATTCAGCAAGGGTTGACTTTGCCATAAAATCCCACCAACCAACCAACCACCAGCCCGTTTCTTTAGACCAGGGTTTCTCAAACTTTTAAATCCGTAGACCCCTACCAAATTTGATTGACCTATCACGAACCCCCTCCTTATATACCCCAGTCCACCTTGCAGTTGTTTTGTTACAACCAATTATGTAACTAATGAATTCTGCACAAACGTTTACTTAAACTGTTAATTATTAAAATAACCGTAAAATGAATAGTAAAGTAAGCATAACATGTAAAAAAGAGCTGCAAATATTTTATACTAACTTAATAACTTAACAAGGAAACACATTTCCTAATGTGATGGGTGAAGCTGATGACGTTTGATAAGTTCATGAATATTGAACTTAAACTTTTGAAAATATATCAAAATGAGCATGTTCTCTAGAATTTCTTCTAATTACTAAGAAAGCTTAGTACTTTCCGTAGACCCCCGAATACTTACAGATCCCCTTGAGTTGTTGTATAAATCACAGGGGGTTATGTAGACCCCTTTGAGAAACCCTGGTTTAGAAAACAATAAACAGTCTTGATAATGGTTCAGAAAATAACCAAAAGCACTTGAACCGGTCCTTTCAGCGTGATTTGAACATAAGCTTTTATTAGTATTATCTGCGTTATTCGGTTTATTGTCCTCATCTTCATTGTTATCTGTACAACGTTTCGGCCGATATGCCCTCCGGTCTTCTTCAGGTATTTCTTGTCGGGAAGAGAAGACGCCTCAAAGAATCAGCTCATATGATAGGTTGTAGTGAGCTGTTAAGTAGACCGAGCATAGAAATGAACACAATATGGAACCCATAATTTAAAAAAAAAGGCTAAATCAAATTTAAAAAAAATAAGAATAAAA
>CM042158.1:49202166-49229666 GCA_023376005.1 Doryteuthis pealeii
TATTCTTCTTCTGATTTCCAATTCGCCCGAATTCTTTTCCAGAGCTTTGGGGACCGTTCCAAGGGCACAAATTACAATTGGTATGACCTTCACCTTCATGTTACACAGTTCCTCCAGTTCTCCAGCAAGGTCCACGTATTTATCTCCCTTTTCGCTTTCTTTCATTTCCACTCTGTGGTCGGCCGGGATCCAAAATCCACGAGATGACAGGTTCTCTCCTTCTTGTCGATAAATACTCGGTCTGGTCTCCTGGCCGGGATTTGGTGATCCGTCTGTACCTCGAAGTCCTAGGTTTTTCACACACGCCTAAACTGGTGGTTCACTGGAGATTGAGTGACATTGTTGCATAATCTATGTGGTAGCATAGATTATTGACAAATACCTGTACAATAAGGGGCCATTGGCCTTCAAATCAGAACGTAGACTCTAGTTAAATTGTGATGGGGGTATCACCAAAAAACTTTCCGTTTTAATTTTCCGACGAATTTGCAAGTTTAACCGCATTTTGTTACTAGTTAATTATGTTTGAGTGTTTTGCTAATGTGTTCACCTACACGGTGAATATCACCATCAAACATTGTGGCATTTCCTTTGATGCAGATCATAAAACGTTTTGGGGTATTCACGGTCAAGTTCGAAGCATCAGTACCAATATGGCGTTTTGCTATAGGAGAAATAGGAGTTATTAAAAACTGAGTACCTATCCAGAACGAATAAAACAAAAATTCGGCATAAATTCACCCGGCATGGGTTGACATCCCATAAAATAAAAAAAGACAGAAAATAAAAATTTTAGTGAGCCCCCACCCCGAGCTAAGAAATTTGAAACTAGTTTTTTTATGCTCAAACATTTACTTCGTGTCACATCCTGCACTTGGTGTAGGGGTTGGGTAAATACATATAATAAGACAGCTGGAATAGCAGAACGCCATTTAAAAACAAAACACAAAAAAAACAATAATTAGAAATAAATTTCTAATCTAGATAAAGAACTGGCGTCCACTTCTCCGTAGATTACGCGAGTCAATTTTCATGGTTTACACCAATCCCCCGGGGCATAAAACTTAAATGACAGTCTTATTTACAAACTAATTAATATTTTCTTCCTCTACACCCCTCACAAAGCCTCAACATTTTCTTAATAATATATGTGCTAGAAGGTGGTTGCTGAGGACCGTAATGTCCTGGGTATGATGTTTATCTGATGGTGAAGTTCCATTTTGGAGCACTGGAGAACGTGGTGAACCCCTTCATCACCATAACTCCCAGGTCCCTTATGATCCGGAGTGGTAGTATATGTTAGGATCCTATTTATGAGATAAATAGAAAAAATGAATTTTAAAAAAGTGTTTAAAAAATTGAGTTTAAATTCGGCATGAAATAACCCAACAAGGGTCGATATGCCATAAAATCCAAAAACGAAAAAGAAAGAAAAGAAAACGTTTGATGAGCCCCAACCCGGGCTTGGAGTTGAAACCAACTTTTCTTCGTTTAAAAAATGACCTCGTGTCACATCCTGCACGCGGCGTTAGTTTTGGATAAATACATTCCTATAGATAAAATTTGAATACCCATAAAAAATGATTAAAACAAAACGTCCTCGGCAAAAAATAACACAAGATGATTTGGACCATACTACCTTTAACCTTTTTAATCTCGATTAAGAAAGGACATGTTTTTCATTCACACCGTCAATATCCGGTTGTTTATCAGGGTTAGGGTTAGGGTTAGGGTTAGGGTTAGGGTTAGGGGTTAGTTTTATAATTTAAACAACTCTAAAAATTGTCTGTTAAACAACCGGATATTGACGGTGTAAATGAAAAACATGTCCTTTCTTAATCGAGATGAAAAAGGGGTGCCTAAAGGCCATATGGTCCGTGATGGCTATACCAAAATTATTTTCATAGCTGAAAACTTGCTCTAACTAGTGGAGCTACAATGATCCTGAATGTTTTTTGTTTCCTTGGGAATACATATAAGGCACTACTCGCGGAGAAAACCCAATACAAGGTCGACATTCAGGCTCTTGTTCATTGCAGGCATGGCCAATTGTAGTAAATATACAGAAATTTATTTAGTAGTTGAAAACTTTCTCTATCCAGTAGAGTTATAGTTCTCCCTGTATTTGTTGTTGTTTCCTTGTAAATAAATACGTGACAAGCCTAATACAAAATTAGTTTTCAGGCTCTTGATCATCGCAGTCATAGTCAATGGGGGTGAGTGAACAGAGATTTGTAGCTAAAAACATACCCAATATAACGGTGATATTGTGCTTCCCCTATTTGTTATAAAAAAACATGTCCTTTCTTAATCGAGATCAAAAAGGGGTGCCTAAAGGTCATATGGTCCGAAGATTTAACATGCCGTAAAACCCACTCAACCAACCAACCAGCCAACCAACCAACCAACAATCAGACAGCTGTAATGTCAAAATGTCATTTAAAAAAAAAAAATATTTCAATAATTAGAAATAAATTTCGTTCTAAGATAAAGAATTCGCGCCCACTTCTTCTTAGATTAGGCGTCTCCATTTTCATCCCTTACACCCCCTCGCCCCGGGGATTTAAAACTAAAATGACAATCTTATTTACAGACTAATTAATATTTTCTACCCCACCCCACACATATCTGTTGACACTTACTAATTGTACATCTCACAGATGGACATTGTCACTTTTTTTTTTGCTCGCGGTTTTAATAATGGAGTCCGGTGTCAAGAGAATTAGTGAAAGGTACTGTCAACTGACGATAGATAATTTGGTGATGTGTACGTAATGTTGGACCATATGGCCTTTAAGTCGTCAGGCCGGCCTAAAGTCAGTATCAACCAGTCAGCGAGGGAGTCTATCCCCTTTTCAATAGCGCTAGACCAAGGAGATTATTTTGGCGTCTGATGTGGAGCACCACACCTACCACCAGCTCCTTACTTTACCGCGCAGATCCCTGTGCTACTCATACGCTGAGTTGTCGAGGGTCGGTATCGAACTAGGAACCTTGTGGTTTCTAGCCGAACGCTCTACCGACTGAGCTAACCCGGCCCCTTCTCAATTAAAAAAGGACATGTTTTTCATTTACACCGTCAATATCCGGCTGTTTTTTAGGGGTTGGGGATTAGGGGTTAGGGATTAGGGTTAGGGATTAGTTTTATAATCTAAAAAAAATCTAATAATCATCTGTTAAAACAACCGGATATTGACGGTGTAAATGAAAAAACATGTCCTTTCTTAATCAAAATCAAAAAGGGGTGCCTAAAGGTCATATGGTCCGCAATGTTTGTATTTTTGGACCATATGACCTTTAGGCACCCCTTTTGCTTCATAAGTACATTTTTTCATTTACACCGTCAACATCCGATTGTTTGTTAGGGATTAGGGTTAGGGGTTAGGGTTAGGATTTAGGGTTATGGGTTAGTTTTATAATTAAAAACAAAAACACTAAAAATTGTCTGTTAACAAACAACCGGATGTTGACGTTGTAAATGAAAAAATGTACTTATGAACCAGGAAAGCAAAAGGGGTGCCTAAAGGTCATATGGTCCGTATTTTTTTCTTTTTTTCTTCTGTTCGTTGTCTTCCCAAAACTCTGATAGGAAAGATGGTTGAAAAGATTTTAAAATTTTATTTCAAGAAACAAAACGCGGTGTTGAAAATGAAAAAAATGATACGAGAGGGAAAAAGTCAAACTACACACCGGACAACACTGGGAATTATCTCAACAAAATAAGACCTCATCATCATCATCATCTCATATCGTCAGCATGGATACCCATCTCCTCTCTCTCTCTCTCTCTCTCTCTTTCTCTCTCTCTCTCTCTCTAGTCTCTCACGAAACATACCCATCGGTCATTCCCTCTGTAAGCTCCTCCGTGTGGCATCCACAATCCATACAGAGCTGATTGATGAAGGTTTTTGCTGGTCAGACTAGAAAGGAACAAGTCATTGTGTCCCGATTACGCATTGGTCATACAAGACTAACGCACTTCTATATACTCAAACAAGAACAAAAACCAGAAATATGGAACAGGTCAAACACCTTTGACAGTTAAACATTTATTCATGGAATGCAGGTTTTTTGCTCAGATCAGAAACCGTTATTTTAAAGCAAACAATATGAAAGATCTGTTTTGAAAACGTCAACATGGAAGATATTCTGTCTTTTTTGAGGGAAATAAAATTATACCATAGAATATAGACATGAAACAAATCAATACCATACAACATAATCCCCAATAATGCTAACACATTGCTAAAACCAATTAGTAAAAGTTATAAATATAAATACACGATATGTATCACTTCCTAACCGTTAGGCATGACATAACCCCAGACGGGCTGATATGACGTTAAAATCAATAAACAAACAAACAAACATACACTTGTTAGTTCATGTGCAGGTGTATACTAGTGAACGCCACTTATGAGTTCGTCCTTGCTTCTCCAGCAGTGTCTTGCATGTCATGTCCGTCTTACTCTGATACGGAGCAAATGGTAATGCGGCTCCTTTTTTGAAGGGTTATGCTTCCAAAATTTATTCAAGACACGGCATCTTTGAGTAGCGCCAATCTAGGTTTTTCTCCAAATGTTTTGTTTTATTAACAATAATAACCTATAATTAATAATAATAAGTAAAAACTAAACTAAAAACTGATAAGCCACAAAATAGTTTCATTTTATCTAAGAGATAAACATTCAAGCTTTATATAGGTTCATAAATGTGTCTGGTTCAGTTCAAATTGACACTTTGACATCTGAACCTTTTTTGGTGGTCCCCCATGACAGTTTAAATACTGTCTATGAATTAACTTTTTGCGAATTGGGTAACGGTTTAGGGGTTTGGCGATTAAGGTTGTTTTTAATTACCTATTGCTTAAAAAACAACAAAATTACTATACATTTAATTAACCCTTGAAATTAATTATTGAACCCAACGGTAGACACATTAGTCTCAGTTGTTTGTGTTAGTATTGCAATGTATAATTTCAATTAAATTTGGTTTAAAAAAAATATTTTTCAACATTAAATGTATAATAATTTGGGGATTTTTTAAAGCAATACGTAATAAAAAACAACCTTAATTCCCAAACCCCTAAACCGTAACCCAATACGCAAAAAGTTCATTTATAGACTGTAGTTAAATTGTCATGGGGACCACCAAAAAACTTTCCGTTTTAATTTTCCGACCAATTTGCAAGTTTAACCCACTTTGCCTATTTTAAACCGCTCACAGCAGCTCACCCATCACTTCAATTCTACCATAAACGGCTTGCAGTGACTCTCGCACGTGTGGCTTGGTACGGGAACACTAGTACTAGGACTTTATCTAAATAGAATGAGTGCTGATGTGAATAGATTGGGAACTTTGAAATATCCCATCATACAGGTAAAAATTACCACGGAAATTTTATACAGCCGTGGAGGAAATTTGGTAGGCAAAGAGTTAAGTTTTCTCATAGATAACTCAGCTGGTGTTGCTATATCAACCAAATATCTCAACTTGATGTAAATTGAAGGATCATTTTGTTATTGTAACAAAGTTGTAAACTGATCCCCCATTTCCTGATCACATTAGATTCCATTCATTTCTATCGTAATCATCATCATGTCGCGCAATTAGCACGGATATCCATGACAATCTCTCGCCAACATTCCCTATCATTCATTGCCCGAATGAGGTTCCCTTTTCTATAATTGAGTAAATTTTACGTGAACCCTAATAACAGGACTTTATATCTAAATAGAAAGAGTGCTGAGGTGAATAGATAGGGAACTTTGAAATATCCTATTGTTGGGTTCAGGGTTATAATATCTATTATAATTGTTGGTTGAACAAAACAACTCCGACCAAGGATGTTACATACACAAAGGACTTTAATACAAGCACATGGAAAAGCATTTAAGACATGAAAAACATATACAAGATACATGAGAAAAGTTACATAGTAGATATATACGTACATAGAAAAGAGATAAGATACAATAAAAACGTATACAATAGTTATCTAAATTGTACATACAAAAGATAGGGGTAGTTATGGAGAGTCCATAGGTTAAAGTCACTTACTAGTGTTGTGTTGGGGGCTGAAGCCCCCACACAAGAAGGGTGTAAACATAAATGTCTAACCAATGTGTGTGAGGTCCCAGAGAAGAAAGATGATTCAAATCTAGCGCTTGTCTGCTTAAATAGTCAAAGACGCCTGGTGGTGAGAAACGAGAAACCAGAGGGAAGATAACTCCTCCAGACAAAGGGAAGACAATCCAACACTATTATACAGGTAAAAATACCAAGAAAATTTGGTACAGCCATGAGAGGAATTAGATGGGCAAAGAGTTAAAAGCTAAATGTCCTGGGTATGAAGTTAAACTGCATCTTGTGATGAGGTCCCAATTTTGGAGCTCTGGGGAGTGTGGAGTACCCCTTCATTGCCATTACTTCCAAGCTCACTCTGACCCGGACTTGTGGTACATGTTGAGGGAACTTATGTATGGGTTAACTAGTTTAAATAATTAGTTTAAAAATTATCTTAATCTTATGAGTTTAAAAGGAATTTGAATGCGCAAAAATAAGGATTAAAACAAAAAACGTCTTCGGCATAAAATAACCCAAGGGTTGACAAGCCGTAAAATCCAACCAAGCAACCATACATATGTATTATTGCACCTAAATCTGTGCACCTTGGGATAGAGGAGCTTATAGACTTAAAGTAGACAAGTTCGCATAACTAAGAAAATAAAACAATTAACAACAAAGTAAATATATATATACATTAAACATCACCAGGACTTGGTTTTTGAGCAAAAATAATGAAGGTTTGATTTTTATTCGTGTGTTACATAATTATTAGTAGCCTAATATTTATGTACAGTAGTGTAGAAATCAAAATGACGGTTATAAGTTGCAGCCGGTGGCCTTGAAGGATGAGTGACAAGGCTTGACCTCATCATGATCCTTACCGTGAGAATCGGTGGAGGAGACCCTCTTCCAGTTTAGATTAGAAATAGATTTTAGTCAGATCGGCCAAAACCACGACTGTGGTAAGTCGTGTTATGTACACAGCCGACTCGATCTGCGAAGGTAGACTGGTGGGGATTTCGTAATAAAATATGATCTAAGAAAATCGTTATGTTATTATCTAAAAACTACCAATGACACAGGGCTTCTGATAAAGAGAAATCCCCAATGAAAGACCAGACACGAAGTCCCCAAGACGAAGTCCAGACGCTAGAAGAGTCGCTAGAAGAACTTAAGATATCAAAGACCCTAGAAGAAGAATAGAAGTAAGAAGTAAGTAAAGAAAGGGGTATACAACACGTGAAGATAATTAAAAAAAATTGAATTTAGATGATAACAGAGGAGATTTATTTTTTGATTTAATATTTTAAATAGTAGACATTGATTTTTCTTTCCGGAGTGGCTGGATCAACGCAATGTCTTTTTTACATAGGAATTTTAATGGGCCATACTTCCAGGATCCAACTTGCAATTCAATAATAATGGATCTGTGGGACTAACCTTTTTTACATCCTTTCTACCCAGGCGACGCCGGGTAGCTGCTTCTAGTATAAATATAAATCAGGAATTACTTATTTTTGGTGTTGTCCGTGGATAACTGATATTGCAGATACCAAAACCGCGGATAAGCGGGGTGAACCCTGGAGTTCTCTCTTGTCTTTAATCGCCCCACCCACTCACTCACACACACACAACACACACACTCACTCACTTTCTATGTCTCTTTCTATGTGAGCTTCTCTCTATCTCACACCCACGCTCTCTATCTGTCTCCCTCTCTCCCCCTCTTTCTCACATAGACTCTCTCTCTCTTTCTCTATCTCTTTCTCTCTCTCACACATACACACTATTTTTCTCTCTCTCCTTCCCCCCCTCTCTCTCTCTCTATGTCTCGCTCACACACACAGTCTCTCTCTCTCTCTCTTTCTCTCTCTCACTCGTTCACACACACAGGCACCCCCACACCACCCACACACACACACTTTATCTTTCCCTCTTTTTTGTCTTTCTCTCTCTCTCTCTCTCTCTCACACACACACACACACAGGCACTCTGTCTCTCTTTCTGTTTCTCTCTCTCTCTCACACACTCTCATTGCTCTTTTTCTTTCTTTCTTTTTTTCTTTCTTTCTCTCTCTCTCTCTCTCTCTCTCTCTCTCTCTCTCTCTCTCTCTTCTGCGGCATTGGATTAAAATACGTTAAATTAAAATCCAGTTAAAAGCCGAGTTGAGAAATCTAATCGCTAATATAACACATTTATATTATCGGAATATTATCAACTCGATAGAATTGATTAATTTTCGGCTAACTGAATTTAGAAGATCTTATTGCGCCAAGGAAATCTTTGAAAGCCTTTAATCAAAGAACGATAATTACATCCACCCGTAATTCGGCGTACCCGAATGTCTCATTTCAATTTTCGGGTACGATTGCGTTCTAATCAGGTTTTAATTATTTTTTCTAAATTTTTAACACATTACAAATTCGGAACAAATTATCACAAATACTCGTGTATAAGTCGATTGGTTGGTTGGTTTTAGTTTACGACAAGTCAACCCTTGTTGGGTTATTTTATGCCAAAGACGTTTTGTTTTATTCGGTCTTGATGGTTAGTGAAAATTCTTTTTTTTTTTAATGTGTTGCTCATTTTATTTGGATGATTCTCTCTCTCTCTCTCTCTCTCTCTCTCTCTCTCGTGCATGCATACTTTCTCTCTCTCTCTCTCTCTCTTGAATGCAGAATTTCTCTCTCTCTCTCTCTTTCTCTCTCTCTCTCTTCTCTCTTCTCTCTTTCTCTCTCTCTCTCTCTCTCTTGCATGCAGACTTCTCTCTCTCTCTTTCTCTCTCTCTCTCTCTCTCTCTTGAATGCAGACTTTTTCTCTCTCTCTCCCTCTTGCATGCAGACTTTCTCTCTCTCTCTCTCTCTCTAAGACTTTCTCTCTCTCTCTCTCTCTCTCTCTCTCTATAATATATATATATATATATATATATCATACACAAACCTCTATCTCTTACATAATCATTCTCTCTTTCTCTCTCTCGCACTATCTCTCTTTCTCTCTCTCTCTCTCTCTCTCTCTCCCACATAAACTCTCTCTCTCTCTCTCTCGCTCTCTTAGACACACACACACTCTCTTTATCTTTCTCTTACTCTCACACACACGTTCTCTCTCTCTCTTACTCTTTCTCTCTATCACATAAACACACACATACTCTCTATCTCTCTTTCTATCTCTCACACACAGTATCTCTCTCTTCCTCTCTCTCTCTCTCTCTCTCTCTCTCTCTCTCTCTCTCTCTCTCTCTCTCTGACACAAACTTTCTCTCGTTCTTAAAGACAAACACACACACTCTCACTTTTTCTCTTACTCTCACACACACTTTCTCTCTCTCTTTCCCTCTGCCACATATACACACACACACTCTCTCTCTCTCTTTCTCTTTCTCTTTCTGTTTCTCTCACATAAACACACACACTCACACACACACTCTGTCTCTCACACACACCATTTCTCTTTCTCTCCCCCCTCTCACACACTATATGTCTTTCTCTCTCTTCTATGTTTTTTCATGAGCGATTGTAATACAATTTGTCTTTAGATCTATGATCTATTTCTATTTGAAAGCCTCCTAACCGACATTTAAGCAGTACGGTCAATAACGACATTTTCACCTGATAATGTACACATTCTACTGGCTGCTTCCAAATTTAATTCCGTTTTGTAGACACATTTTCTCATCAGTTCTTATCCGTCCTGTTTGGTTGGTCGGTTGAATTTTACATGTCAACCCTTGTTGGGTTATTTTATGCCTAAGACGTTATGTTTCATTCATTCATGTTGGGTATCCATTCTTTTTTAAACTCATTATTTATAAACATATTTTTAAAAACTCATCTTTAGATATAATAGCAAAATAAAAAAACACCCACCGGGCGATGTAAAATAGATTTTTGAAACATATTGGAGTTAAAAATTCAATGTCAGCGAGTTTGTACCCTAAGTAAGTAAAATCATCAAATTCATAAAGAATTAAAAATAAAACAATTTGAAATGTAAACATTAAATATGTATTAAAATAAAACAAACTATATATAGATAGATATATACCAGTCATGTATTTATTAAAACTTGTTTTAAAAAACAATGAGAACTGTCTAATGCTGCATGTTCAAATTTTGAGTGTATTTATTCTATGTTATGACGATTTTGGGTAATGTGACGTAAGCAGTGGCGTAGTTTTTGTTACAGAAAAAAACCGGAAGCAAATCTCCATTATTAATAGATTTGACCCATACATTCTGGAGCTCTTGGGAATGTTGAGTAACTCTTCATTGACATTTCTCCCAGATTCACTTTGACTAAGCGTGGTAGTACCTGTTAGGGTATTATCTATAGGTTGAATAGACATTTTTTTTATTAAAAAGTGTTTTAAAGATTGAGTCATGGATTGCTCAGGCACCCGGGTTCCATCCTTGTGCATTATGGGTCACCACCCACAGCTAATAGGTGGCCCCATTTTTTATTTTTTGGGGGGTTGGGTGCAACTTTTTATCATATATGTGCTAAAAGGCGGTGGATGAGGGTCTTGGTGTCCTAATATAATAGTAAACTCTGGAGCTCTGGTGAATGTGGAGTACCGCTTCATCGTCTTTACTCCCAGGTCCCCTCCGACCCGGTGTGTTAGAACCTGTTAGGGTCCCATCTGTGGGTTAAATAGAAGAAAGTGAGTTTAAAAAACAGTATATAAAAAAATTGAGTGCCCATCTAGAATAAATAAAACAAAACTTATTCGGCATAAAATAACCCAACAAGGTTGAACGTAAAATCCACCCAACCAGTCATAGGGAGAAGGGATTACCCCTCTGCATAAGTGCAGTCGGTGTATTCTAAATCCCTAGCCGACAGGTTCGTCTATATTTAGAATCGCACTGTACTTGTCCGGAATCTATGACTGGAGATAGATAGATAGATAAATCTGAATACCCTGAGATAGATAGATAGATAGATAGATCTGAATAGACTGAAATTGATAGATAGATATTCATAGACCGAGATAGATAGATAGATATATAGATAGATAGGTATGAATACACTTGGATAGATTGATTGATAGATAGATATGAACTGGCTAGATAGATAGATTGATAGATATATAGATAGATATGAACATGCTGATATATATATATATATATATATATATATATATATATATATATATATAGAGAGAGAGAGAGAGAGAGAGAGAGAAATCTGAATAGACTGAGATAGATATATAGATAGCTAGCTAGATAGATATATAGATATATCTGAATAAACTGAGATTGATTGATAGATAGACCTTAATAGACTGGGGTAGATAGATAGATACATAAATCTGAATAGACTGAGATATAGATAGATAGATAAATAGATAGATAGATAGATTTGAATAGACTGAAATTGATAGATAGATAGATCTTAATAGACTGAGAAAGATAGATAGATAGATAGATAGATAGATGATATATACTGGGATAGACTGATAGATAGAACTGGCTAGATAGATAGATCGATAGGTAGATATTTTTAAAGATATGAACTGGCTGAAATAGATAGATAGATAGATAGATAGATTGATAGATAGATAAATAGATATGAATAATACAGAATAAAACAAAACGTCTTCCTGATAAAATATCCCGACAAGAGATGACACGCCGTAAAATCCAACCAACCAGTAATTGTAGGAGGGGTCTTACCCTTCTACAGCCGACAGGTGTTTCTATATTTAGAATCACCCTGTACTTGTCCCGCATCGCTCGCTGTTGGATGCTATCATGTACAGTTAACTGAATAAATCAGCCAGCAATAAAAACACCCTTCTCCTTTACTACGTACACGACAGACGGCCGGTATACAAGACTAAAGGTGTTGATCTGGACATCGTTAAATTTTCCGGAAATCAACGACGCAATACCGGAAATTGACCGTCGGTGAGTTTACATCGACGGAAATGGTGATAAAATCAAAATGGCGATTGTAATTAGAAAGAGGCTCAGTTTCCGGTGGCAATTTCATTCTTTATGGCGGGAGAGCGCAAATGGTCACTGACACGATTGTCGTCAAACGAATTCTTATCTAAAACACAAGAGACATTTTACTACCAATGCTCACAATATGATATAAATATATATATATATATATATATATATATATATATATATATATATATAAGGTGTGTAAAAAAAGTATTGAGATTTTTCGAACTTTTTTGCACACCTTCTATTTTGAAAAGAAATACCGTTCCATTCATTCTTCATTTCTATCTTGGTAAATACAGCTATAATCTCAATACTTTTTTACACACCTAGTATATAAGGGTCGGGTTAGCTAAGTCGGTAGAGCGTTCGGCTAGAAGCCATAAGGTTCCTAGTTCGATACCGGCCCTCGCCAACTCAGCGTATGAGTAGCACAGGGATCTGTGCGGTAAAGTAAGGAGCTGATGGTAGACGTGGCGCTCCACCTCAGATGCTAAAAATAATCTCCTTGGTCTAGCGCTAGTGAAGAGGGGATAGACTCCCTCGCTGTATGGCTCATACCGACATTAGGCCGCCCCGACGACTTTACTTTTACTATATATATATATATATATATACTATACTACTACTACTACTACTACTACTACTACTAATAATAATAATAAAAGAAGAATGATAATAATAATAACAATTTATGTGTGCGTGTATTCATTAGCGTCAATCACAGCCCCAATCCTGCTCTGGAACGTGGAGTAAGCTGATGTTACTGTTTCCCTGGGAAGGTCTGAAAAATTACCTTAATTCTGTGTATTACCTGGGCTTTTGTAGTACTGCCCCATACATAGTAATCGGTGGGGTTAAGATCTGGGATGTTCGAAGGCCAAATATTGGGACTGGTGTAGTCATAAGAATTCGCCAAAAACCATTTTTGACTTTTCCCAGAGGTGCCACAGGGGGCAGAATCCTGCTGCCATACATATGGCCTACCATTGACTACCCTTGTCATCCAGGGCTTGACTACAGTGCTTAGCAACTCTACAGCCTTCTCGTCTCCATTGCAATTCTCCAGTTCATGCCTAATTCTTTTACAGTGTTCAGGGAGCATTCGACAACAACCATAATCTCCTTATTTTGATGGCCGGCGCTGATCATCAGGATACAAGTTATTCCTTATGAATCAGGTGGGTTTCAGTCATCCATTCTATCTGTCATCACGTATATGAATGAAGAAGGTCCAAACTTTTAAATGATGTGAAGTGTGCGTCAATACCTCCAACATTCGGAGAAAAATAACCAAATATATGTATGTCAAATTTATCCGGAACACCCTGTATATATTGTTTATTTTGTCAGCAAGATATCATCTACGCAATTTTTTTATTAATTGGATTATCTATTGTCCTCATCTCTGCTATTCTAGCATTAAGCACTTTATATGCTAAAACATTTCATATTCATTCTCCATTATATATACTAGCAAATATAAAAGTATTTAATTTTGATATAATAAAATATCATATTAAATTAGAAAGGCTAAGGAAACTGACTAAAAAGATTTGGAACAGAGGGGGTATAATCAAAAAATAAAACAACTTTGAAACTAACTATTCCATCATTTTTCATTACTCCCTCTTTCATTGGTAAATTTTCCTAATTTAACTATTTAGTTAAAATAGGAAGTAAAGGATAATATTACAGTTATTTCTTCTTGTAAATAAATTTATTTTTAAGATTTATCCACGAGATTTTTATTTATATTTGTTAAGATAAAACCAAACAATTAGAAATCAATAATACCAAGCACATATTTATTAAAATAAAATTTTAAATATCAATATGCAAATTAGCCTTCTCGTTCAAACTGTAAGCCGCTATTTTTTGTATATAAATACAATTGCATGTTATTAGTACGTAGATATGGTCAACAGAATTAATAATGTAAAACAATTTTATTAATAACTGAAGGTTTAAAAGAATGAAATCATGGAAAATTTGACGTAAATAATTAAGGGAATTGTGACTTGAGTAGTAATATAGTTTTTGTTACAGAGTGAAAAACACACAATCTCCATTATAATAAGATATATATATATATATATATATATATATATATATATATATTACCACAGCACCATAAATAGAAATTTAAAAGACCGAGGAATCAAAACGCTCAGTCAATCCTCGAAAACAATCCACAATATAATCAACCAAAATGCTCACCAACACGTAAAATCGGAGGCAGGAGTATACGTGATTCCTTGCGCGTGGTGTAATGGTTAAAGTCATGGGAAATGGATTCGTCGCCCCGAGTTCAAATCCTGACGTGGTAATTGCATTTCACTTAGCGCTAATACCCTTGGGAAAGGTATGAATTCTACTCTCCCTCCACCTATGGGCAAATTGTAGGGCAAACTGGGCTCTTTAACCTTGGTTAGGCAACCGGTCTAGGAGAAGGAAAACTCTGAATTCAAACTGTTAAACTCCGCTTAAGAAATTGACCTGTGTCGCATCCTGTTCGTGCGGAGGGGTGGTAAATATATATGCGTGATTCATTGTATGGGCTACCATAAGAAAAAGCATAGATGAAAACTAAAGTAACCTGAAAAAAAACGCAGCACTGAACATAAACACAACATTAGATTAGGCAACTACAATAGTTGTCTGTTCCAACACACATCGGAAACACAACATAATTTCGATTTCAATATTGACTCCATTCTAGCATACATCCATAATAAAAGATAACTGCAAATGTTCGAAAGCGAGCGCGATAAGTAACGTACAGAATGTTGGTAAAGCAGTCATAGGTGTTTCTTGTCGAATTCGGGAATCTTCTCAAACTTTAGAATCTTCTCTTCGAACTCAAGGTACCTTCTCTTCGAACTCAGGGACCTTCTTGTTGAACTCAGGTAACTCAGGTTGTCGTCGAACTCAGGGAACTCAGGTACCTTCTCTCCGAACTCAGGTACCTTCTTGTCGAACTCGGGAACCTTCTTTTCATAATCAGGAGCCTTCACAGAACTTCGAACAGAACCCTTTATTCATTCCACAGGTGTAGACTGTTCTTATTTCATTAACCATAACCGGCACAAGTGTTTAGCTGTGTTACGTATTCTTTATGATTATCGCCCTTTGCCAAGATTGAACCTGCAACCTAGAGATAATTGTTACTTAGAACTGTATCAACTCAACCCTTATATCCGTTGCGCCATGTGTTCAACTGGAAAAATACAAATAAATAGGCAGGTATTGTTAAAGACCACGGAATATTTTTTTTCTTTATGATCTTCAATTATAGACGTTCAAGTCTTCTTGCGTAGATCGGTATCCAGATGGTAAAGAAAATGTCCCATATAAAAATAGACTTTCCTGATTGAATAATCAAGAAATAAATAATTGAATGAATAAATCCGAATGAATAAAAACAAAACAAACATTACAAACATTACAATTCCCTGAGGACGACCTGTAAAATGGTTGAAAGCACTTGGATAAAAAATATGTAAGAATTTCTCCACCACGCTGCCAGAAGAAAAAACATAAACTACATTCTAAGTAGAGAGAGAGAGAGAGAGAGAGAGAGAGAGAGAGAGAGAGAGAGAGAGAGAAGGAGAGTGTGTGTGTGTGTGTGTGTGTTCTGGCAAAACCGGATGTAACAGGTGCCCAATTTGTCCGGTGAACTATAAGCATAATTAAGAGTTTTAAAGATAAGATATTCAAGTCATCACAGGCAAATCCCAAACAATTAGTAACATAATTAATAAAACAGACACTAGAGGCTGGTATTTATATTATTTCCTCAAAAGATTGTCCACACACACACACACACACATAGAGAGAGACACATATATATATATATATATATATATATATATATATATATATATATATAAAATATAATATATAATATATATATATATTATATATATATATATATATATATAATAGACTCTCGTCGATTTTCGACGCATGAGTGTTCATCCAATAAATAACCAACACAGTTTTTTGTTTATAGTGGTGAAGGCTTGTGTTGGACCATTCCGCACTTTTTGGCACAGTCAATAGGAAAGAATTGGTGCACAGAGAATGCCACAAACCCAATCAACGACGGACCTCAGGAATTTTTTAATTCAGAGTTTTCCTTCTCCTAGACTGGTTACTACCAAAAGTTAAAGAGCCCAGTCTGTCCTACTATTTTCCCCATTGCTGGAGGAGAATATATGGATTCATACCTTTCACAAGGATATTAGCGCTATTTGAAATGCAAACAGCCTTGTCTAGGATTTAACATCAGGTCGGCAAGTCCATTTCCCACGACTCTAACCATTATGCAACGCGCCTCCATATATTTGAATTCGCGTCGACAAGTCCATTTCCCATCTATATCTGGGTGTTCATGACGACGAAGAAGTCGCCGCTCTGCGGGCCTGTTTATCTCAACATTGAGCCGCCCAGCTCCCGTCATCCCTTACTTTCCAGTCAATTGGATTATCTTACACACACACACACACACACACACACACACATGCACACACATATATATATATATATATATATATATATATATATATATATATAGTAAAGAATAACAAAAGACTTTGAGATTCAGTTTATAGAGCTTAATACTATGCGAATATTACTTTAAAAGCTAAGCCAAAGGTAACGGAGTTAAGATAGTTAAGATTTTTTAAATTTTAGATATAAATATATATATATATATTATATATATAAGATAATCCTATTGACTGGTAAGGGATGATTCTTTTGGGAACATCAAAATCTCACTGTACGTCCATACTTTTACTTGTAGGTGCAAACTTATACTAGAATTTTTATAAATCCCTAAAAGAGTTCGATGTATAATAACAAAAACATTAATTATATACAGAGCAATATTTAACTTTCAAAGAAAGAAAAACTTAACAAACCGTCATTTGAATATGATAAATTTATTTCGACTTGAAAATCAAAATGAGTCTAGTCTCTTCACATAGATTTTATAAAATACCTTTGAGCAATATCTACTTATAATTGTAACACTTTTTATTATCAATATTAATATTCGTCACTGCTTACGTAACAATATAATCAGGAATGGCGTAAGTTTGTCAATGAGTATTTAATTTATAGTAATAAATGCACAGAATAAATCATATTTTTGACCATGTCTCTATGAAAATCTGAGTTAGATTTGTCTTTTCACTGGAATAATGCTTGCATCTCTTCGATCCCATGAAAAAGGATTTGAGAGACAAACATTATTCCAGAGACGAGGAAGAGAAATCTGTAGTGAAGAAGTGGCTCAAAGAACAGTCAACAGAATTTTGCGAGAATATATGCTCTCATTCGAATATGGAACATTGCTATTGGGAGAAACGATGATTGTGTGGAAAAGTAGAGATGTGATCCACAGAAGGACCAGCTTCCTTTTGATGTATGATACATGTTCCTCTGTTGATAATTATATCATGTCCTAAAAAAATGCATTACTTTTTGACCACCCTTGTAGTTGGTGTTATTGATCTCTAATATGATTGTTTCATTCTCCAACGTATTAGAGTTAATCCTATGAATGATTTCATGTAGAAACCAATTAAAAGATAAGGATATAATAACTGTAATCTTTTTTATATGGGTTCTTATTTAATTTCGTTAGTCAAAATCTGTGGGGCCATCCTGTAGGGCTTAAGCCAGAGCACTTGTCCACTGAAATTGGATCCTTGGTAATCCCTTGGTAAAGAGTCCTGAATATTGGTAATTGTCTGGGAATCCTGAGTATTGTAAGTCGCTCCTCAATGAGTGCAATTAGAAATATACCCAGTGTGAGGGTTTAAGTAGTGTATCAGCGACGCAGTATGGCTAGTGATTGGCCGGTGGAATAAACCACGTGACCTTGGAGGGTCTATAAATTCTGGTGGGGAATTGGAACACACCTTATATGCCAAACACTCCAAGATTTCTAATCTATTCATTAAAACTTAAATATTACGACCGTAGGATGCATATACTTGACCAGACACACACTAAGCTTGGTAAATTTCTCAATAATTTTCACCTTAGTTGTTAAAATTCCTAGCATGAAATTGTGCGTGCGCATTATCTGAAATGAACTTAATTGTTATTAAGAACACATTTTATGAATTTTTGTGTTAAAGCATGCTGTTATATTGTTTTCGAAACGATTCTAAGATTTGTATATTTCGCACGGACACATTCAAAATGGCTCCCGTATTGTTTCAAAGTGAAAGTTATTTAGCTTAATTCCTAGAATAAAATTATCTGGAATGAACTTAATTGTTATTAAGAACGTATTTTATGATATTTTTGTGTTAAAGCATGCAGTTGTATTATTTTCGAAAAAGTTTTTTGTATATTTCGCACGTACACATTCAAAATGGCTACCGTCTTCTTTCAAAGTGAAAGTGAGTTGGCAAAATTCCTAGCATAAAGTTATCTGAAATGAACTTAATTGTTATTAAGAACACTTTTCATGATATTTTTGTGTTAAAGCATGCAGTTGTATTATTTTCGAAAAAGTTTCTAAGATTTGTTTATTCCGCACGGAGACTTTCAAAATAGCTACCGGCTTGTTTCAAAGTGAAAGTCAAGGGAGGTTACTCTAATTGCCTTATTTGCTAGGAATTTTGACAACTAAAGGTGAAAATTACCAATTTCTCTGCATGTAGAACGAGTCATGTCTATAATAAATCTCTTTTTATTAACGGTCTTCTTCTCGCCTGTTTGGACCCGGTTTTCTTTTTGCTCGGTGGACCAAAATCCCGGCCAGGCCGAAAAAAGGCGATAGTATCTTTTATGCGTGGTTATAAATATTGATCTATAGATTCGTATGTTGTGTGTTTGCAACAACCCCCCTCCGCCCCAAGCCACCACCCCCACCCCACGCCCGCCATGGTGGCCGACACGTAAGGCGACGCACCCTCGCCCTCCCCCCCTCTACAGACTCACAGACCGACGCCCGTTTCCGTATCGAATTCTCATTACGGCCATCGCAAATAGAAGCTTCCCATCATCTTCGTTCCTTTGTGATCGGAATCAAAGCGCTACCATTTTTATCGAGATAACGCGGGACTCGTTCACCACAACCTCCTCCTCTCCTTCCTCCTCCTCCTCCTCCTCCTCCTCCTCACCCTCCTCCGCCGTCACCATCATCGCCAAAACATCGGGATTTCAATCATTATCTTCATTGTCCGTAGAATTAAAATTATTGATAGACAAGACGAGTCGTGAATTCGTTGGGTTCTAGTTGTAACTGCGGTCCATGATGATACTGATGCTTCTATTTAGGAAGGAGTGTAAGATTCTTATTAGGATTTCCATAGTTAATAGTTGTCCCTGATTATGTTGATGCTTCTGTTTAGAAAGGTGTGAAGGATTCTGATTAGCAACTTATAGTTAACTACTGTCCATGATCATATTGATGCTTCTATCTAGAAAGGGGTGAAACATTCTGATTTGCGTTTCATAGTTAACAGTTGTCCATGATGATACTAATGCTTCTATTTAGTAAGGAGTGAAGGATTCTTATTTAGCATGTCTGAATTATCAGTTGTCCATGATGATATCGATGCTTCTATTTGCGAAGGAGTGTAAGATTCTAATCATGATTTCATTGTTTGCAGTTGACCATGATTATAGCGGTGCATCTGTTCGCAAGAATTGAAAGATTCTAATTAATTGATACTAGTCCATGATGATATTGATACTTCTATTTAGGAAGGAATGAAAGATTCTAATTAGCTTTCCAAGTTAACAGTTGTCCCTGATGATATTTATACATCTGTTTAGGAAGGAGTGAAGGATTCTAGTTAGTATTTCCACGCTTATCAGTTGTCCATGATGATATTGATGCTTCTATTTAGGAAGGAGTGAAATATTCTGATTAGGTTTTTCATAGTTAACTGTTGTTCCTGATTATGCTTGTGCTTCTGTTTCAGAAGGAGGGAAGGGTACTAATTAGCATTTCAGAAATAACAGTTGTCCATGATGATATGGATACTTCTATTTAGAAGGAGTAAACGATCTTAATAAAAAATCCATAGTTAACTGCTGTCCATAATGATATTGATGCTTCTATTTAGGAAGGAATGAAAGATTCTAATTAGCATTTCAGTGTCAACAGTCGTACATGATTATAATGATGCCCCTTTTTGGTAGGAGTGAAATATTAATTAGCATGTCATAGTTATCTGCTCTCCATGATGATATTGATGCTTCTATTTAGGAAGAATTGAAAAATTCTCATTAACCTTTCATAGGTAACAGTTGTCCATGATGATATTGATGCGTCTATTCCGGAAAGAATAAACTATTCTAATTATTTATTTCGTATTTAACTGTTGTCCATGATGGTATTGATGCTTCTATTTAGGTCGATTTGATTTAACGGCATATAATCCCTTGCTGGGTTATTTTTTTCTAAAGACCTTTTGTTTTGTTCATTCTTGATGAGTATTCAATTTTTTTAAACTCAATTATTTTTTAAACACATATTCTTAATCATTTTTTCTATTTTACCCATAGATGGGACCCTAACAGTGTCAGAGTGGAACTGGTAGTCATGGTCATGAAGGGGTACTCCTTCCTCTACATAGCTCCAGAGTTCGACTATTCGGTTTTTAATACAAAACTGATAGTTTCATGCCTATGCTGTCTTCAGACCAAACCTGCTCTGAAGATCACAGAGACGAAAAACTGACAGTAACTGGGAACCGTTTAATCCATGTTCACGCTACCTTAAATTATATATATATATATATAATAAAAATTCGCCAGGTGACATTGGGGTTTTAAGTTCAAAAGCCATTTGAATTTAAAACCTCAATGTCACCTGACGAATGCTTGCAGTTACGCATCCATGAAACCAAATGGTCGTGACTGTTCCTATGTCATTCAATATATAAAACATTTATATATTTATTTTTATTATATTATATAATAGCTCTATTTTTTATATTGAACACTCTCAATAGTTATATATATATATATATATATATATATATATATATATATATATATATATATATATATATTATATCACTTTTATAAACATTCTGACGTTAATATATCACTGATTTGTTTCTCTTTTCAACTAGCCTCTCATTGTATCTTCTGTTTCTGATTTTAAACAAAAACCACATCACCAAAGAAATCACAAAGAAATCGGGATCAGAGTGGACCTGGGAGTAATGGTAAGGAAGGAATACTGCATTCTCTCCAGAACTTCAGAATTCAACCATTCGGTTTTTAATCGCATAAACACGTGTCTGTGGATGACTTATTAATATATGCTGCCATAAATTTGGTATGAGCTCTCTAATTGGTGATTAAAATTAACTTTCACTACTAAGCATATAAGCAATGATCGTTTCCCCGGAAACTTGATCTCTCTGTGATCGTAAAAATATATAAACAAACCTATTTATTCAATATTTAAAAAACACCAGTCCCGCTGCAGCTGTCAGTGGCTGAGGGGATAAGATATCAGGCTGGCAAACAGTCAGTCTGAGTACGACCTTAGCCAAGGGTAGTTGTTGTGTCTAGCCACACTGAAGAGGCGTGAAACGCCGAAACACGTGTCTGTGGATGATTTATTATATATATATATATATATATATATATATATATATATATATATATATATATGGTGGTCTGAAGAAGCTCGTGAGCATACTCGCGAGTGGAAATGGTCATAACCACGATACCCATGGTATTTAAGGCTTTTATTCCAATAACTTTGCTCTGTTTACTAATTAAACATTGAGCTCTCACACGGAACCTGAAATCTACAACAAATTACTGGTAGAGAATTAGGACCCACCTAGAATCACCTTGTACAAGAAACTTGGTACCGCACCAAAGTATATATATATATATATATATATATATATATATATATATATATATATATATATATATATCGCTTTTATACATATTATGACGTTAATGTATCTCTGATTTCTTCCCTTTTCAACAATCCTCTAATTGTATCGTCTGTTTCTTATTTCAAACAAACACCATATCGCCAAAGAAATCACAATTCATCCTGTCGACGATATAATAATGATATCGATTAGGAATGTTTATGCAAATAGCTTCAGGTCCCGATCTCCACCTCACTTGTATCATTCTATTGGTGCTGTCTTCTAAGCATCTCACTTGGATAGCGGGAAAAGAAGAAACAAAAAGGAAGCAATTGATTTCTTGGTTGCTTTTACCGTTTCCTGAATAGATTCAATATAAGAATAAAAACAAAAAATATTGCCTTGACCGGCGGTGAACCCAACAGATTATTCAATGTAAGAATAAAAAAGGAAAAAGTTCTTGCTTAAGGTTGAAACTATCGGCTACAGGAAAAAGAGAAATGAATTGTTTTCGAGAGAAAGACCAGCTCGAACCCGCGAGCTCAATTTGCATATCGTGCGTATCTTAAGTGTTCAAAAGTCAAATTCTGGTTGATCAGTGAGTATATGTACACACTATATTGCCTTGATCGGTGATGAGCCCGGCGGATGATTCAATGTAAGAATAAGCTCGAGCCCGTAAAACTCAATTGATTGATTTTACCGTTTCGTAAATAGATTCAATGCAAGAATAAAAAAAAGTCGTGGTTCTGGCTTAAGGTTTAAACTAACGGCTTGCTGGAGAAAGGAAGATGTATTGTTTTCGGGAGAAAGACCAGTTTTTACATCTCGTGGATCATAGATGTTCAAAATCAAATTCTGGATGATCAGTTAACTTATATATGTTATATATTGCATTGACTGGCGGTGAGCCCGGCGTATGGCTCAATGTAAGAATTTAAAAAAAATCATTGTTCTTGCTCAAGTTTAAAACTAACGGCAGCAGGAGGTAGAAAGATTAATTGATTTCGAGAGAAAGATCAGCTCGAACCCGCGAGCTCAATTTTTACATCGTGCGTATCTCAAATGCTCAAAAGTCAAATTCTGGTTGATAAGTGAGCATATGTATGTAACATATTGCCTTGACCAACGGGGAAGCCGGCGGATGTAGTTGACGGGTATATCCGGTCGTTGATGGAGGCCTGTGATGTAATGGTAAGAGTCCTAGGAAGTGGACTTGTCGGCACCAGTTCGAATCATCTTCATTATCATTCATCATCATCATCATCAGCAGCAGCAGCAGCAGGTCATGGTGAAAACACAAATGCCCATGACTCTCTCTCTCTCTCCCCTCTCTCTTTCCCCTCCTCCTCCCTCCCCGCTCTCTCTTTCCTCTCGCTCTTCCCTTCCTCCTCTTTTCCCCTCTCTCTCTCTCTCTTTCTTTCTCTCTCTTGCATCCCAAAAAACACGATTGGAATACTCTCCATCTCGCAAAACATTCAAGTGAAGCTCTTCAACTCTTGGTATAATTGTCAATCTTGTATCTTGTGTGTGTGTGTTTGTATGCCTAGCCATGTGCTTCTGTGTATATGTGTATATGCTTGTATATATATATATATATATATATATATATATATATATATATATATATGCTTGTCTGTGTGTGTGTGTGTGTGTGTGTGTGTTGCGTATTTCAGGTCACTGATGATTTTTTTAAATGATTTATAAATCTATTTCCACCCCATTGTTGTCATTAAATATTTCGTACCTGATTTTTCTTCCTTTGTTTGGTTGTTTGTTTGTTTATGTGTTTGTTTCAGACCTCTTACCAAACATTACATTTCTTTCTTTCTTTCTTTCTTTCTTTCTTTCTTTCTTTCGTTCTGTCTGCCTTTCTTTCTTTCAGACCTCTTCCCAAACATAAACTTTCTTTATTTCTTTCTTTCGTTCGTTCATTCGTTCGTTCTTTGTTTGGTTGATATTTTCTTCCTTCCTTCCTTCCTTCCTTCCTTTCTGTCTATCATTCTTTCTTTCTTTCTTTCTTTCTTTCTTCCTTCCTTCCTTTTTTGCTTTTTTTCTTTCTTTCTGTCTATCATCCTTTCTTTCTTTTCGTGTCCTTCTTTTTTCTTTCTTTTCTTTCTTTGGTTGTTATTTTCTTTCTTTTCTTTCTTTTCTTCTTTCTTTCTGTCTATCATTCTTTCTTGCTTTCTTTCTTTCTTCCTTCCTTCCTTTTTTGCTTTTTTCTTTCTTTTTGTCTATCATCCTTTCTTTCTTTTCTTGTCCTTCTTTCTTTCTTCCTTCCTTCCTTTCTTTTTTTCTTTCTTTCTTTCTTACTGTCTATCATTCTTTCTTTTCCTTCTTCCTTCCTTCCTTTCTTTTCTTTCTTTCTTTCTTTTTTCTTTTTCTTTCTTTTCCTTTCTTTCTTTCTTTCTTTCTATCACATCTGGTAGAGAATCTATTTTCCTGATCTCGTAATTAACAAACACGAAAGCAGACGACAGATCTAAATCCAACATGGCGTGCAATCTGCTAAGATAACCATTCTTTTTTTTTCTTTTTTTAGGGACAAAGGAATCTATATTTATTTGGAGGAACCTGTAAGTTTAGAAGGTCTGGGGGCGGGAAAAATAATGAAAAAAAAGGAGGGAGACAAAAATAACAGAAATGAAGTAAAAAAATTCATACGCAGGTTCGTGCAGATTTTTTTTGTCAGCTTTAAATAAAAATAAACAATTGCAATGACAACTATAAGAGGGTATTTTTAGAAACTGAAATGTACACACATCATTTACTTACAGAAAAACTTCAGATAGGTATACCAACAATAGTATTAAGTACAATCTTATTATAATGGTGATTGTGTGTCTGTTTGTCTGTAAAAGAAACTATGTCACTACCAACGTTATACTGCTATGGGGCATCTAGCCCTGTTAGTTGAGGCTTTAGAATGCACCAACTCCACCTCTGGATAAGGGGTAAGACCCAACCAATGGGGTCACCTGTTAGCTGTGGGTGGCAATCCATGATGCTTAAGGAAGGTATACTGGTGGCTGAGCAGTTCATGACATGCAACGATCCACCTTGGCCCTTACTTAGGCTAAACAGTTGGAGAGGGCACCCTCCATTCAATCAGCTGGTCACATCAGGTCCTAGCACCTATAAGATTATTGCAACACTGTTGCCCTTATTGCAAGCCCCAACCCTTTTAATCATATATGTGCTAGAAGGCGGTGGCTAAGGGTCTTAGTGTCCTGGATATGATGTTAAACTCTATCTGATGGTGAAGTTCCAATTCTGGGGGTCTGGGGAATGTGGTGTACACATTCATTATCATTACTCCAAGGTACACTCAGACCCGAAGTGGTAGTATCTGTTAGGGTCCCATCTATGGGTTAAACAGAAGAAAAATGTGTTTTAACGAATGTGTTTAAATAAATGAGTTTGAAAAATTACGCTCAGGAATTGCAGGTTTATCAATGAGTATTTAATTTATAGTCAACATCCTTAATACATAGAATAACTCTTATTTATTAACGATGTCTCTATGAAAATCTGAGTTAGATTTGCCTCAAAACAACCAATATTATTAGTGCATTTCAAACCCCGCAAGGTGTCTTTCGTTCCAATCCTATATATCACTAAGAAATGAAGTTTTATATGATATATGGTGTGGTTAATTTGCATACTGGTTTTAACAAAAGCGGTTTAATAAATCATTACTTGGTGTTATTGATCTCTGATATAGTTTTATTTATTGAATTGTGTCTGTGAGAGATAGAGAAGGGTGGGGGGAAAATAAACGACAGAAAGAAGAACAAACGAAAGACCGACGAAATAAAAGCACTTGAGCCATCATGAGTATTTGAAATAAGTATATATATATATATATATATATAAGATTCTTGGATGTTTGTTTTTTAGAAGCATTGTTGAATAAAGTATATATTATATTTTTTGCTTGAAGGCAATTACAATGCATGTATCACATAAAATTCGATACTTTTTTTATATAGAAAATGAACTTTCTATAAAAAAAAAAGTATCGAATTTTATGCGATACATGCATTGTAATTGCCTTCAAGCAAATATTATATATATATATATATATATATATATATTATATATATATATATATATATTATATATATATGAAGAAAATGTTTTCAAAAATATAACAGACACAAGATGTTAAGATCGAAGGAAAAATTTTATATGTCTATACTTAAGTATTTCGGTTATGATAAAAACCATCATCAGGACAATGCAAGAGAATTTATATATATATATATATATATAATATATATATATATATATATATTATATAGTCGGGGTGGCCTAATGTCGATATCAGCCAGACAGCGAGTGAATCTATACCCTTTTACTAGCGCTAGGCCAGGGATATTGTTTAGTATCTGAGGTGTAGCGCAACACCTACCATCAGCTCCTCACTTTACCGCACATATCCCTGTGGTACTCATATGCAGAGTTGGTGAAGGCTGGTATCGAAACTGGAACCTTGCGATTCCAAGGCAAGTGCTCTACCGACTGAGTTAAACGGGCCGGTTAAAAAAGATAATGTAAAATCTGTCCCGGATAAATAACAGAAGCTCTAGATATTGGCCGGGTGCAAGCCGCATAGAACCAGGTACATATCTCGCTGACTATTGATTTAAACATCAACAGACGTTGCCACCTCCCGACTCTCCGGATCTTTCAACGCCGTTAAAACGATCGACTGTCCGTAACAACAAACATGTTTAATCTCTCATCACTCTTCCATTGTCCGTCTGTTTAAATATATATATATATATATATATATATATATTATGTGTGTGTGTGTGTGTGTGTGTGTGTGTGTGTGTGTGTGTTATATGTATATGTATATATATTATATATATGTATATATATAGGTGTTTCTCTGTTATGATCTCTCTCTCTCTCTTTCTCTTACTCTCTCTGCTTGTCTGTGTCTCACTCGCTACCTTTTTCTCTTTCTCTTTCTTTCTCTCTCTCTCTCTCTCTCCCTCTCTCTCTCTCTCTCTTTCGTTTCTCTGTCTAGGGTAGGTGTTTCTCTCTCATGATCTCTCTCTTTCTCTTGCTCTCTCTGCCTGTCTGTGTCTACTCGCTACCTTTTTTCTCTTTCTCTTTCTTTCTCTCTCTCTCTCTCTCTCTCTCTCTCTCTCTCTCTCTCTCTCTTCTCTCTCTCTCTTCGTTCTCTGTCTAGGGTAGGTGTTTCTCTCTCATGATCTCTCTCTTTCTCTTGCTCTCTCTGCCTGTCTGTGTTTCACTAGCTACTCTTTCTCTTCTCTCTCTCACTCCCTCTCTCTCTCCTCTCTCTATCTCTCTCTCTCTCTTTCGTTCCCCCCTGTCTAGCCAGCAAAAAATCTTCATTGGCTCAACTGTTACACTAAATCAAGCCCTTGCTTACCGTTACTGGCGTTAGATCAATGTATTTGACCTAATGACAGAGTAAGTCAACGATTCGTATCGCTAATCTGTTTTTGAATAGCCCCTTTCTCATTAGTCCGACCCTGGCTCTTTCTGAGAAAAACAGATCTCCGCCAGCAAGCAAGCCAGCCAGCCAGCCACCCAACCCCCACGTCGAAACCCCACC
>CM042158.1:49232166-49241036 GCA_023376005.1 Doryteuthis pealeii
TGGAGTGTTTGCATATTATGACTACTCAGACCGTCCTGTAAGGACCGTGTTTGTCGTGTGTGATGGTCGAAGAATATCCGATGTTTTGATTCCCACAATTTAAATGTATATGACTACGGAAGTAGTTTCCGTAGAAAACAAAAGAAGTAAGAAGATACATTTATAAAGCAAACAACTTATATACAAGATATTACAATTAATTAATGATAGTATTGTTCTCTTCATTGAATGTGCTGCCTGTATGTGTCTTGTTGGTAGTCTGATGTTGCTGACTGCGTAAGTTTTGTTTATATTTGTTGTCGTTTGTGAGTTGTCAAATTTTGTAGAGTTTTGTTTAAAATGTCTGTGATATTGAAAACTTGCTGTGTTGAGGGATTAAGGAGATAGAAGAGAGAAAATAGAAAACACCGAAAATAATAGAGAACCTGATGTATAGATTTGTGTATCACAGTGTGTTGAGTTGGGAGTGCACTCGCTCACTGTCGGTTTGGGGGCAATCCGCATCCAATGAAGCTTTTAGGTAAATGGGTTTTGTTATTGTTTTGTAAAGTGTCTCCGTGTTTCTTAAGCTAAAATATTCATCAATATAGGTGGTTTGCAATGATGCAATATCGAATAAATTATCGGATGATTTTGTTACATTCGGTGACGTACATATTTTCAATGGATTTAAAACCATTGTTTTATTCGTGCTAAATATTTCTAATAATATTTTATTCGATATCTTTTGTTTACATAATAATAACTTACATATACAATTGTAAATTACTGTTTAGAAACTATTCTTTTAACGTATCTAATTCCACATGCCGTAATAGGGGGCCAAAGTCTCATAGTCCTTAAGTATCACGTGTGCAAACACGGTCAACAGATGTACATTGGTGGTGGTGGGGGTGTTTTGACTTTCCGATGTGCAGTGGTGTAATCTACAACAATCAACCGGGCTGTAGTTGAGAGATAACCTTTATGAGCTTACATGTTTAAGTTATGTGTTTTACTGTGATGACTATGTAGGAAATAGTGATTTTTGTAGCTGAAAACTTGCTCTATTCAAAAGTGATATTGTGTCCCGATCGTATCGTTGTAGTTTCAAAGGAAACTAAATAACACGTTACTTTTGGAACATCTCACAATATGTTAATTAATAGTGATAGATGTAGGAAGATAGTGATGTGTAGCTGAAAACCTGCATCTATTCAAACGTGTTATTGTGTTCCTCTCTATCTGTTGTGTTTCAAAGGAAAGAACTAACAGGCCGTTTCTTTTGGTAACATCTCACATATGTATATTATAGTGATACTATGTGGAAAATAGTGATTTGTGCTGAAAAGACTTGCTCTATTCAAAAGAGTTCTTGGTTTTCCTCTATCTGTTGTAGTTTAAAGGAAATAAATAACAGGCGTACTTTTGGAACATTTCAATATGTATATACTAGTGATGACTCTGTGGGAAAATAGTGATTTGTAGTGAAACTTGCTCTACTTCAAAGTGTATTGTTGTTGCGCATATTGTTTGTAGTTCAGAAGGAATAATAACAGCGTTACATTTTTGGAGACATCTCACATATGTATAATTAAAGTGATAATAATGTGGGGAAATTGATTTGTAGCTGAAAACTTGCTCTATCAAAAGAGTTTTTGTGTTCTCCTCTATCTGTTGTAGTTTCAAAAGGAAATAATAAAGGCGTTACTTTTGGAACATTCGACATATGTATAATTAAGAGTGATAACTATGTTGGGGAATAGGTGATTTGTAGCTGAAAACTTGCTCATTCAAAAGAGTTATTGTTTCCATCTATCTGTTTGTAGTCTCAAAGGATAATACAGGCGTTCCTTTTGGATCATCTTCTTGTATACCATTATAGTGATACTATGTGGGAAAATAGTGTTTGTAGCTGAAAACTTGCTCTATTCAAAAGAGTTTTAATTGTGTTGCTCTATCTGTGTAAGTTTGCAATGAATAAATAACAGGCGGTACTTTTGGAACATTCACATGTGTATACATTATAGTGATAACTATGTGGAAAATAGTGATTTGTAGCGAAAACTTGATCTATTCGAAAGAGTTATTGTGTTCCTCTATCTGTTGTAGTTTCCAATAAATAGAAATAACAGCGTTACTTTTGGAAGCATCTCACATATGTATAAATTAATAGTGATAACTATGTGGGAAAATAGTGATTTGTAGCTAAAACTTGCTCTATTCAAAGAGATAAGTTGTGTTCCCTCTATCTGTTTGTAGTTTCAAATGAAATAATGAACGCGGTACTTTTGGAACTATCTCACATACTGTATATTACTGTGATAATATGTGGAAAAATAGTGATTTGTAGCTGAAAACTTGCTCTAATTCAAAAGAGTTATTGTGTTCCTTGCTATTTGTGTAGTTTAAAGGAAATAATACATGCGTTCTTTGGAAGCAATCTTTACATATGTAAATTTATGTGATCATATGTGGGAAAGATAGTGATTGTAGCTGAAAAACTTGCTCTATTCAAAAGAGTTATTGTGTTCCCTCTATTCTGTTGTAGTTTTCAGCCTACAATCTATTTTCCAATAGTTTCATATTAATTAACATATGTAAGATGTTCCAAAGTAACGCCTGGTATTTATTTCCCTTTGAAACTACAACGATAGGAGGGAACACAATAACTTCTTTATTGAAATAGAGCAAAGTTTTCACAGGCTACAATCACTATTTTTTCCACATAGTTATCACTATTAAGTTTACCTTGTGAAGATTGTTCCAAAGTAGGCCTGTTATTATTTATTTGAAACTACAACAGATACGAGGGAACACATAACTCTTTGATAGAGCAAAGTTTTCAGCTACAAATCACTATTTTCCACATATTATCACTATTAATTATCATATGTGAGATGTTCCAAAAGTAAGCCTTTATATTATTTGCATTGAAACTACAACAGATAGAGGGAAACAATAACTCTTTTGAATAGGCAAGTTTTCAGTACAATACTATTTTCCACATAGTTATACTATTAATAATATACATATGGTGAGATGTTCAAAAGTCCGCTGTTTTTTTTCATTTGAAACTACAAAGAGTAGAGGGAAACAATAACTCTTTTTGAATAGAGCAAGTTTGTCCGACCTAGAAATCACTATTTCCCCATAGTATCACTATTGAATTATCATATGTGAGATGATCCAAAGTAGACGCCTGTTTTTTATTTCCTTTGAGACTACACAGATAGATGGAACACAATAAGTCTTTGAATAGAGCAAGTTTTCACAGCTACAAATCATATTTGCCCCACATAGTTATCACTCTTAATTATACATATGTGAGATGTTCAAAAGTAACGCCTGTTATTTATTTCCTTTGAAACTACAGATAGAGGAAAAAATACTCTTTGATAGAGCAAGTTTTTAGCTACAATCACTTAATTTCCACATAGTTATCAACTGTTATTATCATATGTGAGATGTTCCAAAAGTAACGCCTGTATTATTTATTTCCTTTGAAATCTACAATAGTGGGACACAATATCACTTTTGAATCGAGAAGTTTCAGCTACAATCACTATTTTCCCACGATAGTCATCCCTATTAATTTACTAGTGAAATGTTCCAAAGTAAGCGCCTGTTTTTATTTCCTTTGAACTACAACAGATAGAGGGAACACATAACTCTTTGAATAGAGCAAGTTTTCAGTACAATCACTATTTTTCCACCTAGTCATCACTATTATTATACATATGTGGATGTTCAAAAGTAAAGCCTGTTTATTTTTTCCTATTGAAACTAACATGATAGAGAGAACAAATAACAACGTTTGAATAGAGCAGGTTTTCAGCTACCCATACTATCTCCTATGTTATCACTATTAATTATACCCATATGTGAGATTTCCAAGTACGCCTGTTATTTATTTCTTTGAAACTACACAGATAGAGGGAACACAATATACTTTTGAATAGGGCAAGTTTTTCAGCTACATACTATTTCTACATAGTATCACAGTAAAACATAAATTCAATTGTAGCTATAAAGGTATCTTCAAACAGCCCGGTTGAATTGTGTAGATTACACCGACTGACATCTGGAAAGGTACACCCCCACCACCAATGTTAGCCATCTGTTTGACCGGTGTTTGCACCCGATGATACTTAAGGACTATGGGACTTTGGCCCCCTATTTACGTGCATGTGGAATTGGATACCGTTAAATAATTAAGTTTTCTAAAAAAGTAATTTTAAGAAATTGTATTGTTAAGTTTATAATTATGTAAAAAAGATAATCGGAATAAATTAGGTAGTAACGAATATATAACAATGGTTTAACTTCCTTTGAATACGTCATCGAATGTCAATTCATCGGATAATTATGTCGATATTGGCTGCATTGCAATCTGCACCTGATATTTGATGATATTGTAGCTTAGACCACGGAGACCTTACAAATTCAAAGACCCTTTAGTCGTAATATTAGTATGGGAGTCCAGACTCGACAGTTGGGAGGGATGCCCACTCAACTTGGGTACCAATTATACATCAGGTTTCGTATTTTTTTTCGTTTTTATTTTTCTCTCTCTCCCCTCATACCAGCAAGTTTCAATCACAGATCCATTGTTGAAACAAAACTGCTAAAATTTGCAACTCCAATCGCCACAAGAATATGAAACAAAACTTACGCAGTCAGCAACTGAACTACAGCAGACACATACAGGTCAGCACATACAATGAAAGAACAATTGACTATCATTATTTAATTGTAATATCTGTATATAGTTGTTTCTTTTTAAATTGGTAATCTTTCTTCTTCTTTTGTTTTCATACGGACAGAGATTAAAAACTGCCTCTATCAAAAGGTTATTGTGTTCTCTATCTGTGAGGTTTCAAAGGAAATAGATAACAGGCGTTGCTTTTGAAACATCTCACATCTTATTATATGGAGATTGTGTGTTTGCTGTCTGTAACCGAACTATATTTACTACTCATTCCAGTCGCTTAGTATTTCATAACATCTCCATGATTTTATTTATTTAATAAACCTCAATGAAATAAAATTGTTTTACATCTTAACACTGTTGACCATATCTGCATACTAAAATAGCAATTGTATTTATATATACAACAAAATAGCAGTTTACAGTGTGAAGACGGGAAGGCTAATTTGCATATTGATCTTATAAAAATTGATTTTAATAAATAATGCTAAGTATTATTGATTTCTAATTGTTTGGTTTTATCTATTGAATATAGAGCAAAATCTCTGGATAAATTTAAAAGAAATTCATGTAGAAGAGAGAAATAACTGTTAATATATATTTATCTCTATTTTAAGTAAGAGTTAAATAAGGAAAATTTACAAATGAAAGACGGGAGTAATGGAAAATGACCGGAAGAGTTAGTTCACAAAGCTGTTCTATTTTCGATAATACCCCTCTGTTCCAAATCTTTTTTATCTGCATCTTATTTAGTTTTATTAGGCCTTTCTAATTTAACATGATATTTTATTAAATTAAAACTTAAAAACTTGCACCCGGAGGGTGCATAATTTGCTAGTATGTATAATTAATAGTGATGACTATGTGGAAAAATAGTGATTTGTAGTGAAAATTTTCTCTATTCAAAAGAGTTATTGTGTTCCCTCTATCTGTTGTAGTTTAAAGGAGAATAAATACAGGCGTTACTTTTGGAAACATTCACATATGTATAATTAAATAGTGAATGACTATGTGGAAAAATAGTGATTTGTAGCTGAAAACTTGCTCTATTCAAACGTGTTATTGTGTCCCTCTATCTGTTGTAGTTTAAGGAAATAGATAACAGGTGTTACTTTTGGAACATCTCACATATGTATTTAATAGTAATGACTATGCTGGGAAATAGTGATTTGTAAGCTGAAAACTTTCTCTATGCACAGTGGTTTTTTTATAAGTTGATTTTATTTTCTTTCATGGAGGACAAAATGTCAGTTACATGTTTTTGTTGTGAACCGTTGTGTAATAAATCAAATCACGACTTTCTATTAGATGTTTTAACAGTGTGGGGTATTTTGAGATTGCAATTCATTTTGGCTAGTCTTCTTTTTAAGTAAAAAGGATGTTTTATTTTTTGTTTCATACATGACTCTGTAGTAAACGGATAGTTTTCACTACACGATTGAGAGTCCGAATGGACAAGAAGTAGGTTTGTGCGCAGTGGATTGACGCATCATAGAAGAGAAAAATTGAAATTAAATATTTGTACATTTCCGACCAATCAAGATGTTCGCGCCAAAAAGAAAATTTAACCAGTAGACCAATTTGGAGCCCTACCATTTCTTATAAATAATACTTTTTCAGATATCAAGCCAGAAAAGAATTTACGTGCTAAACGAATCACGTTTACAGTGTAGAATTAATTCACATCAAGCTTAAAAGGTATGAACAACTCTCTCTTCTCTCTCTCCTCTCCTCTCTCCTCTTCTCTCTCTCCTCTCTCTCTCCTCGTCTCTCTCTTCTCTCTTAATCAGCCTTTCCGAGATCAGCATTATCTATTCACTTTACGCCTGGCTGTTTTGTGACTCTGAAATCTTACCTTCTTTCTCACTTCGAGATTTATAGCATCTTTTATTATATTTATATTGAACTTTCAAACAAGAACTTTTAAACAAAAATTATGAAAGAACTTTGCCCGGTATCCTGTAATACCTTTTTTGTAAAACTTAATATTAATAAAGTTGTTTAATACTGAGTTTTGTTTTTATGCCATGTGTTTATAATCTAAATGTTCTTATGGTGTGATTTATGTTTTGATGATTTTTCATGAATTTTTCTCATTATTATAAATTAATATAAGGTTTTGAAAGCAAAAATATATTTACCTTAATTGATGACTCCCATATACATCAAACAACCTTATCTCAACACCCATAACTTTTCCCTAAAAAGTGTTCTGGATAGACCTTAAACTGCCTCTGGTAGTTAGACCCAGTTCTGGAGCGTGGGTAAGTATGGAATATCTCTTCATTTCCATTCTCCAAGTACTCTGACCCGAAGTGGTAGTACTGTTGGATTCAAAAAGATCCGTTTGAAATAATTTGTATTACATAGGAATACTTCATAGTATACAAGCGTATGCAAAAACATAAGAAATGAATATACTTTCAATTCCTAGCAAGGTCCAAGTATTTGTCTATCTTTTCATTTTCTTCATCTTCACCTGTATCTGATGGGCTGCATATCTACCATATCATAATCTTCTGGCCGGGATGATGTAATCCATCTTTATCTCAAAGCCTAGATTATCATTATTATTATTACTAGTTACTTGAAATCATATAACTGTTTTCAACAAAAGATTATATTACACTTAAATATTTATCACCAAAACAAAAATAACAAGACTTTCGGCACTTGTACATATTGAAAGAGGCGGGAGATATGAATGTTAATTCTATTTACAAAAAGATATCCCAATAATGAAAAATGAGAGAAGAAGAATTATGAATACAGCAAAAACTTGATTACAATAACAAATTGGAGGAACCCCATCAACAAAATATATTTAATTGTCATAATAAGGAACATAGTTTAAAGAACAAAAATGTACTTGCAATATAAAGAATTATGATAGTTTAAAATAGGTAGTTACTTTTTATCACCCATATATATAATATATATATATATTATATATATATTATATTATGTTGTTTTAGGTGCGGTAAAGTAGGAGCTGATGGTAGGTGTGGCGCACCTCGATGCTAAAAACAATCTCCTTGTCTAGCGTTATTGAAAGGGGATAGACTCCTTCGTTGACGGCTGATACCGACTTTAGGCGCCCCGACGACTTTACTTTCAGTCGGTAGAGTGTTCGGCTGAAACCACAAGGTTCCTAGTTCGATACCGTCCCCGCCAACTCAGCGTATGTGTAGCACAGGGATCTGTGCGGTAAAGTAAGGAGCTGATGATAGGTGTGCGCTCCACCTCAGATGCTAAAAACATCTCCTTGGTCTAGCGCTATTGAAAAGGGGATAGATCCCTCGCTGACTGGCTGATACGCTTTAGGCCCCCCCGTCGACTCTTAATATATATATATATATATTATGTGTGTTTAGGTGCGTTTCCTACCACTAGAGCTTTAGGCCCCCTTTTTTGATCTTGATTAAGAAAGGACGTTTTCATTTACACCGTCAATACCGGTTGTTTAACAGACGATTTTTAGATATTTTAAAAAATTATAAAACTAATCCCTAACCCTAACCCCTAACAAACAACGGATATTGACGGTGTAAATGAAAACATGTCCTTCTCTAATTGAGATAAAAAGGGGTGCCTAAAGGTAATATGGTCGTTTTTTTTCTAATAATGGCGATACTTGCCTTTGAATGATTGTTTTCATTTGGGAAATAGAGCACGCTTCAATTATCTTTCGTTTGTATTTGTTGTGAACGAATATATATATATATATCTTATTATAATGGAGATTGTGGGTTTGTCTGTCTGTAACCGAAACTATATTACTTTACAAGTCACAATTCCTTTCGTTATTTACATCATATCTCCATGATTTTATTTTTATTTAACCTCAATTATTAATAAATTGTTTTACATTATTACACTGTTGACCATATTACATACTATAACATGCAATTGTATTTATATATACAACAAAATAGAGTTTACCGTGTGAATGGGAAGGCTAATTTGCATATTGATATTAAAAATGTAATTTTAATAAATATATGCTTAGTATTATTGGTTTCTAACTGTTTGGTTTTATTTTAATGAATATAAGCAAAATCTATTTAATAAATCTATAAGAATCCCCTTAACAAGAAAAATAATGTATATTATTCTTTACTTCCTATTAACTAAACAGTTTAATTAGGAAAATTTACCAATGAAAGAGAGTCAAAGCGGA
>CM042158.1:49241046-49246046 GCA_023376005.1 Doryteuthis pealeii
AATGGAAGAGGAGTAACGAAATGATGGAAGAGTTAGTTTCAAAGTTGTTCTATTTTTTCAATCATACCCCCTCTGTTCAAATCTTTTTATCTACATTCTTATTCAGTTTCATTAGCCTTTCTAATTTAATATGATATTTTTATTAATAAATTTTACTAAATACTTGCACCCGGAGGGTGCATATATTTGCTAGTATATATATATATATATATATATATATATATATATATATATATATATATAATTATTTTTAAAAATCAATTACAAGGCGTATAAAAATAGTGTCCAATGTCTAATCAATTTCGAAGTATCTTCATCTTCAGAGACTGTTTTGAAATGGACGCGGTCTTATGTGTTATATATATATATATAAATATATATTATATATATATATATTATATATATATATATATATTATATATATATATATTGATTTAATTTAATTTTATTTAAATCCCCACAAGTATACAAAAAGATTCCGTTTCGAACACATCCAAATTTTCTCTATTCACACAGCTTTATTTTCTAAAATTAAATTATTTTGCCCCGAAGAAGACCTGTTTTTTGTATACCCAAATTTTATGTTTCTTAATTGTTATTAATTTATTTCATTTTATATTTAAAATAATACTAAATATATTATGTATAAAGGAAATTCTTGGCCGAAACACGTGTCGGCAATTAAATAAATTTTCATCAGTGGTTCTCAATCTAGGTGTGTCACGGGAAAGTATTCAATATTTAAGGTATAAACGAAAATATTATTTCAACAAAGTCTGGTCTATATATTATATATATTGATGTTAAAGAAAACTGCAATATAGTAGGAAAAAACTTCACTGTAACGATGTAGGGCGATATGAGAAACGCCTCGGTGAGGATTAGAACCGAAGACCATATCTGTACGCAGAATTTCAATGTTCCAGTAGAGCCTATCTTAGTGCATGAAATAGGTCCTATAGGTTGAATCCACACCAACACAATAGTGTCTAGTGTTATAACACTGAATTAACTTTTATTAAAACTAGCGAGACTTGGTAAAATCCTATTTAACCAACAAAAATTCTAGCGATGAAATTGTACTTGCACATTATTTGAAATAAAGTTAACTGTTACTAAAAACAGTTTTTTTAAATGTTATTTTCGAGTTGAAACATACGGTTGCATTGAAAATACAAATCTTCCCAATGTAATAGAAATAAATATGTATAATAAATATTTTCGTATTCTTTCATTCTTGGATCTATAGAATGTATTCATTTTATATGTGTGCCATGAACATTTAAACAGCTCATTGGTGTGTAGCCATACAAAAAAGTTTGGAAAGCACTGTTTTACATCATAATTGTCGGATTCACTTCCATTTTTCTCACTTAAACACACACACACACACATATTATATACATGAGTATATTCGCGGAGTTTCCTGCCGCAAAAACCGCTAGCCGGTAGTTGCTCAAAAAAATAACACCAGATACGATTGAAGTCCGTAGCCGAAGCGGTGTCATTTGAAAAAAAATATTGGTTAGGGTTAGGGTTGGGGTTGGGATTGGGGTTTAGGCTTAGTTTAATGGGAAAATAAATACATAATTTGGCTACAAATTTTGTAATAAAACTGTTTTAACTAGGGGTTTATGGTTAGGGTTAGGGTTAGAGTTGGTTTTCGGAAAAAAACGCCACAAGTTGCTTTTTTTTTTAATGACACCGCTTCGGCTACCGACTTCAATCGTAGCTGGGGGGGGGGGTTCAGCAGCAGTACCGGCTAGCGGTTTTTGAGGCAGGAGGCCGGGACGGAACTCCGCGATTATTTCCATATACATATATATATATATAATCAGTGTGTGTGTGTGTGAAAGAGAGAGAGAGAGAGAGAGAGAGAGAGAGAGAGAGAGAGAGAGAGAGGTGGAGAGATGCGTGTAGAATGACAGTAAGGCTCATTTTGCATAGCCATTGACCATAACAAACAAGTTTTTCGAAATTAGACTAAGCACATGACAGACGATTCTCAAATATCCTGTTACGTACTTCAAACGAAGCAAATCAGCTTGGAAAAGCAGCAATTTCCCGCCACTTTTTATTTAAGGCGGGAAAATAAGTGTGCGGGTGCGAGTGTGGGTTGAGTGGCGGGAACAACTTTGAACGGTAAAAATAACGAGCGATTGTCCTGCTAGAAAAACTGGCAGGGCTACAAACGTCGATTGATTGTTTGGAAGCGTGGGGGTTGGGGTTGTGTGTGTGTGTGGGGGGGGATCGGGGTAGGGGGGTTTGGTCACTCGTTGAATCTCATGAATACAGTTAATTTCAAATTAAAAACTGGTCAGCAATAAAACGGTGGTCAGTTGGAGTTGACACTCGAATTGATACTCAATAGACCATTCAGTTCGCTTTGCGATTAGTAAGAGTGGCTATTAAAAAGAATATATATATATATATTATATATATATATATATATATATATATATATATATATATAAATGAAAGTTTTTGGTATGTACGTGTCGATCTATAAGTCAAAAAAGAGGATTCACTCAGATTCGAAATCTGGCATATAGATTAATATCCTTTTAACTAAGAAATATACCAAATTTAGTTATTGACTTTTACTGATTAAGGGATATACTCAGACCAATCAGTTCTCTTTGCGATTAGTACGAGTGGCTATTAAAAACGATATATATATATATGATATACCAAACTTGTTGGTAAACCGTCGCGGTAAGAAAAAACCCGGTAAATAGTTTGATTGTAAAAATATACTACCAAACATCACCTGGTAGAAAAAAATTTGGAAAAACGAAAAGACCAAGATAGTCGTACCAACCGAAAATAAGCGGTTGATACTATAATACTTGGCCAAAAGAAAAGACAATTTATATGTATATATATATATATGAAAAATATATATACATATTAAAACCGCCAGGATATTCTAGAGCTAAAAAGTAAAGAGTGCTCAATACCTAAGTATTTTTGAGTGTATTTATTCTATGTTATGACGATTTCGGGTATAGTGACGTAAGCAGTGGCGTAGTTTTTGTTTCAGACAAAAATCAGAAGCGAATCTCCATTGTTAATAGATGTTATATACAATGGTATATCCACAGGTCCTGCTAGTATTCAATACATTTCTCAAACAATTAATTAATTCATCAATAAGGCATTCATTTTTAAAATTTTAGGATGTATTTCATCAGTCCCCATAGTTTTACTAACATCACACCACTATTGACTTTCCGTGGCCAGCTCTGTGGTCAGTTCGGTGCGGGTCACTACCCGAAGCGCCTTGTGTGACCGGCAACAAGCCCTCTCCCATGACTGATAAACACATGACTGTTAACAGTGCACTTAAAGACAATTGTCACTAAGCGGTGTCCACTTTGCACGGACAGCCTCTTCGTGGTCGCCGGGTTAGGATGACAGCGGTCATTGGACACCTACGTAATAACGACGCCAATCACCACACCTTCGGGCACTTGTCGACACATTTCACCACGCACTGGACCAACTTCATTTCTCTTAAGTTGTTTGAACGTATTGTCTGGCATCGGGGCTATATCATGGAGACATCTTTTATTTACTTTTTGTTTCTATTTCAACCATCTCTCTCTCTCTCTCTCTTCTTCTTGTTCTTTCTTGTTCTTGTTCTTGTTCTTGTTCTTCTTCTTCTTCTTCTTCTTTATGAATGGTGTTTAATCTTAGCCATTTTATTTATTCCGTGTAATTCATTTATCTAAATTAGCATAATTTTTTTTCTTCTTCTTCCTATTATTATTATTATTATTATTATTATTATTATTATTGTGTTCTTCTTCTTCGTCACTTCTTCTTGTGTCTTCTTCTTTTTCTCTTCTTCTTCTTCTTCTTCTTCTTCTTCTTCTTCTTCTTCTTCTTCTTCTTCTTCTTCTTTATGAATGGTGTTTAATCTTAGCCATTTTATTATTTTCCGTGTAATTCATTTATTTAAATTAGCATAATTTTTCTTCTCTCCTATTATTATTTTATTATTATTATTATTATTATTATATTATTTTATTGTGTTCTTCTTCTTCGTTCACTTCTTTTCTTGTGTCTCCTTCTTCTTCTTCTTCTCTTCTTCTTCTTCTTCTTCTTTCTCTTCTTCTTCTTCTTCTTATTTATTCTTATTATTATTGTGTTTTTCTTCATCACATCTTTCTTTTCTTCTTCTTCTTTCTTCTTCTTCTTCTTCTTCTTCTTCTTCTTCTCTTATTATTATTATTATTATTGTGTTCTTCTTCTTCTACTTCTTCTTGTGTCTTTTCTTTCCTTCTTCTATTATTATTATTATTATTTTATTATTATTATTGTGTTCTTCTTCTTCTCACTTCTTTCTTCTTTTCTTCTTTTTTTTCTTTCCTTTTTTTTTCTTTTCTCTTTTTCTTCTTCTTCTTCTTGATTTTCTTCTTTTTTTTTTTTTCTTGCAATTTTCTTTTCGACATCTTTTCTTCGTTTTTTTGTTTTAATTTATTTTTTGTTTCTTTCTATCGAATCGTTTTTCTTTCCGATTGCTGTTAACCAAGCAGATGACAAAGCTTGTTCGTTCAACATGGAAACGACCCGGATGTCCTCGTTTCTCAACAAATAAACGCTGAAGCCGTTGGTCAACATTAAGTGGACAAGAAATGACCGAGAGAAATAGCCGTTATTTTCTTGAAGTTGCGTTCGAAACTACCCCCTAAAGGGCATTTGGTGCAACAAGAGAAAAAAATAATTATAACTCGAGTTCATTGAATGGGCATTTGGACTGTAAAAAAGAAATATGGAATATCTCGTTATTTCCATTGCTCCCAGGTCTACTCTGACCCGGAGTGGTAGTACCTGTCAGCATCCAAAAAGAACTGCTTGAAAATAATTTGTATTACATAAGAATACTTCATATTATACAAGCATGCAAAAACATAAGAAATGAATATATTTTCAATTCTCTAGCAAGGTCCAAGTATTTGTCTATCTTCACGTTTTCCTTTATCTTCAACCTGTGA
>CM042158.1:49248546-49258546 GCA_023376005.1 Doryteuthis pealeii
ACACAACACACACCACACACATATATATATATATAATATATATATATATTAGGTACAGGCAAATTCATATATATATTTAGGGTTATCATATTGATCAACACAAAGACAATGGATGGAAGACTAAAAGGAAGAATGAAAGGAAAAGAAAATAAAGAATGTTTATTGATAAAACAAGGGCCCTTTCGTCGGTGCTTTTCAAGTTTTACACCCGGAATCGATTAAAAGTCAAGTTGTAAATTAATTACGACATGGATATGGAATATATATATATATATATATATATATATATATATATATCAGTCATCCACAGACACGTGATTCGATGTTTACTTCTCATCAGTGCGGCTCAACTTTTTAACATCTACATCTATCCTCTAATATATAACCCGACAGAATTTTTATCTGCCAAGTTCCTTGTCCTTGCGGCTATCAGCGACCGTCAGTCTAGGGTGAACAATTAATTGCTACACACTTTACAATGGTATGTTTTTACAATCACCAGAGAACTCAAATCTATAAACAGACGGTAACGGCTAATGCCAAACGGTTTACAATCAATGTCCCTCATGGAAAGATATATATATAATGCTCTATTCTATATAGCACAAAACGTTTAAATTTCGTTCCAGTGAACAGCCATTATTGTTTGTGTCTAAACTTTATTGGTTTCGAATTTAGATTATAATTCAAGATGCCAATTGTCCTACCGACGGGGCTTAGAATATGTGGACTGTCTCATTTTGAGAGGTGTAAGAACCCCCAACCACACAAAAGAACATCTCCTGGATATTTAACTAAATGGCATATGATGCTGAGACTATCTCTCTCTCTCTCCTTCTCTCTATGTCTCTCTTCATTATATATATATATATATATATATATATATATATATATATATATATATATATATGAGTTTTATAAAACTTGGTAGTAAGGGATGATTCTATATGTGATTTCAAGGCACTGTACTAATATTGATGATCCAGTATGTATAAATACAGTGAATCATTAAATCACTAAAAGAGAGCTTATGTAAAAATAACCTTTTAGATTATATACAGAGGCTATTTATCAATAAAGGAAGAACTCAATACAGTATCCATAATAAATTTATTTCGACGAAAATTGGGGCCCTGATTTATATGGCCCCAATTTTCTCGAATAATTTATTATGGGATTACTGTATTGAGTTCTTCCTTTATTGATATATATATATTATATATATATATATATATATATATATATATATAATATATATATATTATGCTATATATAGCACAAAACGTTTGAATTTCGTTCCAGTGAACAACCACCTTTGTTTGTGGCTAAAATTTATGGCTTCGAATTTAGATTACAACTTCACGAGGGCCAATTGCCCTGTCGTCGGGGCTAGAACATGTGGACTTGTCTCCCTTTCAGAGGTGTAAAAACCCCAAACCACACAAAAAGAACGTCACTGGATATTATACTAAAATAGCATATGATGCTGAGACTATCTCTCTCTGCCCCTTCTCTCTCTCCGTCTCACTCTCTCTCTCTTCTCTCTCTCTATATATAATATATATATATATATATATATATATATATATATATATGTATATGGTTATATATATGGTATATATATATATATATATATATATATATATATATATATACATTTTCATCTATTTTATCTGTCTACATCTTTCGATGTGTCCACATATATGTCTGTATGTCTGTCTCGCTCTCTCTCTCTCTCTCTCTCTCTCTCTATATATATATATATATATATATATATATATATATATATGAAGACTGAAGAAGCCGTGCTCAAGGCACAGCGAAATATATCGCCTACATCTACTTGCCTGAGTTTGTTCTTTTGTCCACATTTTCCTCTCTATTCTTTACCATATATATATATATATATATATATATATATATATATATATATATAATATATATATGGCTTTGTGTGTGTGTGTGTGTGTATAATCTCTGTGTAAATACATATGTAACTTACTTTTCTGTCTATCTATCTATCTATCTATCTCTGTACATTATATATCTATCGAGCTATATATTTATCTAATTCCAACTCTGAATCTATCTATCTATCTATCTATCTATCTATCACCACTTTGTACATATCTATCTATCTATCACCCACTTTGTACATATCTATCTATCTATCTATCTATCTATCTATCACCCACGTTGTGCATATCTATCTATCTATGTATCTACACTGTACATTATATATCTATCGAGATATATATTTATCTATATCCAACTCTGAATCTATCTATCTATCTATCTATCTATCTATCTATCTATCTATCACCCACTTTGTACATGTCTATCTATCTATCTATCTATCATCCACGTTGTACATATCATTCTATTTATCTATCTATCTACTCTGTACATCTATCGAGCTATATATTTATCTATATCCAACTCTGAAGCTATCTATCTATCTATCTATCTATCTATCTATCACCCACTTTGTACATATCTATCTATCTATTTATCACCCACTTTTACATATCTATCTATCTATCTATCTATCTAATCTATCACTCAGTTTTTGTCTTTAGCATGATTGCCGTTTGAACCCCTACCTTGAAAAGAAAAGTCGCAGCTAATATGAATGACCTTCACAATTTGTCTCTGAACAAAAAATTCTTATATTAATGTAAACCTCTTACCGAAATACACAATAGTTGTTCTCTTTAACGTTTCTAATTTTTATGTCTGAAATTTATTTGTGATAAATTTAGATAACTTTCCTTTAGAAGAGGGATTTCAAAGGGCCCCTTGTGAACAAACTAAAAAAATACAAAAGGAAAGAAGTGCAACATTGAAGGAGAAACAAAAATAAATAAAGCAAAAAGCAAAAAAGAAAACAAATAAAAAAAACCCAACAACATTCAAAGCTCTTGTAGAACAATTTTTGTTTAATAAAATAAGCCTTAGGCCATTATTTCATTTTACTTACGGTTATACGTGAATGAATTAAGCTATTTTTATTTCATTCTTGCACTGTGATTGTGTCTTCTTTGTGAGACAATTTTATTGAACCAGGCACCATTTTTTGTTTTTATAGTCGAAAATCAAAAAGAAATCCCGATTCTTTAGTAAATATATTCGGGCAATATGAATACAAAAAAAAAAACAACCAAATAAACCAACTAGTAAATGAATGAATAGAATTATTCAATACGCATCCATTTTCTTTTTTTTTTCTCGAATGTATCCATATCTCAGTTTATTTTCTACATTTCCCCATAAAACCAGAGTTAGTCTTTAGATTATAGAATATCTCATTCCCTCGATATTTTATCAGCAGGCTTGTCTTCATTTTCTCAACACCCTTTAGTCATTCTTACACACACACACCACACACACACACACGTATATATATATATATATGCTTAATTGGAGTCGTACCTAATTTTGAAAATTAATTAATTAATAATGAATTAGGCGGGAATGTACATACAGAGATTGATTTTTCTCGATTTGTTTAGCCATACATTTAAATAGGCATTCCCGCCTAATTCATTATTAATTAATTAATTTTCAAAATTAGGTACGACTCCAATTAAGCACATATTCTCCCAAAATTTGTCGGCAAAAAAGCCATTCCAAACGTACCGTGTTTACAACGTATATATATATATATATATATATATATATATATATATATATATAATATATATATATGCGTGTATGTGTGTGTTTGTGTGTGTGTGTAATGGAAATAAAGAATAAAATACAATACTGTTTTTTTAACGCACACGAATGAAATGTTGAATGTCCGTGTTGATATATATATATATATATATATATATATATATATATATATATATATATATATATATATATATATATATAATATATAAATGGAAGTAAAATGAGAAAATCAATCCGACAGTATGTGGAGAAATGTAGACAAACAAAGTAGAGGATATAACTCTCCGACACCAGAACTCTACTTACGCCCTGAAGAATGTCAAGAAGACCGAAGCGTTATAGTGTCAGCCTTATGACCATGAATGAATATTCATCCTTTTTTGTCTATATTTTTGTACATACCCTCACATACACACACACACACACACACACACACACACACACATATATATATATATATATATATATATATATATGCAGTTGGTTGAATAAAGTTTCTGTTATATTTTCGCGCATATTACAGTTGGATGCATGTAAACTGTAATGATTTTACATTTTAGAATATAATTTAAAATTGTCACATGATGTGGGTTACTGCCAAAAATGGAAGGAGAGAGGAGAAAGAGCGAGAGAGAGAGAGAGAGAGAGAGAGAGAGAGAGAGAGAGAGAAAGAGAAAGAGAAAGAGAGAGAGAAGGAAATATAGAGAGTAATATAGAACAGAGAGACCGAAAGATAGTAAAAGAAACAAAACGGAGAGATAAAGAAAGAAGAGAAAGTGTGTGTGTGTGTGGGTGTGAGAGAGAGAGAGAGAGAGAGAGAGAGAGAGAGAGAGAGAGAAAGAGAAAGAGAGAGAGTGAGTGAGAAAGAGAGAGAGAGAAATAGGAGAGAGGGAGAGAAATAAATAGAACTAAAGATAGGGGAAGAGAAGAGAGAGAGAGAGAGAGAGAGACAAAAAATCAGAAGAAAAGATAAAAAGTAAGACTAAAAAGGGGATTGGAAAGAGAGAAGAAGAGAGGTGCGCGGATAGAAAGGTGGTGTGTGTGGTGTGTGTGTGTGTGTGTGTGTGTGTGAGAGAGAGAGAGAGAGGAGAGAGAGAGAGAGAGAGAGAGAGAGAGAGAGAGAGAGAATGAAAAGTAGAAAGATACGAAGGAGTAAGGAGAAAATGAAACAGGAAAGGAAAGAAAATATAAAAAGAGAGAGCGGGGATATAAATACATAGAGCTAAAGATAGAGGGGAGGGAGTAAAAAAGAGAAAAAAGAGAAAAAGTCGAAAGGAATGATAAAAAGAGGGAGAAGTGGTAAGGGAATATAAGAAAGGGGGAGGGGAGGAGAATGGCGAATGGGATGTAAAGAGATAATGAGGAGTAACAATAGCAGCAGAGAACGATAAGACAGGAGAGAGAGAGAAGAGGGGAAGAGAGGGACAGGGTAAGAGAGAGAGAGAGAGAGAGAGAGAGAGAGAGAGGAGAGGGAGAGGGAGGGAGAGAGAGAGAGAGAGAGAGAGAGAGAGGGAGAGAGACAGAGAGAGAGACAGAAGGAGAGATGGAGAGGGCGGAGATACAAAGAAAGAAGTAGAAAATGAAACAGAAATGGATGGGAAAATAGAGATACACAAAGAGAGAGAGAGAGAGAGATAGATAGAGAGATAGATAGATAGATAGATAGAGAGAGAGAGAGAGAGAGAGAGAGAGAGAGAGAGAGAGAAGAGAAGAAGTAGAAAATGAACAGAAATGGATAGGAAAATATAAAAAAGAGATACACAAAGAGAGAGAGAGAGAGAGAGAGAGAGAGAGAGGAGAGAGAGAGAAGAGAGACGATTAAGGGGGAAAGAGACGGTGACATGTAGAGAGGGCTAGCTATAATTTTCAAATAAGTACCAGCACATTCTGATTTATTTTCATTTATGTTTTTATTTCAGAAAATCCGAATCCTGCTTAAAGCGGCCAGTCAGCCATGTTTAGTAGACGTCCAATTTCCCGCCGGCGGGAAAGTCGCTCGACTGGCGAGCAGTAAAAGTGTCGAAGCGAACGAATCTACGGGCAAATTCTGACTTCATATCCGGCGGACGAAAACAAAGTCTCGTTCTGACCCTATGATCTGCAGCCGCTTTACGCATTTCCTGACTGACAGGTGGCGCCACTGTAATTCACAGCCTCGATCTGGCCTTTTCCCCAGCAATAGATGTCCGTAGTCATGCATATATTATCATTCTAATTTGCTGCGACTCTTTAGAAAATGGCCAACTGTTGTCTATTAAATATCTGGTACATTTCGGGGTATTTCTTTTTTAACCTTTTGTGGACCGCCTGCAAAATATGCTCACAAAGGTTGTAAAATGTTTCACATATTCATAATTGTATATATATAATATATATAATATATATATATATATATATATATATATATATACATACACTGACCACCACGCATCAAACAAGCCACTCTTGACCCAATTAAAAATCTAGAAGTCACGTGCACAGTATCGTGATACAGACACACACTCACATTCACACACGTATATGTAAACACACACATACATTTATATGTATACACATATAGTCATACACACAACTCCCATGAACCGCCCCTCACATATATAAAAGCATTAAAAAAATAACTTACCTCATAGAGGTTCTTCACTGAACAAATGAACATGCTACTACTAACACACTAGTCTACCCGGATTTTAATAGCATGTCAAACCCACAAAAACCCTTCAACTTTTATAGTTCTTCTATAATGCTCCCTTTCTAATAATCTATCAACAATTTCTTCAAATAAGAAATTTTCTCCTGACGATGACCGAAATTAGTTGAGAATAAACAACATACAAGAAATATTCCTGATTATCTTATTACTTTTTGTTCACACTATATATATATGTGTGTGTGTGTGTGTGTGTGTGTGTGTGTGTGTGTGTGAGTGTGGAAAGAGGATTGGAATGAATCCGACAGTATGTGGTAGAGATGAGTGGAACAAAAGAACAAAACTCAGATAAAGTGTGTAGGACATATTTCGCCACCCACTTGACCTCCTCTCCTATCAATCTCATGCCGCCACACTATCCCTTCTATAAAACAATTGTATGATACACTGATAATTCATTAAAACGACTCACGATGCCGAGCTCAACACTCCTACAGACTTTCGTCTGAGTTTTGTTCTTTTGTTCCACACATCTCCAACATATATATATATATATATATATATATATATATATATATATATAGGTGGGAGATATAAAGTGTTTCCTTGATAGAATTCAACCAAAATTGAGAACTCAAACGTACATATAAAGATTTGCGTATATATATATTTTTTTACATATATGGAGTATTATAAATAAATGAAACCATTAAATTTCTTAAAATCGCCAGTGTTCGCGTGACGGTGAGCTGGCGTATTTAAGAAACGCAGGAGGAGAAATTTGAATATATATATATATATATATATATATGTAACTTTCAAAGAAAGAAAAAATTAACAAACCGTCATCCAGTTATATTTTTTATTTCAAGCAGAAACTCAAAAGAATTTTTGATTTAAGCCTCATCAGATGGGTTTTACAAAATACAGGGATTTTCAAAAAAAAAAAAAAAATGTTGAACCAGAAAAATGTCCTCGTTATTATATTCAGTATACTAGTACATCCAAATACAGTTTGCGCCAGACATAGAGTTACTCGAAACATCGAGGTAAACGGTTCGCGTAATGGTTCTGTAATCTTCGCAGTCTCAGGGTATTTGCTTCTCGTCCCACTTATGAGGGCGTGACACAAGGACATTTTTATGTGGGCCCACCCACAAGGCGAAGCTCATGGGTGGTAGAAACAAAAAATGCGTTGATCCCGTCGGCATTCCGCCACAAGAGGGCACCTCAGGCGCGGCGTAATAAACCCAGCCCTGCCCCTTTAAATCAAGGGGACAGGTATTGCCTGGGGGCATAGCACCCTGTGATCAACGCTGTTAATGTTACATAGCAGCTCCAGAGGCCGAAGGACCCTGAAATAGGCTCAAACAAGGTATTTGCCTCTCATCCCACTTATAAGGGCGTGACACAAGGACATTTTATGTGGGCCCACCCACAAGCCGAAGCTCATGGGTGGTAGGCACAAAAATGCGTTGATCCCGTCGCATTCGCCCACAAGGGGCCACTTCAGGCACTGGTAACTAAACCTGTCCCTTTAAATCAAGGGGACAGGTATTGCCTGGTGAGGATAGTCCTCTGTTGATTTTACTAAGCCGCTCCAGAGATCGAAGCACTCTGAAGCCGGGCCAGCAATCACACATATGTTCTAGAACAGCAGTTTACAAATAGTCTTGGACTATCTCATTTACTCTCTACGAAAGGTAACCTAGACAAGTCCATAACAAAAATGTCTACGTATTAAACTTTTTAAAGCTGTTCGTATTCTATAAAACCTTGCCCATGTCAGTACCCAGAGAAGAAAATAAGATATTCACACATATATAGAAAGATCGTAGCAACTTTAGCATAGTAGTGTAGTCTAAATAAGTACCACCTAAAAATGTTATTTAGCTATGATTTTCAATTTTCGACGCGATGGACAGACACATAGTGTGGACGTGATGGCATCAGAGGCCAGCGACTCGAAGAAGCAGAGATAAGAATGATGTTGAATTCGACCAGTTGTTCCACCTGAATGCTAGGATAGAATCGCCAAATCCTAAGGATTCTTCGAATTAGTCGTAATCGAATTCCTTGACACTTTCATCAGTAGATTACAATCTACTGAGAACAATCCGCTTCGTTCCATTGGATAATACAATAATTTGAAACCTTATTAATCTCTGCTGAGCTAGAAGAAGAAGAAGAAAGAAGAAGAAGAAGAAGAAGAAGAAGAAGAAGAAGAAGAAGAAGAAGATGATGATGTTCTGCTCTTCAAGGAAATACAATTTTCGTCACAGTTGAAGAATTGGACAAAATAAAATCGAAATACGTACATATGATATTTCATTATTAATAATGGAGATTAGGTCTCCATTTGTCTGTAACCGAAACTACTACAGTGTTTACTTTTATTCTTTTTTTTTCAGTAACAAGTAGTTAACTAAAAATTTATGAATAAATAAATGCTAAAAATAATACAGAATTAATTTCAAATTGTCTTGTGTTTTTACTCCCTTAATAAATCTGATGATTTTACTTACTTACGATAAAAAAAAACCCTCTAATATTGAATTTATAACTTCACCCGCGTTAGAATGCCCCTGCTTCACGGACTGCACCTCTGCAGAGGAGTAAGACTCCCCCAATGGGGTCACCTGTTGGTCGTGGGTGGCGACCCATGATGCTTAAGGATAGAACCCAGGTGGCTAGGCAGTTATGACCTGCAACACTCCATTTTGGACCTTACTTAGGCTAGACGGTCGTTCGGAGAGGCCCCCTCCGATCAATCGACTGGTCACGTCAAGCACTAGCACCTATATTATTGCTCCAACTTTATTACATTCATGGCAAGCCCCAACCCTTTTTATCATATGGGTGCTAGAAGGCGGTCGCTGAGAGTTTACATGTCCTGGGAATGACGTTAAAATCTATTTGATGGTGAGGTTCCAGTTCTGAAGGTTTGGCGAATGTGGAGCATCCCTTCGTCACCATTGCTCCCAGGTCTACTCTGACCCGGAGTGGTAGTACCTCTTAGGGTCCCACATATGAGTTAAATAGAAAAATTTGTTTATAAAAAATTGATTCTCTATTAAGAATGAATTCATTTCAAATCTTAGTCGGCATTAAATGATCCACTGAGGTTGATATGCCGTAAAACAAAACAAAACAAATTCACCCCACTCAGGCAATATCTTTCAAAAATAAATATTTTACACCACTCGGAGGGTGATTTTTCTCCTTTTGCTAGTATTGGGAAAAAATCTTAAGGTAGTTTTCATGGTTAATTTTAAATGGTATGTTCCGTAATTTTCTAGTCGGGATTCAGATTCAAAAAGATAAGACAGGCGATAAAAGAAATTTTCTATTAGAGAAATAAAGAAAGAAAAGGGCTAAACTTGCAAATCGGTCGAAAAATTAGGGTGACCCAGAAAAAACCAAACCCACAATTTTTAATAAAACTTTTAATCTTAACTAAGGGGATTTAGGCTTATGGTTAGGGTTTAGGGTTTGGGTTAGGGTTGGGGTTTAAGGTTAGTTTAATGGGAAAATGAATAAATAATTTGGGTTCTGTTTTTTCTGGGTCACCTTAATTTTCTGACCGATTTGTAAGTTTAACCAAGAGAAGATAGAAGTAATATAGAAAGTGTTGCAAATTTGTTGTAATTTGCGATAACGTATCTGAGAGAGAAG
>CM042158.1:49261046-49290895 GCA_023376005.1 Doryteuthis pealeii
CACACACACACACACACACACATATATATATATATATATATATATATATATATATATATATATACTCGACTTGTACATGAGTAATGTACGTTGTGTGATTGGAAGAGAATTCAAGCGAATTTATTGTCCGACTGGATCCTATTTTCAAACAAGAATCGAATTGTTGATTCAATCAACATTACATGAGCATTGGTGGAAAATTGACATTGTTTAACTGCGATAAATCTGTAGAGACGTTCTGAAAGCAAAAGTAATGGCGAACGAAAAAGAAAAGAAAAAAAAATGGCAGACGTAATGAAAGTCGACGGTTTTAGTCAGAATAAAAACACCGTACGGAATAAAATAAAAATTTCGTTTTATCAGATTCTATGAATGCGAATATGGCGGCCGCACCGGGTTGACTAAGCCGCCATTTTATAGTTCATTGGCGAGAAAACTAGTTAAAGTTAATGAGAAGATATTGAGTCTTGAGTTTGGGGGTAAAGTGGGTTGTCTGGGTGGGAGACGAAACAGGTAAAGATGTTGGTAGAATGGTGAAACGTTGGATTGTCTGAGACGGCGTAGAGGATTGGATTTTAAGATGGTGGAGATGTTTGGGGATTGGCAGGGGAGAGTTGGAATTTGTAGCCGATTTCAAAGATGTGGGGGTCGGCAAGCATTGATGGAGAAAGGTGCGTTTGGATGCGGAGAAGATGAGAAAAGGGATAGAGAATTGGGGAAGTTATTAGAATTTAAAAACAAAGAGAAAAGAAAAAGAAAACGATTTGTCGGGAACGAAGAATGTAGGGAGGGTAATAAAAGTAAAAAAAAAAAGTGAAAAACTATTAGTGTCAGTCAAAGGTTTCGTAACATTTTTGTATAAGGGGGTGGGGTGAGGCAAAAAGAATACATTGGCGTAGTGGGTAACATGATAGTAAGTGAGTTCGAATATTGGTCACGCTATTCCACTCTCGGGCGGGTACCATAGAAATCAATCCACAATTGCAGAGATCCTGGCTATCCGCCGAGTCGCAGAGCGGGCCCATATAAAAAAACATCGGCTAAACTTGCAAATCGATCGCAAAATTAGGGTGCCCCAGAAAAAACAAAACACACAAATTTTTTAATAAAACTGTTAATTTTAACTAGGGGGGGATAGGGTTAGGATTTAGGGTTAGGGTTGGGGTTTAGGGTTAGTTTAATGGGAAAATAATTAGATAATTTGGGTTCTGGTTTTTCTGGGTCACCTTGTATACAAAGTGACCCAGAAAAAACAGAACCCACAATCTTTGTAATAAAACTGTTAATTTTAACTAGGGGTGGGGTTAGGTTAAGGGCTAGCATTTAGGGTTAGGGTTGGGGTTTAGGGTTAGTTTAATGGGAAAATAAATAAATAATTTGGGTTCTGTTTTTTTTCTGGGTCATCTTGTATACAACATGACCCAGAAAAACAGAACCACAAATTTTGTAATAAAACTGTTAATTCAAACTAGGTGGGGTGAATAGGGTTAGGATTTAGGGTTAGAGTTAGGTTTGGGGTTTAGGGTTAGTTTAATGGGAAAAAAAAAATAATTTGGGTTCTGTTTTTCTGGGTCTCCTTGTAGACAAAGTGTCCAGAAAAACAGAACCCACAAACTTTGTAATAAAACTGTTAATTTTAACTAGGGCGTTAGGGTAAGGGTTAGGATTTAGGGTTAGGGTTAGGGTTGGGGTTTAGGGTTAGTCTAATGGGAAAATAGATAAATAATTTGGGTTCTGTTTTTTCTGGGTACCCTTGTATACAACGTGACCTAGAAAAACAGAACCCACAAACTTTGTAATAAAACTGTTAATTTTAACTAGGGGGTAAGGGTAAGGGTTAGGATTTAGGGTTAGGGTTAGGGTTGGGATTAGGGTTAGTTTAATGGGAAAATAAATAATTTGGGTTCTGTTTTTTTCTGGGTCACTCTGTAATATGTTTTAATTTTCCGACCGATTTGCAAGATCAGCCAAAACATATTGCAGCAACTCTACTGTTCTACTAACGAAACTAAATAAGAATGAATATAAAAACATTACACTTATTTAATGTTATTTTATTTGATTTCTATATAAAATTATATATAGGATTTTTTAATACATGTGAAAATAATATAATAGTATAAGAAATCTGTAACAGCAAATACTTATTTATCAAACCCAGTTTTGTTAAGATCATTACACAAATTATTCCCCTAATATACTATATAAATCTTTATTTCTTAAAGATATATAACACATATTTCAAGATTTTAAACGCATTAATAATGGGCAGTTTTGCGGCAAATCTAACCCAGTTTATCTTTAATAGAGCCATTGTTAATAAATAAGATGCTAATTAAGCTTAAATTATGACAATTTCATAAACGTTGAGAATATATGTTAAATAACAAAGGAAATAGTGACTTCAGTGATGGTGTAGTTTTGGTTACACACAGACAGTTATATAATCTCCAATAATAAGATAGATTCTAAGATACACTGTTATGTATATATAAATATATTTAAAGATAAATGGATTGATATAGAATGAAATACACAGAGCTTAAGAGAAATATTTTTGTGGTTTACCTGAAGAAAAACAAAATGGCGGACATTAACCTCTTTTGACAAAGAGAATGAGTTGGCGGGAATATCCATATTGATTGTTGTCTCTAGACTTTACTGATACATCGATTTGAAATCGGCGGCCGTGGGTCAGGAGTCTCAGGGCGACAGGAATGTGTTGGGATGGGGGTAAAGACAGGAATGTACAAAGTGAAAGTGAAAGAAAATAAGAAAAGTAAAAACAGTGAAACATATAGAAAGAAAGAAAGAAAGAAAGAAAGAAAGAAAGAAGGAAAGAAATGATAAATACGTGAGGAAGTGCCAAAAAGAAGAAAAGTAAAAATAATAAAACATGGTGAAAAAAAGAAAGAAAGAAAGAAGAAAGAAAGAAAAAAAAGAAGGAAATAAAAAGAAAGAAAGAAAGAAAGAAGAAATAGAAAGAAAGAAGAAAGAGAGAGAAATAAAGAAAGAAAAAAGAAGGAAGGAAATAAAAAGAAGAATGAAAGAAAGAAGAAAGAAGAGGAAAGAAAGAAAGAAAAAAGAAGGAAGGAAACAAAAGAAAGAATGAATGAAAGAAGAAAGAAAGAGGAATAAAGAAAGAAAAAAAGAAAAAGAAGGAAGGAAATAAAAAGAAAGAATGAAAATAGAAAAAGAAAGAGGAATAAAGAAAGAAAAAAGAAGAAAGGAAATAAAAAAGAAAGAAAGAAAGAAGAATAAAGAAAGAAAAAAGAAGGAAGGAAATAAAAGAAAGAATGAAAGAAAGAAGAAAGGAAATGAAAATAAAATAAAATAAAGGAAAATAAGAAAAATAAGAAAGAAAGAAGAAGAAGGAAATGACAAATACAAGAGGAGGCGTCAAAAGGAGAGAAAAGTAAAAACAATGAAACATATGGTGAGAAAGACTTACGCAATTCCTGAGGATATTGTGATGTAATCAGTGACGTTGTTTCGGTTACATGCCAAATCTCCATTATAATAGGATTATAAATGGGATTATGTGTCTGTCTGTCTGTCTGTCAAACCGAAACTATATTACAACTGACGCTACAATTCCCTTAGTTATTTATGTTATATTCTCAATGATTATTAAATAAGAATTATCTAATTTAAATTAGTATCTTATTTAATCTTATTTATTAACAATGTCTGTATTAAAGTCTAGCTGGGTTAGATTTCTCTCAAAACCGTCCATGCTTTTAATGCGTTTAAAGTCCTGAAATGTGTGTTATATATAACTAAGAAATAAACGTTTATATACGATATGATTTGGGTAATTTTCAATATCAAAATAAAAAAGAATATATAAATATTTTCACTTTTTATTTGTATTTCTTTAATAATGTATTGATTTTTTTTTATTTTCGAAAGTTTGTCGTATTTAAAAAAAAGAATTTGTGACAGTTGTTTAAATTAAAATAAAATGAAAATATAAAAAAAAGAAGATATTTTAAGCAGAAAGAAAGGAAGAAAGAAATAAAAAAGGAGCAAGAAGAAAGAAAAATTTAAAACACAAAGGAAAGTTGAGGAAAAAAAGTGAGAAAGAAAAGAAGAAAGAAAAGAGAGAAAAGAAAAGAGAGAAAATGAAAAGTAGAAAGCGAGAAAAATAAAATCGGGAACGGAAAACGGTCAGATAAAAGAAAGAACAAAAAATAAAGGAACGAAAGAAAGAAGAAAACAAAAAAAAAAAAAAAAAAAAAAGAAGAAAAGAAAAAATTACAAGAGGAAGAGAAAAGGAAGAATAGTAAAAACAATGTAACATAAGTATTATTTGGATTATTCAGACTATTGCCTCATCTTTATTGTTATCTGTACAACGTTTCGGCCGATATACCCCCCGGCCTTCTTCAGGTATTTTTTGTTGGACTCGCCAACCTTCTTTTCGGACTCGGGAACTTTCTTGTACTATTTCTCTGAATGTTTGAGATTATGATTGATGATTAGTATTATCTATGTTATTCGGACTATTGTTCTCATCTTCATTATTATCTGTACAACGTTTCAGACGATATGCCCTCCGGCATTCTTCGGGTATTTCTCGTCGGACTCGGGAACCTTTTCGGACTCGGAAACCTTCTTTTCGAACTCATAAACGTTCTTGTCGTAATCGGGAACGTTCCAGTCGTAATCGGGAGCCATCACGGAACTTTGAACCGAACCCTTTATTCAACTCCCGATTACGACCAGAAAATTCCTGAGTCCGATAAGAAGGTTCCCGAGTCTGACAAGAAATACCTGAAGAAGACAGGTGTGTGTGTGTGTGTGTGTGTGTGTGTGTGTGTGTGTCTGTGTTTTTAAAACGAATGGCTTAGAATTACTCACTGCAGTTTCTCGCCGTAGTGCGAATCTTGAAGAAACTGCAGTCAGTAATTTTAAGCCATTCGTTTTTAAACGTATTTTTAGCTCTTTATATTGAGCAAATTTAAATCGTTTTTCTTTAATCCAGAAATAAATATATTTGTGTGCTTGGTGGATTTAAAATAACTAATATATATATATATATATATATATATATATATATGCGTGTTCATTCAGTGAAAAAATCAACGCAGTGTTTTGTTTATAGTGGTGAAGGCTTGTGTTGGACCATTCCGCACTTTTTGGCACAGTCGACAGGAAAGAATTGGTGCACAAGGAATGCCACAAACCCAATCAACGACTGACCTCAGGATTTTTGAATTCCGAGTTGTCTTCTCCTAGACTGGTTACCTACCCAAGGTTAAAGAGCCCAGTCTGTCCTACTATTTAGCTGGAGGGAGAATAAGTGGATTCATACTTTTCCCAAGGGTATTAGCGCTATGTGAAATGCAAACAGTCTTGTCTAGGATTTGAACTATATATATATATATATATATATATGTGTGTGTGTGTGTGTGTGTGTGTGTGTGTGTGTGTGTAGTATATTAAGAAAAATGAAAAAACACAGGTTTAAATGGGTTAAGTGGTGAGTTTATTGGCCGACGCTGCAGTGTTTCGATCTATTAATTAGATCATCTTCAGGGCATTTGTTGGTATATGGAAGGTAATAAGAAATTTTTTTATCACAGAATAACGAGAAAAGCAAGTTTTTTTTTCATTTTTCTTAATATACTACATACTGTCGGATTCACTTCCTTTCTGCACACACACACACACACACACACACACACTCACACACACACACACACACACACACACATATATATATATATATATATATATATATATATATATATATATATATATATTTTTTTGATATAAGTAGATAGGAACTTTCTATGTTATAGGCAAACAATTAAATGTATTTTTTTTCCTGGTCCTACATTTTTCAACTATGTCTATAACAAATATTTCAAACTCATTTGCTTTTCGGGGATCGATTGGAGCATAAACTAGATCTGGCCAAGATAAGGGTAATTATTCCTAAAAAAAAAAAAAAAAGCTATTCTTATCGTCGGCCATATTAAATGCTGAACACAATCAATATACATCGTAACAACTTTATTAACAATAAATAAACGTCTTAAAGTGGATGTCTTAGCAAAGTGTATGCGAAGAAACGTGAGAGAGAATGAATCCATTAGAATATATACAGTCTTGACAAATCATCATCGCATACTACAATATTGCAGTCCAGCACGTTATCCACTAGGCCACAGAGACCCCACCTCTTATGCTTTTGAACGTAAATGAATAGACTATCGTATATCTTAATCAATTTCTAATTTTATTATATATACTAGCAAATATATGCACCCTCCGGGTGCAAGTATTTAAGTTTAAATGTAATAAAATATTAGATTAAATCAGAAAGGCTAGTGAAACTAATTAAGAATTCAAATAAAAAGATTTGAAACGGAGGGGGTATAATCGGAAAATAGAACAACTGAAACTTACTCTTTCATCACTTCCGTTTTTCAATGCTAAATTTTCCTAATTTAACAAGAGGACAAAGAAAGAAAAAAACAAATAAAGAAACAAAGAAATAGACAAAAAGAGAAACCATGAATCTCCGAGTGCACAAAGATAGAAATAACGAAAGAACGAAAGAAAGAAAGAAAAAAGAAAGAAAGAAAGAACGAAAGAAAGAGAGAAAGAAAGAACGAAAGAAAGAAAGAACAAAAGAAAGTAAATATGAAAGAAAGAAACAAACAAACAAAGAACGCAAGAAAGAAAGAAAGAACGAAAGAAAGAAACAAAGAAACAAAGAAACAAAGAAAGAAAAAAAGAAACAAAGAAATAGACAAAAAGAGAAACCATGACTCTCCGAGTGCTCAAAGATAGAAAGAAAGAAAGTAACAAACAAACAAACAAAAAAAGAAACAAAGAAAGTAAATAGAAAAGAAAAAAAAAGAAACAAAGGAAGTGAAAAAGAAATAAAGAAAGACAAGCCGAACGAATGAATTTTGGATATTTTCAATGAATCTCCGAGTGCAGAAAGATAGAAAGAACGAATAAAAGAAAGAAAGAAAGAAAGTAAATAAGACGAAAGGTAAAAGAAACAAAGAAACAAAGAAGAAAGAAATAAGGAAAATCCTAATTTGAAGAAAGAAAGAAAGAAAAAAAAAAGAAAGAAAGGAAGAAAGAAAAATCGAACAAATGAATTTTGGATATTTTCCCATGTACAAATTTAAACTCTTTGCCTAACAAATTTTATCCATGGCTCTACCGATTTTCTTAAATTGGCCCTGGCTTCTGAGATATTACTCCTAAAATTTTCAGGCTTAACTTGCAAATTGGTCGGAAAATTAAAACGGAAAGTTTTTTGGTGGTCCCCCATGACAGTTTAACTACAGTCTATGAATGAACTTTATGCGAATTGGGTTACGGTTTAGGGGTTTGGGGATAAAGGTTGTTTTTTTTATCACGTATTGCTTAAAGAAAAACAACAACAACAAAAAAAGCAAATTACTATACATTTAATTAAACATTAAAATTAATTATTGAACCCAACGGTAGACACATTAGTCTCAGTTGTTTGTGTTAGTATTGCAATGTATAATTTCAATTAAACCTGGTTTAAAAAAATATTTTTCAACATTAAATGTATAATTTTTTTTAAGCAATACGTAATAAAAAAACAACCTTAATCCCCAAACCCCTAAACCGAACATGAACAGACCAAGCCGTCGTTAGCATAATTAATTAGTTAATGAAATAGATCACTAATTAAGACTGAGTCTATAATAGTAGTGACCACCCCTAGCGGAGTTTAACAGGTTTGAATTCAGAGTTTTCCTTCTCCAAGACAGGTTGTCTAACCAAGGTTAAAGATCCCTACCATTTACCTATAGCTGGAGGGAGAGTAGTTGAATTCATACCTTTCCCAAGGGTAGTATCGCTATGTGAACTGTAGTTTAGTCCAGGATTTGAACTCGGGTCGACGAGTCCATTTCTTACGACTCTAACCATTATACCAATCTCCTCCAACACTAATATAAGTAAACCAACATAACCCAACAAGGGTTGACATGCCGTAAAATCCAACAAACCAAACTGAATCACATATGGAAGTGTCATTTTATTTGAGACACCTTGGTAATATAACCTACCCCCCAAAAAAAAAAAAAAAAAAAAAACCAACTCAAAAGAAACTGTTTCTGAATCACGTATATTCCCAGATGAGAGTCAGGATTAAAAAAAAAAATTAATGCTATATAGATACAAATTTCTGATCACGAAAAAAATGTCCCATATACACCTAAAGTCGTCCCCAGAGAACGGTGGGTCATTGACAGTTTCTTTCAATCCGGCTTCGAACTAGAAAAGAATAGAAAAATTGCAATTTCTCGACCGGAAATTTCCTTTCGGCGATTGGTGGAGTGGAATGACCAAGATCCCGATTTACGGCAAGATTGCAAACCACAGGTCACGTGACACGGGAGTATTAGAGATGCAGTGCCGCCTCGCTAGTGGGGGGGAGGGGGATAATCTCGCATCGATCAGGGCCGGTGTTATCGGAAAATGAAGCCAATCGATGGACGCTCGATAACCTTGTCATCTCTGGTTAATTGTCTGGGAGCTGGCTTCTAATGTTTGGTCGGTTCAATTGCTCCTTTATCCCTTCCTGCTCTACCCCACTGGCATCTACTCGCCCTTTACAAATGCGTCTTACTCAATGAATTTTTCATTGAAATCCAAAATACGTTCACAGTAATAGGAATATTCATAAATACACACGAACATGTGCATATATATATATATATATATATATATATGTGTGTGTGTGTGTGTGTGTGTGTGTGTGTGTGTGTTTTAATATTCGGTGAGCTGTCTGTGGAATTCTGAAGAGTGCCGGGAACGAGGTACAAGGACTCCTTAAGATAGACCATTAGTTTATATAGCATCGGAGATATCTAATTATACAGACAATCAAATGTATGGTGACTGTCTTCGAGACTACAACACCCGCGCAAAAATTATTGAATTATCACACTTTGAGGATGTTCACTTATTTAGCAGTAAATAAACTAATAACAGAGAAGACACACAATATTTTAACTTTAATAGTCGAACATTCTGGATTCGGTAATTATGAACTTTTGTTTAGTAAATTAGGGTGTCCCAGAAAAAACCGAACCCACAATTTTTCAAAAATAAAACTGTTATTTTTAACTGGGGGTAGGGTTAGGATTAGGGTTTACAGCAGGGTTGGGTTTGGGGTAAGGGTTAGGGTTAGGGTTGGGGTTAGGGTTAGGGTAAGGATTGGGTTTTTGGTTCTGTTTTTATCTGGGTCACCCTGCACAGGGTGACCCAGATAAAACAGAACCCAAATTATTTATTTATTTTCCCATTAAACTAACCCTAAACCTCAACCCAAACCCTAATCCTAACCCTAAACCCCCCTAGTTAAAATTAACAGTTTTATTACCAAATTTGTGGGTTCGGTTTTTTTCTGGGACACCCTATTTACTAAAAAAAAATCATATTTACCCTGGATTCATAAAATACTAGCTTTATCACCACCAGATAGAGCGGCTTTTAAGCTAGTTGAATAATAATTTCTTTTGTCATAATTCTAGTGATGTTTTGACATAGATAAAATCATTAAATTAGCTAAATTTTGCTTTAATAGAGAGAAAAACTTTTTGTTGTTTATTTATGTTTAATAGAAAATAATGATAATAGAGGTTATATATATATATATATATATATATATATATATATATATATATATATATATATATATACTCAATTCTTGGGCTTCCAAAGTTTTATTTCTAGGGGATTTAAATCAATTAGGGAGACAATTATTGAAATTTGATGCGATATTGAGAATAGGCATCATATATTGTCATATATGGTTTGGAAGCGCGTGTTGTAACGGTTAGAATCGTTGGAAATGGACTCGTCGACCCGAGTTCAAATCCTGAACGAGACTGTTTGCATTTCAGATAGCGCTTCTACCCTTGAGACAGTATGCATACAACTACTCTCCATCCAGCTATGGGTAAATAGTAGGGCAAACTAGACTCTTTAACCGTAGTTAGGTAACCAGTTTAGAAAACTCGGAATTAAAACCTATTCACGAATTATAAAACAAATTCGAGATGACGTCATGGACATTCGTACGCAATCCAGAACAACGCAATCCAGAACAACGCCATATGAACCAATTACACAAACCTGAAAAGGAGACGCCAATTGCATAATGGTTATCGTCGTAAGATAGACGAGCCGTGTTCAAATCATGAACGAGACTATTTGCATTTCGAGGTGGTGGCTGAGGGTCTTAGAGTCCTGGGTATGACTTGAAACTCTATCTGATGGTGATTGAGCTCTAGGTGATGTGGAATACCCCTTCGTCACTATTACTCACAGGTCAACTCTGACCCGGAGTGGTAATAACTTTTAGGGTCCCATCTATGGGTTGAATAGAAAAGGAAAAGTTTTTAAAAATGTGTTTAAAAAATTGAGTTCTAAAAAAAGTTGATTTTTTTTAATTGATGGGAATTTTTTTTAATTGATGGGAATCAGAAATGAATAAAACAAAAATTGAACGTGCGAAGTGTTTGATGAATACATTATTTAAATTTCATATAAATCGAAGGGAAAAGATTCAGCCCCCACCTAAGACACTCCCTTTGATTAACATGAAATATACCGGTTAATGTATCTATACATATATAAAGGAGGCGCGTGGTCAGATGGTTAGAGTCATAGGAAATGGACTCGTCGACCCGAGTTCAATTCCTGGACGAAGCTGTTTGCATTTCACATAGCGCTAATACTAATGGGAAAGGTATGAATCCAATTCTCCATCCAGCTATGGGCAAATAGTAGTGCAGACTGGGCTCTTTAACATGGGCTAGGTAACCAGTCTAGTAGAAGGAAAATTTGTTAAACTCCGCTTAAGAAATTGACTTGTGTCAAATCCTGCTCGTGCGGAGGGGTTGGCAAATATATATATATAAAGAACAGTTGGTTTGTATGTATGCCCAGAGCTAACTATGAAAGTAAAACAGTTAACGGAAAAGTGAATATATATAAACATTCTCTATCACTTGAGCTTGCTTTTTCTGTAGAAATAATGAAGATTTTATTTATATCCGCGAAGATATTTAAAAATCAGGATTTAGATAGTAAGAGAAGGGAAAGTTATTGGCTGGAATCGTGATTAAAACATAAACAAATGAATTATGTAAGACCAAAACAATCAATGGGTCTGCAAGACTAACGTTTTATTATCCACCCGTCTACTCAGGCATTGCCGGGTAGTCACTTCTAGTATTACATAAGGGGTCTATCTTCAAAACGTCGTTATAAAAACTGCGAATATAAATAGGCATTATTTCTAGTCATTTAGCTATTTTAAAATTTTATTTAAATCGATGTGGAAAATCAGTAGGGGCCACTTTGATCAAAATAAAACATACTTATCCACGTAACCTGGCTAATTTAGAATATATATATATATATATATATATATATATATATATATATTGGTTAGGAGGTTGATTTAGAAGGCTATCACAATGCAGGTGTAAAGAAAAATAATAGTACGGTAACAAGAAAAAAAAATTCATTTAAAAAGGAATGTCATAACTAGACTGCTTCAGTTCCAGTGATATTTTGAAAAAGAGATATTATCTCGAAAGTTCAAGAATTAAATACAGGTTAACACACAATATCATTATTACTAATTATTATTTTTTTTCTTTACACCTGCATTGTGATAGCCTTCTAAATCAACCTCCTAACCAATATATACACAATGCTTCAAGCAAATTATAAAACTCTTTTATATTATATATTATATATATATATATATATATATATATATATATATATATGTTAAGAGTAAGGAAATGAATCTGACGGTATACGTATAGATAAAGGGATATAAAAACACACAATGCTGTTGACCGAGAAACGCGTAGTGGATGTGCTAATGAAGAAACGATCGCATCAATTGTACGCTTTTTGGAACATCAATGTTTTCGTTTTGAATTCAAATTATTTTCAGCTTCTCTCTCGATGAGTCCGGAGTAAAAACGAGCTCTGAAGATGATTTTTTAAATCGAAATATTGTTCAATATTAGCTATGAATATGATATAAAATATTTTCATTTTAACAGCATTGTATGTTTTCATATCCTTATATATATATATATATATATATATATATATATATATATATATATATATACACATTTACGTTTACAATGTTGCTTGATAAAGACCTCTTCATATTGGTCGAAACAGATTTCTGTCAGCAAAACTTTTAACATCTTGTTGTTTTTCTACAAACTTTCTACACACACACACACACACACACACACACACATATATATATATATATATATATATATATATATATATGGGTCTATTTTTTAAAAACCTATGAGTTCACGAGTAGACAGTAACTCCAACTTTATATTAATAGATTCCTTCTCCAGATAAAGACTTATACCTGCAAGTATAAGAATTAATGGTGGCTTTAGCTTCCCTAGCTAATACCACTTCTTATAATACGTTAGGAGGCCTCAGAAAAGCCTCCGAACACAGGTGAATATATACAAAAGATTCCAACAAAGAGATAACATAACAAATACAGACTTTATTGTCTGAGCAACATTCATCATAGAATACAAAACAGCTAGGGAAAAAAGAGTCCTTGGAGAGTCAAGAGTTAAACGAAGAGATGAAAGCGCTACATCAAAAGATTGTCATGTGACACAATGGTCATGACGTGGAACCATGTTGGTGGCCTGAGAGATTAATTACGGAAAAGTTTGAGTGGTGGTGTGTGTGTTGTAATGGAAAAATTTGAATGATGATGTCAGCATGTGTAGCATGATTTTTGATTGAACGAGGAATGATACGTGGCGAAGGGGAGAAAGGAAGCGTGAGAGGAGAGAATTTTGAGATTCAGTCCAGTCGTTAAAGAGTACAGACGTGCAGAGGCTGGTCTCCCCACGCGGGAAATAAGAATTATGGGCTATCTAAAATAAAAACTTGATCAAGTAACAAAAATGTCTTGTTAATTCAATTGCAATGACCACATCAGCCCTCATTGAGAAGAAACAGCCCTTAGTTAAGAAGTTAGAAGTACCCAACTAGACAACAAATGGCAGCCGGAGGAGATGGTAGAAGGATCAGCAAGAAACAAGTAAGATCTCCTCACTAAGTAAGTCTATAATATGTCTCTATCTCTCTCTCTCTCTCTCTCTCTCTCTCTCTCTAATCTCTCTCTCTATCACTGAAGAACTCTCTTATCTGAGAACTCTCACTCTCACTCTCATCAATTAGCGATGTCAATGTGGGTATGCAATAGTACAACATTTGGTACCGTGCTCGGATTCACCACCATGTTTAGTACCGTGGCCAGCATAGTTCAAAGTCACTTACTTCGCACAGGGGCCACGTGGTGGTGATCTCCATGCAGATATAGAAGTATAAAAATGCACACATGTTACATGGTTATTTAAAGGCTGGTGAGCCAAACACCTCAACGGAGATAGTGTATAAGGTAATTATGAACTTTTGTTTAGTAAATTAGAGTGTCCCAGAAAAAAACAGAACCCAGAAATGTTGTAATAAAACTGTTAATTTTAACTAGGAGGGTTTAGGGTTAGGGTTTTTTTCTGGGACACCCTAATTTACTAAACAAAAGTTCATAATTACCGAGTATAAAAGGGTCCACGGGAAGGCACACGTATAAGCCATTAGTTGGGGGTGGGGAATGCCCCTAAGTCCTAATGAACAGAGACACAACTTGTCTAGTGCTAATCTGAAGATAACCAGGTTGCAACGACCCCTATTTGCAAACTCTGACGATAAGGGAAGAGACCCTTTGCCATTCTCTACCCCATCAAGCAAGGAAAGATAATTAATATGCAAGGATAGTTCATATACCAGATGTATGAGTTTTTTTCAAAATATGCCTGTACACACACTTTTATAACATTCGTTCCTTTACACATACACGCGCACATATATATATATATGTTGTTGTCGAAGGGTCTCTGTATGCTTCTCGTAAGTATATATATTTGTGTATTTTGGTATAAGTATCTGTTTGTGGGAGGTACATATATCAAGTTTGGGCATTAGTGTGAAGCATTAAAGAAATTTAAAAAATATAAGAAACTCGGTTGTTTTAGAGAAGAGTTTTGTTTATTTAGTACATTTTCAGGATTTTGATACTCACTTCCTCAGACTGGTGAAAGAAAATGACGCTGGTCTCTGGCTGTTCGTTATAGTGAGGTTGTAGTGAGGGGGTGGCTGCTCCTTGCGATAGCACTGTTTTCCTCCTCGTGTGTGGGTGTACTATGGCGACTGGGGGTTTAATGTTCCTTGTAGTCAGCTAACTACGTTTAGTTGTAGTTAAAAACTTGCATAATATAACGGTGATATTGTACTCCCCCTATTTGTCATAATTTCCTTGGGAACAAATATGGGGTATTACTTACGGGGCAAGACTAATATGAGGTCAATATTCAGGCACTTGTTCATCGCTGGCATATCCAATTGTGGTGACTATAAAGAAACGAGAGTTTTGTAGAAGAAAACTTGTTACATCCAATGGTATTATTGAGCTCCCTGTAACTATTATATTTTACTTGGACATAAACTGGAAGCAATGCTTGGTGTATATATTACTGTATCTGAAACTCTGCATGGCCAAACTCAAGATTATAAGAAGAAATTATAATCTTCTTCTTCTTCTTCTTCTTCTTCTTCTTCTTCTTCTTCTTCTTTTATTTCTTCTTCTTCTTCTTCTTCTTCTTCTTCTTCTTCTTCTTCTTCTTTCTTCTTCTTCTTCTTCTTCTTCTTCAACTTTACTTATTTCTTCTTCTTTCTTCTTCTTCTTCTTCTTCTTCTTCTTCTTCTTCTTCTTTACTTTTCTTCTTCTTCTTCTTCTTCTTCTTCTTCTTCTTCTTCTCTTCTTCTTCTTCTTCTTCTTCTTTCTTTCTTCTTCTTCTTCTTCTTCTCTTCTTCTTCTTCTTCTTCTTCTTCTTAACTTTACTTATTTCTTCTTCTTCTTCTTCTTCTTCTTCTTCTTCTTCTTCTTCTTCTTCTTCTTCTTCTTCTTCTTCTTCTTCTTCTTCTTCTCAACCTTACTTTTTCTTCTTCTTGTATAATTATAATAAAAACTCAAGATTACAACACTTATTTTTGTCTTGTAAAGATATGTAATCAATTTTGTTGACAATACAAGGCTCCTTTTCACAGAAAAGTGAGTATGAATGAAATAGAACGCAATTACGATTCCTTCTTTTGAAGAAAAAAAGCACCAATTGTGCGAGTGGTCTCAAGAAACAACTGACAAAATATACCATTGATTCGGATGTCGGCCTTCAAAAGGAAATTCGCGCTCGACATATCCTTTTAATGAATTAGTAAGTTCAAGCGTCGCCTCCAAGATTCTTTCGCCTCTGTCTGTCTTCATCCCTTTTTTGAAAAAGTTCAACCGGCGTTAATAACTCGCCCGGCGACGCGTTTAATCTTATATCTTGTATCATTACATTAGTCTAACCGCTTCTCCGACCGTTATCGGTCGATATTGTACTGGACATTTAGGTAAAAAAACTCGTTAAACTATTTCTTCTGTCGGTCAACTCATGTGAACTGGGTTGTATATAGCGGATTACGGAACTTTCACGGCCAACAATTTGTGGCCCACATTTCATTGCCAATAATTCATAGCCGTTGGTAATTTACGCTTTGCCATACATCCACAAAAAATGTACCCCAGCCTTGTTTAACAATATTAATACAAGCTACAAAGAAATCGTAAAGAAGAATTAAGTCAGTCGTAGAATTTCTACATGGCAATATTTCGATACTCCCGTTGTCATAGAAACACAAGTACAGATACTCTTCATAGAAACACTAGTATAGATACTCTTCATAGAAACACTATACAGATACTCTTCACAGAAACACTAGTACAGATACTCTTCATAGAAACACTAGTACAGATACTCTTCATAGAAACACTAGTACAGGTACTCTTCATAGAAACACTAGTAAGATACACAAGTACAGATACTCTTCATAGAAACACAAGTACAGATACTCTTCGCAGAAACACTAGTACAGATACTCTTCATAGAAACACTAGTTCAGATACTCTTCATAGAAACACTAGTTCAGATACCTTCATAGAAACACTAGTACAGATACTTTCATAGAACACTAGTTCAGATACTCTTCATGAAACACAAGTACAGATACTCTTCATAGAAACACTAGTTAGATACTCTTCATAGAAACACTAGTACAGATACTCTTCATAGAAACACTAGTTCAGATACTCTTCATAGAAACACACGTACAGATACTTTCATAGAAACACTAGTACAGATACTCTTCATAGAAACACAAGTACAGATACTCTTCGCAGAAACACTAGTACAGATACTCTTCATAGAAACACTAGTACAGATACTCTTCATAGAAACACTAGTTCAGATACTCTTCATAGAAACACTAGTACATACTCTTCATAGAAACACTAGTTCAGATACTCTTCATAGAAACACTAGTACAGATACTCTTCATAGAAACACTAGTACAGATACTCTTCATAGAAACACTAGTACATATACTCTTCATAGAAACACTAGTTCAGATACTCTTCATAGAAACACACGTACAGATACTCTTCATAGAAACACTAGTACAGATACTCTTCATAGAAACACTAGTAGACACTCCCAACTCGGAAAGAAAAGACACGAGTGATTTTTTTCTTCAATAAGAGCTAACAAAGAGCTCTTAGATTTAGAGTTAAAGAGTATCTCGTAAAATACATCTATGATATGATGGATGGGGGAGTCATCACCGTTGTTATGTCTTTGAGATTATTGGAAATTTATGGTCTTTCAACAACGGATTTCCTCTCCCAGTGGACCAATCAGATCAAACCCCGACCCTCCCTCCTCATCAAATGACTTTCTGAACTCGCCACCTGATGACCATAGCGTTATTGTACTGGTCACATGACCCCCCCCCAACCAATGGCAATGGAGCTCTCCTTATTTATATTACATTAATTTTATTACTCGAGTTTGGTCTCACTACCAGGAAGAACGACTGTTGTAAGTTTGTCTTCTATTTTTCTTTCTTTTCCTACATCCTTCTTTGTTAATTTTTTAAAATTTTAACCATTTTTTTCCTTATTTCTTTATTTTTCTTTTTCATTCCTTTTTTTCTTTTTTTACAGAGAGGGATTTTTTTTTTTTCTTTTTTTTTTTCTTGTGTACTCTAAGATTTTAAACAATACCGGGAGTCGCAACAAATCCATGTACCACGAATTAAAAACGTTTTAACTATAAAGTTTACTAATAAATAAGTTTAATAAAAGTTAGAGCAAAATGAAAAAGGTCGATTTGACGTGTTTTCATTAGGTTTTGACATCCACGATTTTTTTTCCAAAATAATTCAAATTTTGACCATATGACCTTTAGGCACCCCTTTAGCGATCTCGATTCATAAGCACATGTTTTTTATTTGCATCGTCAAAATCCGAATTTTAGTTTTTTTTTAATTATAAAACTCAATTACCCCTAACCCCTAACCCAACCCCTAACCCTAACTCCTAACAAACAACCGGGTTTAGACGGTCTAATTAAAAAAACATGTGCTTATGAATTGAGATCACAAAAGGGTGCCTAAAGGTCATATAGTCCCACATTTCAATATTAGCACTTATCATGTATCATTCAACTCCTTCTATCTTGGTATAAATAACAAATTCAATGTTATTTACAAGTTTTAAATATTTCTACACAATTGTTTTGAAAAGAGAGAGAGGAGAGAGAGGAGAGAGAGAGAGAGAGAGAGAGGGGGGGGAAGGTTTTTTTTAGTGTTCTGTTTTTTTCTGGATCACCCTGTACAGCGTGACCCAGAAAAAACAGAACCAAAATTATTTATTTTCCCATTAAATAACCCTAAACCCTTTAACCCCAACCCTAACCCTAACCCTAACCCCCCCTAGTTAAAATGAATAGTTTTATTACAAAATGTGTGGGTTCTGTTTTTTCTGGGACACTCTTATTTACTAAACAAAAGTTTATAATTACCGGTTTTGGGGGTTACTGTGATTTCTAAATATTTTAGAAACCTTACTTTTGAGATTACCCGCGCAAATTTCCAATATGAATGTTTATTTTTGGTGTTAATTCTCACGATAATAAAATCAATGATCAATCATTTTTATTAATTTTATTTATTTATTATACGCTAACCTTTCGGAGACTAATTTTATTTAATGGATACACTCGGAGCTTATAATAGGGCCCGATTTCCGATCCCATCTCACGTTTGGTAATCCACCCTCAGCTTCTCTTAGCATTATCAGACGCAAAAAGAGAATAAGTGGATTAGATCTAAGAAAATCCTTTATCTCCAATGAGATGACGAGTACGCGACTGCGCATGCGCCAAAAACGAAACGGGTAATCCCCAGATATGGCGACCCGAGAAAAATTCCTCTCCTAAGACCTCTATTCTATATCCGTGCTTATCTAAAATAAATAAATAGATAAATAAGTAAATAAATAAAGGATAGTAAATCCAGGCTCAATCATTGTCACGCCCTTTATAAATTTTTTTACAGAGCATGGAAGATTACGAACATATGAAGTCACAAAGTTCGTCCGCCATTTTAAGTTTGTCAAAACTCTTCGTCGACTTTTTTTATTGTTATATCATAAATGACTAGTTATACCGAGTGAACTTATTATGAGGATAGTCCTTCACATGAGTCCCACACAGAGTCACCTGTGTGTACTTAAATAGTGGCTAGCACACCATTACTGCCGAGGTACGGGGAAGATGGGTCATTCCATAATCTCACCCCTGCCTGAGCTTAATTTTTCCGTTGGAATAACTTTTAATATTTCTTATGTGTTGAATTTCGACGTAGCTGATTTACAGCTTTCTTTTCTCTCAAACTTTTTCTCCTCCTGATCGTTAATGATGGTGATGCTTGTGGAATATGTGGAGAATAAGAAATTAATGGGGCAGGCAGTATTTATACTGACGATTTGGGTCATATTACCTTTAGGCACCCCTTTTTGATCTCGATTAAGAAAGGACATGTTTTTCATTTACACCGTCAATATCCGGTTATTTGTCAGGGGTTAGGGTTAGAGGTAAGGATAAGGGGTTAGTTTTATAATTAAAAAAAATCTTAAAATCGTCTGTTAAAACAATCGGATATTGAGGTGTAATTAAAAACACGTCCTTTCTTAATCGAGGGGTGCCTAAAGGTCATATGGTCCAGAAATTGATGGGTGCTGGCGGCATTTATATTGACGATTTTCACTTAAGAGTATACTATTGTTAGAAAAATTATTAATACAAATATTAATATGCCCCCTCCAAGCGTAAGTATTTAAGTTTTAATGAAATGAAATATATTAAATCAGAAAGACTAACGAAATTAGATAAGGACGCATACAAAAAGATTACACTTACTTTAGTTGGTAATTATGAACTTTTGTTTAGTAAATTAGGGTATCCCAGCAAAAACAGAACCCACAAATGTTGTATTAAAACTGTTAATTTTAACTAGGAGGTTTAGGATTTGGGTTAGGGTTAGGGTTGGGGTTTAGGGTTAGGGTTTGGGGTTTAGGGTTAGTTTAATGGGAAAATAAATAAATAATTTGGATTCTGTTTTTTCTGGATCACTCTGTACAGAAAAAACAGAACCCTAACCCTAACCCTAACTCCAATCCTAACCTTAACCCTAACCTTAACCCTAACCCCAACCCTAACCCTAAACTCTAACTCTAAACCCCCCTAGTTAGAAATAACCGTTTTATTACAAAATTTGGGTTCTGTTTTTTTCTGGGACACCCTAATTTACTAAACAAAGTTCATAATTACCCTTTAGTTATATTTTAAGTGGTTTCTGTAAAGATCATTCATAGAATAGCTCTGAGAGATATTACTTCCTAAAATGTGTTTAGGTCTAAATTTGCAAATGGTCGGAAAATAAAACGGAAAGTTTTGCGTGGTCCCCCATGACAGTTTAACTACATCTATGAATGAAACTTTATGCGAATTGGGTTACGGTTTAGGGGTTTGGGGATAAAGGTTTTTTTTAATTAATATTGCTTAAAGAGAAAACAACACCAACAAAAAAACCCAATACTATACATTTTAATATAACCATTGAAACTAATTATTGACCTAAACGCACGACACATTAGTCTAAGTTGTTTGTGTTAGTATTGCAATGCTTATAATTTTCAATTAAACCTGGTTTTTAAGAATATTTTTCATCATTAAATGTATAATAATTATGTTTGGTTTGGTTTGTTTTGGTTTTACGGCATATCAACGCTCAGTGGGTTCATTTTAATGCGATAAAGTTTCTGAAATAAATCAATTCTTATGGGGATAATACAATTTTTTTATGAATACATTTTTTTCTATTTAACCATAGATGGGACCCTAACATGGTTACTGCCACTCACGGGTCAGAGTGGACCAGGGAGCAATGGTGATGAAGGGTGCTCCACATTCCCCAAACCTCCAGAACTGGAACCTCACCATCAGATAGAGTTTAACGTCATTCTCAGGACATGTAGGACCCGGCAGCACCGCCTTTTAGCAACCCATATGATTAAAAAGGGGTTGCGGGCTTGCCCATAAGGGCAATAGGGTTGGGATGAATCATATAGGTGCTTAGGGACTTGACGTTGACCAGCCCGATTGATGGAGGGGGCATCTTCGACCGCCGTCTAGCCCCAAAATAGGACAAAGTGTAGTATTTAGAATTCATGACTTTCTGGTTCTATCCAACTGGGTTCTATCTCTTAAGCAATCACGGGTCGCCACCCCACCGAGCTTAGGTGCCCCATTGGGGGAGTCTTTACCCTCTAGCAGCAGGGTGCAGTCGGTGCATTCTAACGCCCCAGCCGACCGGGCGGTAATTTTTTTTTTAAGTCAATACGTAATAAAAACACTTAATCGCCAAACCCCTAAACGACATGACAGAAACAGGCCGGTCTAGCATAATTAATTAGGTATAATAGAAGGTCACTAATTAAGGAACAGTCTATTTAGTAGTGACACCCTTTAGCCGGAGTTTAACAGGTTTGAATTCAGAGGAGTTTTCCTTCTCCAGAACAGGTTGTCTAACAAAGGTTAAGATCCCTACCATTTACCTATAGAGCTGGAAGGAAGTAGTTGAATTCGATACCTTTCCCAAGGGTATAGCGCTTGTGAACTGTAGTTTAGTCCAGGATTTGAAACTGTCGGCGTTCGACGAGTCCATTTCTCTGACGACTCCTAACGCATTATAGCAATTCATCCTCCCGAGATCATTGCCAAATATAAAGTAAACCAAACATAACCACTATAAAGGGTTGACATGCGTTTAAAATCCAACAAACCAAACAGAATCAATATGGAATATGTTCATTTTATTTGAGACACCTTCGGTAAATATAACCAACCCCCCCCCAATAAAAAAAAACGAAAAAAAAAAAACCACTCAAAGAAACTGTTCTGAATCAGCGTATATTCCAGATGAGAGTCAGGATAAAAAAAAAATTAATGACTATAATAGATACAAACTTTCTGATCACCGAAAAAAATGTGCCCATATACACCTAAGTCGTCCCCAGAGAACGGTGGGTCATTGACAGTTTCTTTCAATCCGGGCTTCGAACTAGAAAAGAATAGAAAAATTGCAATTTCTCGACCGGAAATTTCTTTCGGCGATTGGTGGAGTGGAATGACCAAGATCCCGATTTACGGCAAGATTGCAACAACACAGTCACTGTGACAACGGGAGTATTAGAGATGCAGTGCCGCCTCGTAGTGGGGGAGGGGGATAATCTCGCATCGATCAGGGCCGGTGTTATCGGAAAATGAGCCAATCGATGGACGCTCGATAACCTTGTCATCTCTGGTTAATTGTCTGGGAGCTGGCTTCTAATGTTTGGTCGGTTCAATTCTCTTTATCCCTTCTGCTCTACCCCACTGCATTACTCGCCCTTTACAAATGCGTCTTACTCAATGAATTTTTCATTGAAATCCCAAATACGTTCACAGTAATAGGAATATTCATAAATACACACGAACATGTGCATATATATATATATATATACTTATATATGTGTGTGTGTGTGTGTGTGTTGTGTGTGTGTTTTAATATTCGGTGAGCTGTCTGTGGAATCTGAGAGGGCCGGGAACGACGGTACAAGGACTCCTTTAAGATAGACCATTAGTTTATATAGCATCGGAGATATCTAATTATACAGACAATCAAATGTATGGTGACTGTCTTCGAGACTACAACACCGCGCAAAAAATTATTGAATTATACACTTTGAGGATGTTCACTTATTTAGCAGTAAATAAATAATAACAGAGAAGACACAAATATTTTAATTTAATAGTCGAACATTCTGGATTCGGTAATTATGACTTTTGTGTAGTAATTAGGGTGTCCCAGAAAAAACCGAACCCACAATTTTTCAAAAATAAAACTGTTATTTTTAACTGGGGGTAGGGTTAGGATTAGGGTTTACAGCAGGGTTGGGTTTGGGGTAGTAGGGTTAGGGTTAGGGTGGGGTTAGGTAGGGTTAGGATTGGGGTTTTTGGTTCTGTTTTTATCTGGGTCACCCTCACAGGGTGACCAGAATAAAACAGAACCTCAATTATTTATTTTATTTTTTCCATTAACTAACCTAACTAAACCTCACCCAAACCCTAATTCCTAACCCTAAACCCCCTAAGTTAAAATAACAGTTTTATTTACCAATATTTGTGGGTTCGGTTTTTTTCGGGACACCCTATTTACTAAAAAAAATCATATTTACCCTGGATTCATAAATACTAGCTTATCCACCAGATAGAGCGGCTTTTAAGCTAGTTGAATAATAATTTCTTTGTCATAATTCTAGTGATGTTTGACATAGATAAAATCATTAAATTAGGCTAATATTTTGCTTTAATAGAGAGAAAACTTTTTGTTGTTTATTTATGTTAATAGAAAATAATGATAATAGAGGTATATAAATATTCTATATAGGTATTATAGTATATATTATATATATATATATCATATATATATATCAATATACTCAATTCATGGCTTCTCAAAGTTTTATTTACGAGATCTCACGTCATGGACATTCGTACGCAATCCAGAACTACGCAATCAGAACACGCATATGAACCAATTACACAAAACCTGAAAGGAGACGCCAATTGCATTATATGGTTATCGTCGTAAGATAGACGAGCCGGTTCAAATCGAACGAGACTATTTGCATTTCGATGCGGTGGCTTGAAGGGTTTAGTGTCCTGGGTATGACTTGTAAACTCTATTGATGGTGAATTGAGCTCTAGGTGATGTGTGATACCCCTTCGTCACTATTACTCACAGGTCCAACTCTGACCCGGAGTGGTATACTTTTAGGGCCCATCTATGGGTTGAAATGAAAAGGAAAAGTTTTTAAAAATGTGTTTAAAAATTGAGTTCTAAAAAAAGTTGATTTTATTGATATTTTTTAATTGATGGGAATTTTTTTAATTGATGGGAATCAGAAATGAATAAAACAAAAATTGAACGTGCGAAGTGTTTGATGAATACATTATTTTAAATTTCATATAAATCGAAGGGAAAAGATTCAGCCCCCCCCTAAGACACTCCCTTTATTAACATGAAATATTACGGTTATGTATGTATCTATACTATATTAAAGGAGGCGCGTGGTCAATGGTTAGAGTCTAGGAAATGGACTCGTCGACCGAGTTCAATCCTGGACGAAGCTGTTTGCATTTCACATAGCGCTAATACTAAGGGAAAGGTATGAATCCAATTCTTCATCCAGCTATGGGCAAATAGTAGTGCAGACTGGGCTCTTTAACATGGGCTAGGTAACCAGTCTAGTAGAAGGAAAATTTTGAAACTCCGCTTAAGAATTGACTTGTGTCAAATCCTGCTCGTGCGGAGGGGTTAAATATGGTAATATATATATAAAGAACAGTTGGTTTGTATGTATGCCCAGGGCTAACTATGAAAGTAAAACAGTTAACGGAAAAGTGAATATATATAAAACATTCTCTATCACTGAGCTTGCTTTTTGTGAGAAATAATGAAGATTTTATTTATATCCGCGAAGATATTTAAAAATCAGATTTAGATAGTAAGAGAAGGGAAAGTTATGGTCTGAATCGTGATTAAAACATAAACAAATAATTATGTAAGCCAAAACAATCAATGGTCTGCAAGACTAACTTTTTATTATCCACCCGTCTACTCAGGCATTGCCGGGTAGTCCTTCTAGTATTACATAAGGGTCTATCTTCAAAACGTCGTATATAACTGCGAATATAAATAGAGCATTTTCTTCAGGCATTTAGCTATTTTAAAATTTTATTTAAATCGATGTGGAAATCAGTAGGGGCCACTTGATCAAAATAAAACATACTTATCCACGTAACCTGGCTTAGTTATTTAGATATATATATATATATATATATATTATATATATATATATTATATATATTAAATTTATATTTTTTGAAGGCATTAAATGCGCATATGCATAGAATGGATAATTATTAAAGTAATATGACAAGAATTCGCAAAAAAAGTCTGTGTAGAATATCGTAGACTGTTTCAACTTTATTAAGTCTCATCAGGATATATACTAACGATTTCCCCTCCGACAGAAATCAAACGGTGACTTCAGCAATTATCAAAAACTATATTTTGGCCACTACAAGACAAAGAAATTCCTGAAATCAATGTATAGATACTGAGACTCTACCATATGAGCACCTGAGTGTCAAAAAACGGAAGTCTATGCTCTTTGAAGAATAGATTCATTGGTGTTTGTTTATTGTTATAAGCAGTTTGAATAAATATATATATATATTTATATTATTCTTTAACAATTACACATCGTCATTATATCGCATAAATTCGATAATTATAGAAGATAATAATGACAGTGAATTCAGCTAAATTAATTACTGGGTCTATATATGGGTCTATTTTATTCAAAAAAACTATGATTTCATGAGTAGACAGTAACTCCAGTTTATATTAGATAGATTCCTTCTCCAGTTAAAGACTTATACTTGCAAGTATAAGAATTAATGGTTGGCTTTAGCTTCCTAGCTAATACCACTTCTTATAATACGTTAGGAGGCCTCAGAAAAGCCTCCGAACACAGGTGAATATATACAAAAGATTCCAACAAGAGATAACATAACAAATACAGACTTTATTGTCTGAGCACATTCATCATAGAATACAAAACAGCTAGGGAAAAAAGAGTCCTTGGAGAGTCAAGAGTTAAACGAAGAGATGAAAGCGCTACATCAAAGATTGTCATGTGACACAATGGTCATGACGTGGAACCATGTTGGTGGCCTGAGAGATTAATTACGGAAAAGTTTGAGGTGGTGTGTGTGTTTGTAATGAAAATTTGAATGATGATGTCAGCATGTGTAGCATGATTTTATTGAACGAGGAATGTATGTGGCGAAGGGGAGAAGGGAGCTGAGAAGGAGATTTTGAGATTCAGCCGATCGTTAAGAGTACGACGTGCGAGGCTGGTCTCCCCGCGCGGGAAATAAGAATTATGGGCTATCTAAATAAAAAACTTGATCAAGTAACAAAATGTCTTGTTAATTCAATTGCAATGACACAATCAGCCTATTAGAGAGAAACAACCCTTAGTTAAGAAGTTAGAAGTACCCAACTAGACAACAAATGCAGCCGGAGGAGATGGTAGAAGGATCAGCAAGAAACAAGTAAGAACTCCTCACTAAGTAAGTTTATAATATGTCTCATCTCTCTAATTCTCTCTCTATCACTGAAGAACTCTCTTATCTAGAAACTCTCACTCTCACTCTCATCAATTAGCGATGTTAAATGTGGGTATGCAATAGTACACATTTGTACCGTGCCGGATTCACCACATGTTTAGTACCGTGGCCAAATAGTTCAAAGTCACTTCGCACAGGGCCACGTAGGTGGTGATCTCCATGCAGATATAGGAAGTTATAAAATGCACACTGTTACATGGTTATTAAAGGCTGGTGAGCCAAACACCTCAACGGAGATAGTGTAAAGGTAATTATGAACTTTTGTTTAGTAAATTTAGAAAAAACAGAACCAGAAATGTTGAATAAAACTGTTAATTTTAATAGGAGGGTTTAGGGTTAGGGTTAGGTTTTGGTGTTGCGGTTTAGTGTTATTAAGGTTAGTTTAATGGGGAAACTAATAACAGATAACTTCGTTCTGTTCTGAGGTCACTAACACTTAATTCTAAGCTAACCCAACAATTAAACGCAAATCTTAACACCAACTAATTAACACCAAACTAAACAAAACAACCGTAAACCCATAGTGTGGTTGTAATGAGGGGGTGGCTGCTCTTGCGATAGCACTGATTTCCTCCCGTGTGTGGGTGTACTATGGCGACTGGGTGGTTTAATGTTCTTGTAGTCTGCTAACTACGTTTAGTTGTACTAACTTGCATAATTATAACGGTGATATCGTGCTCCCCTATTTGTTATAATTTCCTTGGGAACAAATATGGGGTATTACTTACGGAGCAAGTCTAATATGAGGTCATATTCAGGCATTTTCTGCATACCAATTGTGGTGACTATAAAGAAATGAGAGTTTTGTAGAAAGAAACTTGTTATATCCAATGTATTATGAGCTCCCTGTAACTGTTATATTTTACTTGACATAAACTGGAAGCAATGCTTGGTGTATATATTACTGTATCTGAAACTCTGCTTGGCCAAACTCAAGATTATAAGTAATAAGAAAGTTATAATAATTCTTCTTCTTCTTCTTCTTCTTCTTCTTCTTCTTCTTCTTCTTCTTCTTCTCTTCTTCTTCTTCTTCTTCTTCCAACTTTACTTTTTCTTCTTCTTCTTTTTTTTCTTCTTCTTCTTTTACTTTATATCTTTCTTCTTCTTTCTTTTCTTCTTCTTCTTTTCTTCTTCTTACTATTTTTCTTTCTTCTTCTTCTTCTTCTTCTTCTTCTTCTTCTTCTTCTTCTTCTTTTCTTCTTCTTCTTCTTCTTCTCAACCTTTTTCTTCTTCTTGTATAATTATAATAAAAACTCAAGATTACAACACTTATTTTTGTCTTGTAAAGATATGTAATCAATTTTGTTGACAATACAAGGCTCCTTTTCACAGAAAAGTGAGTATGAATGAAATAGACGCAATTACGATTCCTTCTTTTGAAGAAAAAAAGCACCAATTGTGCGAGTGGTCTCAAGAAACAACTGACAAAATATACCATTGATTCGGATGTCGGCCTTCAAAAGGAAATTCGCGCTCGACATATCCTTTTAATGAATTAGTAAGTTCAAGCGTCGCCTCCAAGATTCTTTCGCCTCTGTCTGTCTTCATCCCTTTTTTGAAAAAGTTCAACCGGCGTTAATAACTCGCCCGGCGACGCGTTTAATCTTATATCTTGTATCATTACATTAGTCTAACCGCTTCTCGACCGTTATCGGTCGATATTGTACTGGACATTTAGGTAAAAAAACTCGTTAAACTATTTCTTCTGTCGGTCAACTCATGTGAACTGGGTTGTATATAGCGGATTACGGAACTTTCACGGCCAACAATTTGTGGCCCACATTTCATTGCAATAATTCATAGCCGTTGGTAATTTACGCTTTGCCATACATCCACAAAAAATGTACCCAGCCTTGTTTAACAATATTAATACAAGTACAAAGAAATCGTAAAGAAGAATTAAGTCAGTCGTAGAATTTCTACATGGCATATATTCGATACTCCGTTGTCATAGAAACACAAGTACAGATACTCTTCATAGAAACACAGATATAGATTACTCTTCATAGAAACACTATTACAGATCTCTTCATAGAACACACTAGTACAGATACTTCTCATAGAAACACTAGTACAGATACTCTTCATAGAAACACAAGTACATACTCTTCGTAGAAAACTAGTACAGATACTCTTCATAGAAACACTAGTACAGATACTCTTCATAGAAACACTAGTATCAAATACTCTTCATAGAAACACAAGTACAGATACTCTTTCATAGAAACACTAGTACAGATACTCTTCAATGAAACTAGTACAGATACTCTTCATAGAAACACTAGTCATATCTCTTCATAGAAACACAAGTACAGATACTTCTCTAGAACACTAGTACAGATACTCTTCATAGAAACACTAGTACAGATACTCTCATAGAAACACAAGTCAGATACTCTTCATAGAACACTAAGTACAGATACTCTTCATAGAAACACTAGTACAGATACTCTTCATAGAAACACTAGTACATATACTCTTCATAGAAACATTAGTACAATACTCTTCATAGAAACATTTCAGTACATATACTCTTTCATAGAAACACAAGTACAGATACTCTTCATAGAAACACTAGTACAGATACTCTTCATAGAAACACACGTACAGATACTCTTCATAGAAACACTAGTACATATACTCTTCATAGAAACACTAGTAGACACTCCCAACTCGGAAAGAAAAGACACGAGTGATTTTTTTCTTCAATAAGAGCTAACAAAGATCTTTAGATTTAGAGTTAAAAGAGTATCTCGTAAAATACATCTATGAGGATGGATGGAGTCATCACCGTTGTTATGTCTTTGAGATTATTGGAAATTTATGGTCTTTCAACAACGGATTTCCTCTCCCAGTGGACCAATCAGATCAAACCCGACCCTCCCTCCTCATCAAATGACTTTCTGAACTCGCCACCTGATGACCATAGCGTTATTGTACTGGTCACATGACCCCCCCAACCAATGGCAATGGAGCTCTCCTTATTTATATTACATTAATTTTATTACTCGAGTTTGGTCTCACTACCAGGAAGAACGCTGTTGTAAGTTTGTCTTCTATTTTTCTTTCTTTTCCTACACCTTCTTTGTTAATTTTTTAAAATTTTAACCATTTTTTTCCTTATTTCTTTATTTTTCTTTTTCATTCCTTTTTTTCTTATTTACAAGAGAGGGATTTTCTTTTTTCTTTTTTTTTCTTGATACTCTAAGATTTTAACAATACCGGGAGTCGCAACAAATCCATGTACCACGAATTAAAAACGTTTTAACTATAAAGTTACTAATAAATAAGTTTAATAAAAGTTAGAGCAAAATGAAAACAGGTCGATTTTGACGTGTTTTCATTAGGTTTTGAATCCACGATTTTTTTCCAAAATTAATTCAAATTTTGACCATATGACCTTTAGGCACCCCTTTAGCGATCTCGATTCATAAGCACATGTTTTTATTTGCATCGTCAAAATCCGAATTTAGTTTTTTTTTAATTATAAAACTAACCATTACCCTAACCCCTAACCCAACCCCTAACCCTAACTCCTAACAAACAACCGGGTTTAGACGGTCTAATTAAAAAAACATGTGCTTATGAATTGAGATCACAAAACGGGTGCCTAAAGGTCATATAGTCCCACATTTTCAATATTAGCACTTATCATGTATTATTCAACTCCTTCTAATCTTGGTATAAATAACAAATTCAATGTTTATTTACAAGTTTTAAATATTTCTACACAATTTTTTGAAAAGAAGAGAGAGAGAGAGAGAGAGAGAGAGGGGGAGAGGTTTAGTGTTCTGTTTTTTCTGGATACCCTGTACAGCGTGACCCAGAAAAAAACAGAACCAAATTATTTATTTTCCCATTAAATAACCCTAAACCCTTTAACCCCAACCCTAACCCTAACTCGAACCCGAACCCTTAATCCCCCCTAGTTAAATTAATAGTTTTATTACAAAATTTGTGGGTTCTATTTTTTTGGGACATTCTAATTTATCTAAACAAAAAGCTCATGTTATT
>CM042158.1:49293405-49315905 GCA_023376005.1 Doryteuthis pealeii
GGAACTACACGATCTCTACGAATTTGAAATCTTAACGGGAAGCTTTACCATCTCTTCCAAATTTCAAATCTCCATCAAGCTCAACGTCATTAGAACCAAGTTGACTTTAAAAAACACAGATGGAACATTTCAACTCTATAATAACTCTTCTGAAGATGGATTTTATCCGAAAATTAAGAGCACAGCAAATAAATAGTTTTTTCAACATGAATCTGCATTATTTTGCTTAAAAAAAAAAAAATCGTATTACATATAAATATATTATCATCAGCATCAGAAAATACTGACTGCATGGATACGCATGACTCTTTCTTTTTTGACAATCCCAATCGGTTATTCTTCCCAGTGAGTTTATGGGAATAAGTTCTACGGCATGAAATGAAGAGAGATAAAAAGACACAACTGTTAAAAGTATAGATGGTGACTTTATTGACAAGACCGTTACTCTGGACGCCAGAGTCCAGACGCCAAGAAATTTTTTTTAATTTAATTTATTTAATTCACAAGACTGTTACTCTGGACGCCAGAGTCCAGACGCCCAGAACTTTTTATTCATTTATTGTATTTTATTTTATTTACTTTTAGTAATCCCCACAAGTTCCTGTGCGAGGTATCATGTAGGTTTTGCTGGTCGGCCAACGGTGTGCCCTTTGTAGTTGTCCAAAGAACGTCACTTGTGTGTTCCTCCCTTGGCCGTACAGTTTTTCTTTTAGGGTACTTCTTAGAACATTTGTTCAAGACAGCACGCAGCATCCTTCTATACTTCTCATTCATCGTTTTTTCTAAGCGTTTTATTAGAGTCGAACTGGTGCTGCCATTACAGTACACTGATGCGACTACAGTTGGAAGAATTGTCACTATCTTAAGCGTAGCCATAGATTCAATGGTGCCTGTCAGTTTCTCGCCTAGATAATCTTCCGTCCTAATAGAAGCATCACTATATCATGGACAGTTGTTAACAATGAAATACTAATTAAAATCCTTCACTCCATTATAATAGAAGTATCACAATAATCATGGACAGCGTTTAAATATTAAATGCTAATTACTATCATTCACTCCATCCTGAATAGAAGCATTCACAAAATCATGGTCAGCTGTTAATTGGAAATACTAATTACTAGCATTCACTCATTATAAATAGAAGTATTCATATCATCATGGACCCCTGTTACCTATAATATGCTAATTAGAATCCTTCAATCTATCCTAAATAGAAGCATCACAATAATCATGGACAGCTGGTTACATATGAAATGCTAATTACTAACATTCACACCATATAAATAGAAGCATCAAAATCATTCATGGACCACTATTAGCTATGAAATGTTATTGATATAGTTGTACGGCCGTTCCTACAGTGGAGAATATACACCGGTTCTCACTATAAATAGTGAGACACCGAGTGAAAAGGTTGTACTGTTACTGTTTAACGGCAAGCTAGCCGTTCTGTCCATTATTGTATACACTTGTCTTATTTTACCCTACCTCGCACGTCTCTCTCTACAGAATATCTCTCTCCCTCTGGACCGGTTTTGGGGGTTTCTGTGATTTCTAAATATTTTAGAAACCTTACTTTTGAGATTACCCGCGTAAATTTGCAATATGAACATTTATTTTTGGTGTTAATTCTCACGATAATAAAATCAATGATCAATCATTTTTATTAATTTTATTTATTTATTATACGCTAACCTTTCGGAGACTAATTTTATTTAATGGATACACTCGGAGCTTATAATAGGGCCCGATTTCCGATCCCATCTCACGTTTGGTAATCCACCCTCAGCTTCTCTTAGCATTATCAGACGCAAAAAGAGAATAAGTGGATTAGATCTAAGAAAATCCTTTATCTCCAATGAGATGACGAGTACGCGACTGCGCATGCGCCAAAAACGAAACGGGTAATCCCCAGATATGGCGACCCGAGAAAAATTCCTCTCCTAAGACCTCTATTCTATATCCGTGCTTATCTAAAATAAATAAATAGATAAATAAGTAAATAAATAAAGGATAGTAAATCCAGGCTCAATCATTGTCACGCCCTTTATAAATTTTTTTACAGAGCATGGAAGATTACGAACATATGAAGTCACAAAGTTCGTCCGCCATTTTAAGTTTGTCAAAACGCTTCGTCGACTTTTTTTATTGTTATATCATAAATGACTAGTTATACGAGTGAACTTATTATGAGGATACTCCTTCACATGAGTCCCACACAGTGTCACCTGTGTGTACTTAAATAGTGGCTAGCACACCATTACTGCCGAGGTACGGGGAAGATGGGTCATTCCATAATCTCACCCTGCCTGAGCTTAATTTTCCGTTGGAATAACTTTTAATATTTCTTATGTGTTGAATTTGACGTAGCTGATTTACAGCTTTCTTTTCTCTCAAACTTTTCTCCTCCTGATCGTTAATGATGGTGATGCTTGTGGAATATGTGGAGAATAAGAAATTAATGGGGCAGGCAGTATTTATACTGACGATTTGGGTCATATTACCTTTAGGCACCCCTTTTTGATCTCGATTAAGAAAGGACACGTTTTTCATTTACACCGTCAATATCCGGTTATTTGTCAGGGGTTAGGGTTAGAGGTAAGGATAAGGGGTTAGTTTTATAATAAAAAAAATCTTAAAATCGTCTGTTAAAACAATCGGATATTGAGGGTGTAAATTAAAAACACGTCCTTTCTTAATCGAGGGGTGCCTAAAGGTCATATGGTCCAGAAATTGATGGTGCTGGCGGCATTTATATTGACGATTTTCACTTAAGAGTAGACTATTGTTAGAAAATTATTAATACAAATATTAATATGCCCCTCCAAGCGTAAGTATTTAAGTTTTAATGAAATGAAATATATTAAATCAGAAAGACTAACGAAATTAGATAAGGACGCATACAAAAAGATTACACTTACTTTAGTTGGTAATTATGAACTTTTGTTTAGTAAATTGGTGTCCCAGAAAAAACAGAACCCACAAATGTATTAAAACTGTTAATTTTAACTAGGAGGATTTAAGGTTTGGGTTAGGGTTAGGGTTGGGGTTTAGGGTTAGGGTTTGGGGTTTAGGGTTAGTTTAATGGGAAAATAAATAAATAATTTGGATTCTGTTTTTTTCTGGATCACCTGTACAAAAAAAACAGAACCCTAAACCCTAACACTAACTCCAACCTAACCTTAACCCTAACCTTAACCCTAACCCCAACCCTAACCCTAAACTCTAACTCTAAACCCCCCTAGTTAGAAATAACCGTTTTATTACAAAATTTGTGGGTTCTGTTTTTTCTGGGACACCCTAATTTACTAAACAAAAGTTCATAATTACCCTTTAGTTATATTTTAAGTGGTTTCTGTAAAGATCATTCATAGAATAGATTTTAATACGTTAGATTAATAGACAATAACATAGTGATCAATAAAACCAAGTAATTAGTTATGTTAAAACCAATATGCAAATTAACTACACCACGTATTATGCAGGCCATTGTTTTTTAGTGATACATAAGACACATTGCAGGATTTTAAACGCACTAATAACCCGGCCTCCGGGGCGGGGGGGTGTTTTCAGCCACTGGACTATTAGTGATAATTAACAGCGTTGATCCCAGGGGGCTATCCCCCCAGGCAAACACCTGCCCCCTTGATTTAAATGGGTAGGGTTGTGTTTATTGCACAGTGCCTGAGGCAGCCCCCTGAGGGGGAATGCCGATGGGGTGAACGCATTTTTGTGCCTACAACACATGAGCTTATTTTGTCAATAAACCAAATTCACTTAGGATATGCTGAGAGCATTGTGACGCAGGCAGATGGGTACAATTTCGCCATTTTAAATCATCAATTTTACGCATGCGCTTTGATAGATTAATTTATTGGAAGATGCTGATATAGATTGATTAATACACAGATAGGAAGAGACTGAAATCGATTGATTGATAGGTCGATAGATAGGGGTGAAATTGGATTAGCAAATACATTCGTACTATATAAAATATAGATATTGTTAAAATTTGGAGTACACTTTTGTTATACTTCTTGTATTCTGTTGGATGTTTTATAAAATATATATATATTATATATATATATATATATATTTATATATATATATATATATATAATAAAGTAATCTACAGACACGTGTTTCGAGGTATCCCCTCTCACCAGTGTGGTTATACCGTTTAATAGCTACCTCTTGCCGGGTTCGAGACCCGAATGAACTTCCATTCGCCAAACCTCTTACCCGTGCGGCAACAAGCAGCTGTCAAATATAGGAGACTATTTAATCGCTACATTTCTAAGCGGAAATGAAATTCACAGAGGCCTCACACTTGTTTATGTAAACAGAGCGAGGTTTAGCTGTACGCCGAATACGGTGAATTTTGCAATTAAATCTCTTCTAATTAAAGTGCTCAACCAAATTTGGGAGCATATATATATATATATATATATATATATATATATATATATATGTATGTATGTATGTATATATATATATATATATATATATATAAGAATGTTATAGGGAATGACGGGAGGAGAATTGTCAGATAAATATAGGAATTTGAGAATATGTTGGCTGGTTTCAAAGTTGATCTTGTTTAAGGTGGGATTTTGTTTAATTTATAGGGCTCGAGTATTTCAAATTCATTCTTATAAACTTGTGAGCACGTACTTCAACTTATTTTTACTGCTACTGTTTATTAAAAAAAAACAATGGAAACATCTCGCCAGTTCACACCTGATGATGGCAATACATAGGGCAGAAAATTCTCGTGTTAGAACCTTTGGTGGATTCATTCACTAATTCCACCCGGATATAATATAGATGGCCAGAACAATTAGAAACGATTGAAAAAAAACCAACTCGTCAGACAAGAATTGTCCGTCGAGTTCAACAAAACATGCATATATATATATGTGTGTGTGTATGTATGTGTGTGTGAGAGTGTGTGCGTTTTTTTTTTGTGTTTGGATATATATATAGAAGTGAAGAAGATGGGAATAAATCCGACATAATTTGAGAAGGTAAATGGAAAAATATAAATATATTGGGATGTATGAAATGCTGACATGCGTTTCAATGGATTTTCTTTTACATATACAGCATTCTAATTAAAAGCTATTTTAAAACTAAATAAAATAATGATAGAAACCCATATGTAAACCCGTTATCTTCATTAGAGCACAATGATTTGATTTTTAAAAAGAAAAGAAAACGGGCGATACAAGAAATTAGAAAATGATCACGTCGTAAAATGTAATGTTTTATATATATATATATATATATATATAATATATATATAGAGAGAGAGAGAGAGAGAGAGAGAGAGAAAGAGAGAGAGAGAGAGAGAATTTTTTTTGGTTGTTTTTATAGTTAGATAGAAGCATTATTTATAAATGTAATACGATATATTTAAACCAAAAAAATTTCTATTTCAATATGCCTTGAGCGGGGAATTGTTTTTATAGTATTAAAAAGGAAAAAAAATATAATAAAATTCCTTTATTAAAAAAAAGAAATTAAGAAAATAAATTTAAAAGAAAAAAAATATCTTAAATGTTTCAAACGAATTTAACAACTCACGGGTTTCAACGGAACTACACGATCTCTACGAATTTGAAATCTTAACGGAAGCTTACCATCTCTTCCAAATTTCAAATCTCCATCAAGCTCAACGTCATTAGAACCAAGTTGACTTAAAAAACACAGATGGAACATTTTCAACTCTATAATAACTCTCTGAAGATGATTTTATCCGAAAATTAAGAGCACAGCAATAATATGTTTTTCAACATGAATCTGCATTATTTTGCCTTAAAAAAAAAAAAAATCGTATTACATATATATATATATATATCATCAGCATCAGAAAATACTGACTGCATGGATACGCATGACTCTTTCTTTTTTGACAATCCCAATCGGTTATCTTCCCAGTGAGTTTATGGGGAATAAGTCTTACGGCATGAAATGAAGAGAGATAAAAAGACACAACTGTTTAAAAGTATAGATGGTGACTTTATTGACAAGACCGTTACTCTGGACGCCAGAGTCCAGACGCCAAGAAATTTTTTTTAATTTAATTTATTTAATTCACAAGACTGTTACTCTGGACGCCAGAGTCCAGACGCCCAGAACTTTTTATTCATTTATTGTATTTTATTTTATTTACTTTTAGTAATCCCCACAAGTTCCTGTGCGAGGTATCATGTAGGTTTTTGCTGGTCGGCCAACACGGGTGTGCCCCTTTGTAGTTGTCCAAAGAACGTCACTTGTGTGTTCCTCCCTTGGCCGTACAGTTTCTTTCTTTTAGGGTACTTCTTAGAACATTTGTTCAAGACAGCACGCAGCATCCTTCTATACTTCTCATTCATCGTTTTTTTCTAAGCGTTTTATTAGAGTCGAACTGGTGCTGCCATACAGTAACACTGATGCGACTACAGCTTGGAAGAATTGTCACTATCTTAAGCGTAGCCATAGATTCAATGGTGCCTGTCAGTTTCTCGCCTAGATAATCTTCCGTCCTAAATAGAAGCATCACTATCATCATGGACAGTTGTTAACAATGAAATACTAATTAAAATCCTTCACTCCATCATAAATAGAAGTATCACAATAATCATGGACAGCTGTTAAATATTAAATGCTAATTACTATCATTCACTCCATCCTGAATAGAAGCATCACAATAATCATGGTCAGCTGTTAAATTGGAAATGCTAATTACTAGCATTCACTCATTATAAATAGAAGTATCATATCATCATGGACCCCTGTTACCTATAATATGCTAATTAGAATCCTTCAATCTATCCTAAATAGAAGCATCACAATAATCATGGACAGCTGGTTACATATGAAATGCTAATTACTATCATACACACCATATAAATAGAAGCATCAAAATCATCATGGACCACTATTAGCTATGAAATGTTAATCAGTATATGTTGTACCGGCCGTTCCTACAGTGGAGAATATACACCGGTTCTCACTATAAATAGTGAGACACCGAGTGAAAAGGTTGTACTGTTACCGTTTAACGGCAAGCTAGCCATTCCTGTATCTTATTGTAAATACACTTGTCTTATTTTACCCTACCTCGACTTGACTTCTTTTTTACTGTTGGATTAACATCACAACAGTATATATCACCCCTTCTTAAATAGAAGCATTAATATCATCATGGACCACTATTAATTATGAAATGCTAATTAGTACAACACTCCACTTTGGCTCTTACTTAGACTAGACGGTCGGTCGGAGTGGCCACCCTTCGATCAATCTTCTGGTCACGTCAAGCACTTTCACTTACGTGATTGTCACAACCATATTTCCCTTATTGTAAGGCCACAATTCTTTTTATTATACATGTGCTAGAAGGCGATGGCTGAGGGTCTTAGTGTCCTGGGTATGACGTTAAACTGTTGGTGAGGTTCCAATTCTAGATCTTTGGAGATTGTAGAGTACTCCTTTATCCCCATCACTACCAGGTCCACTATGACCCAGAGTGGGAGTACCTGTTAGGGTCTCATTTAGGGGTTATATAGAAAAAATGAGTTTACAGAATGTGTTTAAATATTGAGTAACCATTAAGAATGAATCACACAAAACGTCTTCGGCATAAAATATTCCCACACGGGTTGACATGCCGTAAATTTCAATACCAACTAACCAACCAACCAACTAATTAGTATATTTTACTCCTACCATCAATACCATCATAGAAATTTTACAAACAGATTCCCTATATGATTTTCCGAACCTTATTGCCTTATGGCAAGCCCCAACCCCTTTTTATCATATGGGTGCTAGAAGGCGGTGGCTGCGGGTCTACATGTCCTGGAAATGACGTTAAACTCTATCTGATGATGAGGTTCCAGTTTTGGAGGTTGGGGAATGTGGAGCACCCCTCATCACCATTGCCCCTGGTCCACTCTGACCCGGAGTGGTAGTACCTGTTAGGTCCCATCTATGGGTTAAATAGAAAAATGTATTTATAAAAAATTGTATTATCTATTAAGAATTGGTTTATTTCAAAACTTTATCGGCATTAAATGACCCACTGAGGTTGATATGCCGTAAAAACAAACCAAACCAAACAAACAGATTCCAAAATTTGCTGTTAAAATAAAAATAATGCAGAGCAATTTTTAACTAATCAGTTTCTTCATTTCATTAAATTGATTTTTAAAAGAATTCTTTTAAAAAACTAAAATTTATTAATTTTTTTGTTGATTCTTTTTTTAACGCCTCCCCTTGAAAAGGTCGTCTTTTTAGAAAACTAGTTATTTTCCTAATTTCATTTTTTAAAATTATTTTTTTATATTTTGTTTTTTAATAGTAAAATTTATTGATTTTTAGATCGATATCTGTTAGTTTTAAACTAACAGATATTTAAAACCACGTCAAAAAACAACAACAAAAAACAAAAAGACATAAAAAAAAAAAAAAAAGCAAAAAAAACCCAAAACAAACAAGAACAGAATAAAGGCGGACTATTTTAATTATTTTCTTCATTTAATTAAATTAAATTTTCATTTTTTATTTTTCAAAAAACGAAAATTATTCATTTATTTTTCATTTATTTGATAATAAATGCAGCTTCAATTTCGACAACCTGAACCTGTCTGATATGATAACTCAGAAAAAAAAATGGAGTAACACAATGAGGTGTAGTTGTAAAGGTCTATGGAGGGCCTATTGTATCCGTCGAACAGCGAGGGAGCATATACCCTTTTCACTTGTGCTTGACTAGGGAAGTATTTTTACTAAAGTGGAGTGCTTGATCTTGGACTTGAGTTCGAGTCTTACCTAGGTTACCAGCGATCAAGTTCATGTGTGGAGTTATTTCCAACTAGAACGAGAAATAGTTTGGTCTCTTTGTTTAATGGCATATCAACCATCGTGGATTATTCAATGCCAAAGCGGCACTTGTAGAAGAACAAAAGGGATATCATTTAACTATTTGGCTACCTCCAAATTTTCTTGGTATTTTTACCTGTATAATGGAATATTTAACAATTTCAAGATGAAAAATGAGTTGGAAGTAAATCTGGACCATATTACCTTTAGGCACCCCTTTTTGATCTCGATTAAGAAATCACATGTTTTTCCTTTACCCAGTCAATATCCGGTTGTTTGTTAGGGTTTAGGGTTAGGGTTAGAGGTTAGGGTTAGGGGTTAGTTTTATAATTTAAAAACAAAATCTAAAAATCGTCTGTTAAAACAACCGGATATTGACGGTGTAAATGAAAAACATGTCCTTTCTTAATCGAGATCAAAAAGGGGTTCCTAAAGGTCATTTGGTCCGACCAAAGAAGAATGTATAAAACATAAACATCTCCGACAAAAATAGCCCAAGGTATGACACACCGTAAAATCTAAGCAATAGAAGATTTCCACTTTGTCATAGATAGAAGCATTAGTATCATCAGGGACCGCTGTTATAAAGGATCTTATATGAGTGGGTTTAATCAACTTCTGCAAGTCGTTCTTTGAGCATGCAATTTATGGAGATGATTTTTTAGCCTATGTGTAAGAGATGGTTTTCGGAAATAGGGAAATGTCAGGTGTATCAAAAATGTATTTAAAAAAGCGGGAGAGAGAGAGAGAGAGAGAGAGAGAGAGAGAGAGAGAGAGAGAGAGAAGAGAGAGAGAGATCAAAGTATAATTTTTTTGAGTGGGCGATCCTCAGTAATCACTTGAATAACATAGTCATCTGAGTGCAGAAATGCACCCCTCTGCGAAGTCGATCAAATACGTGATCAAGTACAGCACGAAGGGATTTGATTCTGATCAGGCCATATTTGAAGTGAACACAACCGATGAAACCATAAAGTAATTAACAGGAAGACACGCTGGTCCCACTGAAGATGTTATGTCAATACTTGGATTTACACTGAATGAAAGGGAACAAACCATAGTATGCATCAGAGTACATCTCTCTGAATAGCAGCAAGGATCATTTCAAGATAATATTATCGTTCAAATAAAACATGTTATAGCTAAAAACCATTCTGGCACTCGTGTAGCATAATAAGGGGAAAAAGCCAAGGATCTACAACGTAACTTCTCAGATCCCTGGTAGGGATCACCAAACTTTTTTTCACAGTGGGCCAGATAATTGAAAAATAACGGGTGCGGGCCACATTATATTGTGTTCAATACTTGTTAGCCAGAACGAAAGCTCTGAGAAAAGAAGTGAAACAAAATTTATATTTCCTTGTTATATGGATGAGTGGTATAAGATGCACAAAACAAATTTAACCAGCAAGCATATTTATTTTCAAATCATTATCAAAAAGCGCAACATTAGCAAAAGAAAATTAGTTTGGAAATATTTTAGCAACAATAGATAATTGTTTATAATGTAGATAATCTAAGGACAAAGGATTGTTTACAAACGAGAATAATAGTTGAAAATTCCAATGATGATATTTATATCAATAGAAAACTGAATGCCACAAGTAACAGAATCAGCTGACATTTGAACATTCCGATGGCATTAGAAAACTGCCGATTTCAATGGAATGCACAAAGATCAGTTGATTTTTTATGAATAATTAAAATTATAAAAAAAAGGAGTTCAGGGGGAGAAATGACCATGACTGCTGTTACCAAACCAAACCAAACCAACCACAACTAAACTAATTACGGCTATACCTCGAACGGTGCTGTTACCAAACCAAACCAACCACAACTACTTAATTACGGCTATACCTCGAACGGTGCTGTTACCAAACCAAACCAACCACAACTAAACTAACTACGGCTATACCACACTTTGGTGCTGTTGACTTGAACTGAACTCTTACTACACTTCTTACTACACGCTTGTCCGACCTAAACTATGAACTTTCTTCTCTTTGTTGTACCCTTTTAATGTGCATTATATGTATTAAAACCTGTTGCATTCATATCAGCTGATTTTTTATGAATAATTAAAATTATAAAACAAAAGGAGTTCAGGGGGAGAAATGACCAGACAGCATCGGAACATTGCCGAAATCACACAGAGAGTTGAGACATGTCGAACAAAGGCTTTGCTCAAAAGTCACAACAACTCATCCGTCTCACACCTTTTCTTTCTTTCCGACTTGACAGTGCATAAGCAAAAAACAATCTTCACTTATTTTGTTTTGGTTTGAAATCACGCCAACCACTCTTATCAATGTAAGTCTTGTCTCGTTCATAATTACAATATAAACAATACATACGCACTCAGCATACACAATTAACTACAGACATATATTGTCTGTCACATTCGCTGAAAGAACAAAACTATACTACTTGTATTTATGTATATAAAATTGTTTATTGCATCAATTTCGTCTTCTTCTTCTTTTGTTTTCTACGGAAACTACATTTCCGTAGTCTCACACATTTAAATTGTAGGATACAAAATTCGGATTTATTTCATCCACGTAAATGCGAACACAGGGCCCCTACACTTTTTAAAGCAATGAAAATGACCTCCACCCTCCATAGAGATATTGAACTGGGGCCTCAACATCAGGTACAGTTTAGTGTAATGTTTTGAAATTTTATTATGTTATTATCTTCGGTCTACAGCGGCAACTTGTTCCCTTAGGGGACAGGGGTGAGTGTCAACACACATCAGCAGCAGCCTATCATTTTAGTCACGTGGTGTCCTTTATAAAAGGCCCTCACTGTTAGCTACTTCTTCCTCTTTTTAGTTGTATCAATTCATGGGTGACTGCTGGATTCGGCCCACCCCCACAGGTAAGTGCCCTTAGCACTCTCTCTTCATATGAATTAGGCATGCGGACAGTATATAACCCAAGACGGATTCTGCCTACCGTGCTTCTGGAACAAGAGAGAATACTATCTTTTGACCCTTGAAGGCCGATAGTAATTACCTTTTAACCACCAAGATAAAGCAACTAGGGAACCAACGATTAAATGCAACTCCGGACAAGCTTCACCCCTTGATACCAAACAGCCGAAAGGCTGTTAGCAGGATTAACTTTTGCATCCCACAACTACTTAATTACGGCTATACCTCGAACGGTGCTGTTACCAAACCAAACCAAACACACCTAAACTAATTACGGCTATACCAAACTTTGGTGGTGTTAACTTTAACTGAACTCTTACTACACTTCTGGGTCGCTTGTCCGACCTAAACTATGAACTTTCTTCTCTTTGTTGTACCCTTTTAATGTTCATTATATGTATTAAAACCAGTTGCATTCATATCGTTGTTAACTCGTTCCTTGACGTCATAATCCCGCCTTCTTCCATTGCTTTCCTCAACCCATGTTAATTTTTATAAATGCACAGAAATTTTTAGGAGGTCCTACACCCTCTGTTGGGGATACAATAAGCGTATTTTAGGTTTCGACGATAGGGTGGGTGTATTTTTGTGGTGTATTGTTGAATGGGTCTCGTATGCCGTATATACGTCCGTATTGTGAGACAGCCTCTAAGGGAGGAAACAAAAACATATAACAAATGAATCCTTCCATTAAAATGTACAGCAACAGACAGGAATAATATAGTTTCTTTTCTTCTTTCATTTGTGTACGTTTTTGTATCAACAAGCCTCTAATCAGAACGTACGTTTAGGTTAATTAAAGTAATTAAACCTTACCAGTTCTACAGCGACAAGACAAGACAGGCAGCTAAGTTTTAATTACAAAAAGAAAAAAAAACAGACGGTAATGAATAGCAACCGACATTTTTTCCGGAACATCAGGTTCAAAAAGACCTTTAGAAAGTTATAAGATAACTTACGGAAATGTACGAAAACTGCCGAAGATACACGAAGATACAGGAAAATATGCTAAGTACATCAAAGTTACACAGAACACACATATTGATATAGGTTGGTTTGGTTTTAATTGTTTTACTGCATATCAACCTCAGTGGGTCATTTAATGCCAATAAAGTTTTGAAATAAATCAATTCTTAATGGATAATACAATTTTTTTATAAATACATTTTTCTATTTAACCCATAGATGGGACCCTATCAGGTACTACCACTCCGGGTCAGAGTGGAACAGGGAGCAATGGTGATGAAGGGGTACTCCACATTCCCCAAACCTCCAGAACTGGAACCTCACCATCAGATAGAGTTTAACATCATTCCCAGGACATGTAGACCCGCAGCCACCGCCTTCTAGCACCCCTATGATAAAAAGGGGTTGGGGCTTGCCATAAAGGCAATAGGGTTGGGAAAATCATAGGTGCTAGGGCTTGACGTGACCAGCCGATTTATCCGACCGCCCGTCTAGCCCATGATAGGGCCGAAGTGGAATATTGCATGTCATGAACTACTCATCCACCTCGGCTCTATCCTTAAGCATCATGGGTCGCCACCCACGGCCAACAGGTGGCCCCATTGGGGGAGTCTTACCCCTCTGCAGAGGTGCAGTCGGTGCATTCTAACGCCCCAGACGACAGGGCGGGATATAGGTTGGCTGGTTGGTTGGATTTCACAGCATGTCAACGCTTGTTGGGTCATTTTAAGCCGAAGATATTTTGTCTTATTCATTCTTGATGGGTACTCAATTTTAAAAAAAACCTTTTTCGAACTCATTTTGTTCTATTTGAAAAGTTATAAGAGAACTTACGCAAATGTATGAAAATCGACGAAAACACACGAAGATATGCAAATACCTTCAAAGTTACACCAAACATACACTCGGCTGATGACGTCAAGCTCTATCACCTATATGATTGTCCCAACCCAATTGCTCCTATGGCAAACCCAAACACTTTTTTATCATATATTTGATATAAGGCGGTGGTTGAGGGTCTTAATGTCCTGGGTATGACGTTAAACTCTATCAGATAGTGAAGTTGCAATTCTGAAGCTCTGGGGTATGTAGATTACCCCTTCATCAACATTACTCCCAGGTCCACTCTGACTGGAGTGGGAGTACCAGTTATGGTCCTAACTATGGTTTAAATTAAAAAATGAGTTTAAAAATTTATTACCCATCAGGAACGAATAAAACAAAATGTCTTCGCATAAAATAACCCAACAGGGGTTGATATGCCGTATAATGAAACCAACCAAATAACCAACCAACCAACCAACCAAAACAAACAAACAAACAAACATACACGCCTATATAGGAAAACCCAAGAAAGATATGTCGGTAGTCAGGGTCGCCTAAAGTCGGTATCGGTCATACAGCGAGGGGGTCTATCCCCTTTTCACTAGCGCTAGACCAAGGAGATGTTTTTTGGCATCTGATGCTGAGCGCCACACCTATCAAGCTCCTTGCTTTACCACAGAGATCCTTGTGCTACTCATACGCTGAGTTAGCGAGGGCCGGTATCGGACGCGAAACCTTGTGTTTCCCAGTCCGACACTCTACCGACTGAGCTAATTGGCAGCCAAAATAAATAAAACATTTTGGAACACACTTATCCGGCAAAAAAAAAAAAACCAATTCATAGAGACACGAATACCATCCTAGAAAAAATAAACATACGCATCTCCGGCTTCATCTGTTTCAAACTCTCTCTCTCTCTCTCTCTCTCTCTCTCTCTATATATTATATATATATATATATATATATATATATGTGTGTGTGTGTGTGTGTGTGTTGTTAGTATCCTTCCGTCTATTAAAGACGATGGTGTAGAGTCCAGTTTTTTATCTACAGCTACGTGAGTGGCCTAACAGACCAATTTTTGAATGACAATCTCTGGTACAGTGATTACAAATAAAAGGTGATGCTTGCTGGAGATGCTGTTGTTTCTCCTTCCTTTTAACTCTCTTTTCTGTGGCGGCTTCTTTCCTCTCTTTTTCACTCCTTTTCGTCCCTTGTTTGACGAGGAGGCGCCAGGTCGTACGGTCTTCTGCACAAGCCCCCCATGTGTTTATGTCGATGTGGCATGTCTTCATGTCTCTCTTGCAGACATCTTTAAAACGTAGTCGTGGTCTCCCTATCGGTCGGATGCACTCAACTAGTTTACCATACAGTAGGACTTTGAGGTTGCGGCCTTTGTCCATCCCCTGACATTTCCAAGCCAAATATATATATATATATATATATATATATATATATATATATATATATATATATCAGTCTTTCATTTTATCTCCATCTGTTTCAATTCATCTCTCTGTCTATCTACCAATCTATCTATCTGTTCCCATGTGTATATAGCAGTGTGTTCCAAAGTTTCTTGATATCTATCTATCTATCTATCTATCTATCTTCTTTCTTTCTTTCTTTCTTTCTATGTCAGTCTAGTAAATGTATGTATGTATGTATGTATGTATCAATCTATATATGTCAGTTTAGTAATATATATATATATATATATATATATATATATATATATATATATATCGAACCCGGCCAGAGGTAGCTGTTATGGTATATGATGAAAGGTGAAACCTTGAAACACGTGTCTGTGGATTACTATTTTATTATAAATATACTCCCATTAATGGTTGAGTTCTCTGAATAGGGACTTAATTGCAGATTCACCGTTATGGCGTCTAGCTAATCCTCGCGTTTGGTTTGAGGACTCTAGTGAATTTCATTTCCGTTAGAAATGTAGCGATTAATTATTCTCCCATATTTGACAGCTGCCTCTAGCCGTACGGGTTAAAGGTTTGGCATTCAGGTCTCGATCAGAGGTAGCTGTTACGGTATATGATGAAAGTTGTCTGTGGATTACTTATTATATTATAGGATTTAAATAAGGATTTACTCTGGAAGGTCGATGTTTCTTTGTGTGCTGAACATTTCTATATTTTTTTCTATTATTATTATTTCATTCCAATTTGTTATTTAAAATAATAGTAGATATATAATAATGTACGCATGGATAAGGTCCTGACTGAAACACGTGTAAGTTAAATTAATTATATAATCCAATTTTATCTATTCAATACTTTCTCTCCTTTATTTCTCTTTTCAACATGGTCGGATTCACTTCCATTTTCATATATATATATATATATATATATATATATATATATATATATATATATATTATGGACTCTCTCGTCGACGCATGATGGTTCATACACACAATGAACACCCAAACAGTGATTTGTTTATAGTGGTGAAGGCTTGTGTTGGACCATCCACACTTTTTAGCACAGTCGATAGGAAAGAATTGGTGCATCAAGGGTTGCCACAAACCCAATCAACGACCGACTTCAGGAATTTTGAATTCAGAGTTATCACTCTCCTAGACTGGTTACCTACACAAGGCTGAAGGGCCCAGTCTGCCCTACTATTTAACCCATAGCTGGAGGGAATTTTGAATTCAGAGTTATCCTTCTCTTAGACTGGTTACCTACCCAAGGCTGAAGGATCCAGTCTTCTCTACTATTTAACCCATAGCTGGAGGGAGAATATATGGATTCATACCTTCCCAAGGGCATTAGCGCTATGTGAAATGCCAACAGCTTCGTCTAGGAATTGAACTCGAATCGACGAGTCCATTTTCCACGACTCTCTCTCTCTCTCTCTCTCTCTCTCTCTCTCTCTCTCTCTATATATATATATATATATATATATATATATAGATGTTGCTTTTTAAAACCGTATAGAGGAAGGCCCGAAACGGTTTGCACATTCTCTCCTGATGATCCCATGCATTTGTAAACATCTTTTGTTTTTTTCAATATATCAAATTCATATATATATATATATATATATATATATATATATATATATATATAAGAGAGAGAGAGAGAGAGGAGAGAGCATATCCTTAGCAATCTTTTTTTGGATAATTTCAGTACTCGTAATTTTGCTTTAATTGTTCCACTGTGGCTTGAAAAAAATGCTTCAATTAGAAACACCCAGAATGCTCACCAACTACAACAGACAACCGAAGAAGGCCCAAGAGAACAACGGCCGTAACATTTGCGACAATAACAACGCGATAAGAAAGACCAACCGTTTACCGTCATTCAAATCTAATCGTATTAGTTTTCATGCATTATTTTCTCCCCAGCACCCGCCATAAGTCGACATCTTGAAGATGAAAGAGCAACTTGTCAAATATAATTATAATCACCACGGGGAATTGTAAGCCCGGTAATCTGTAATTAATTTGGCTATTTTATTTTGAATAATTAGGCGTTAGATTTCTCGGGAGGACAGAATTATCGCAAATTAATTATTTCTTCGTTTTCGCTCGTCTCATCATATATATATATATATATATATATATATATATATATATATATATATACCCCACCCGAAAAGAAGATAAGACAACGATGGTCATGTATAAAAGAAATAAGAATAAAGAAAAAAGAAAAAAAAGAAAAGATATAAAGAAAGGAAGAGGGGGAAGAAAAGAAGGAAGAGGGGAAGAAGGAAGGATGGAGGGGAAGAAGGAAGAAGGATGGGGAAGGAAGGAAGGAGGGGAAGAAGGAAAGAAGGAGGGGAAGAAAGAAAGGAAGGGGGGAAGAAAGGAGGAAGGAAGGAGGGGAAGAAAGAAGGAAGGAGAGGAAGAAAGGAAGGGAAGGAAGAAAAGAAGGAAGGAGGGAAGAAGAAAGGAGGAAGAAAGGAGGAAGGAGGGGAGAAAAGAAGGAAGGAGAGGAAGAAAGAAGGAAGGAGGGGAAGAAAAGAAGGAAGGAGGAGAAGAAAGGAAGGAAGAGGGGAAGAAAGGAAGGAAGGAAGGAGGAAGGAAGGGGAAAGAAGGAAGGAAGAAAGAAGGAAGGAGGGGAAGAAAGAAGGAAGGGGGGAAGAAAGGAAGGAGGAGGGGAAGAAAAAGGAAGGAAGGAGGGAAGAAAGGAAGGAAGGGAAGAAAAAAGAAGGAGGGGAAGGAAGGAAGGAAGGGTAGAAAAGAAGGAAGGAAGGGAAGAAAAAAAGGAAGGAGGAGAAGAAGAAGGATGGAGAGGAAGAAAGGAAGGAAGGAAGGAGGGAAGAAAGGAAGGAAGGTCTTGCAACGCTCTCATTTGACACTATTTAAATCCACTGTATGTGTGCGGGGGGTAGGGAGAGGTTAGGGTAGGTTTATTAATGTCGTTATCTCATTCTTTCATTAAATATTCAACTTGGCTTCTACGTTGGGAAATATAGATAAGATATGTATTTTAGAAGAGAAGAAGCTGGTGAAATAGAATATTTTTGGTTGGTTGGATGGATTTTACGGCATGTAAACCCATTGGGTTATTTTATACCGAGGACGTTTTGTTTTATTCATTCTTGACAGTACTCAATTTGGTAATTTTCACCTTTAGTTGGCTAAATTCCTAGCATAAAATTGTGCGTGCAATTATCTGAAATAAACTTAAGTGTTATTAAGAACACATTTTACGTTTTTGTGTTAAAGCATCCAGTTGTATTGTTTTCGAAAAAGTTTCTAAGATTTGTTTATTTCGCACGGAGACTTTCAAAATGCCTACCAGCTTGTTTCAAAGTCAGAGTCAGTTGGATTATTTCCTAGCATAAAATTGTGCGTGCGCATTATCTGAAATGAACTTAATTGTTATTAAGAACACATTTTAAAATGGCTACCGGCTTGTTTCAAAGTGAAAGTCAGTTGGATAAATTCCTAGCATAAAATTGTGCGTGCGCATTATCTGAAATGAACTTAATTGTTATTAAGAACACATTTTATGATATTTTTGTGTTAAAGCATGCAGTTGTGTTGTTTTCGAAAAAGTTTCTAAGATTTGTTTATTTCGCACGGAGACTTTCAAAATGGCAACCGGCTTGTTTCAAAGTGAAAATGAAGGGAGGTTACTCTAATTGCCTTATTTGCTAGGAATTTAGCCAAATAAGGTGAAAATTACCCTCATTTAAAAAAAAATCAATTTAAAAAAAAATCAATTTATACTTTAACACACCTTTTTAAAAACTGATATCGTTATATTTCTATTTAACCTATAGATGGGACCCTAACAGGTACTACCGCTCCGGGTCAGAGGGAATATGAGAATAATGGCGATGAAGGGATGTACAACATTACTCAAGCTCCAGAATTGTAATTTCATTGTCATACCCACGACAATAAGACACTCATCCACCGCCTTCTAGCACATATATTATTAAAAGGGCTGGAGCTCGACATAAAAGCAATACAGTTGGAACAATTATATAGGTGGCTTGAAGTGACCGGCCGACTGATCAGAGGGGGCCTCTCCGATCGCCCGTCTCGTCTAAGTAAGGACCAAAGTGGAGTGTTGGATGTCACCAGGATTCCATCACCAGGATTCCATCATTAAGCATCATGGGTCACCACCCACGGCCAACAAGTGGCACAATTGAAGTTCTACCCCTCTGCAGAGGTGCAGATTTTATGGTAGAATTAATATCGTCTTATTCTTTCATCAAATATTCAAATTTCTATGTTGCTCTGGCAGAAATCATATCATAATAGAAATTCGGTGTCTGTCTGTCTGTCTGTAAGCGAAACTACTCCGACGCTTACATCACAATACCCTTAGGAATTACATAAGTTTATCAATGATTATTTAGTTTTCTTGTCAAAATCATTAATACATAGAATAAATCTTATTTATTAACGATATCTCTATGAAAATCCGATTTGGAATTTCCTTAAAACTTCCCATGTTATTCGTGCATTCAACATTCTGCATATATCACTGTAGGAAGCACGTGGGTAATGGTTAAAGTCATTGGAAATGGACGCGTCGACCCGAGGTCAAATCGTGGATGTGGTAATTGCATCTCACTTAGCGCTAATAATCTTGGGAAAGGTATGAATCATACTCTCCCACCAGCTATGGATAAATAGTAGGGCAGACTGGGCTTTTTAACCTTGGTAGGCAACCGGTCTAGAGAATGTCAACTCTGAATTCAAATCTGTTGAACTCCGCTTAAGAAATAGACCTTGTGTCACATCCTGCTCGTTGCGGAGGGTTTGGTATATATATATATATATATATCACTGAGAAATAAAGGTTACATAATGTATATTGTGGGTAATTCATTTACTGCGGAAATTATATTATAGTGATGATGACCAATTCACGTGGAATTCAACTATAATGTTACTGGTTAACCGTAGTGAGAGCTCAATGTACCTAGTACCAGTATGTGAATAAATTAACGAAAAATATTTAAATTTGCTTCATCGTAATAATTTATTTCAAGTGCATAATTGCAGCATCGTCAGCCAAAAAAAAATGTTATTACTAAATTGATATCCACAGGGATCCCCAGCCACATTGGTAATTATGAACTTTTGTTTAGTAAATAAGGGTTTTTTCTGGGTGTCCCAGAAAAAAACAGAACCACAAATTTTGTAATAAAACTGTTAATTTTAACTGGGGGGTGTAGAGTTAGGGTTATGGTTTAGGGTTGGAGTTGGGTTGGGGTTAGGGTTAGGTTTGGGGTCGGGTTAGGGTAGGGTTAGGGTTAGGGTTTTTTTTTTTTTTTCTGAAAAAAAAGAAACCAAATTATTTATTTATTTTTCTATTAAACTAACTCGAAACCCGAAAACCCTAACCCTAAACCCAACCCTAACCTAACCCTCCTAGTTAAAATTAACAGTTTTATTACAAAATTGTGGGTTTCTGTTTTTTTCTGGGACACCCTAATTTACTAAAAAAAGTTCATAATTACCGGCACATTCTTATCACAGGTTTGAATTCAGAATTTTCCTTCTCCTCGAACAGTTGCCATACCTTCTTTCACATCGGCTCTGAACTGATTTTTCTGCAATATAGACACTATCACGTTTTTAAATAAGTTGGTCAGCTGAGTAGACTTGTTCATTTCAAATTTGAAATTGTAAAATTTAAAATAAAATAAAAGCAAGATTCACAATACTTTTTGATCACGCATACAATAAACATCTGGTAATGCATCCGACTACACCTATATATCTGTATATCTATATATCTATATATCTATATTCAGAGTAAAGAAGAGATGCGCCGTTGTAATTACAGTTTGATTGTCTTCGCAAATAAGACATCCCCCAAACATAATAATTTAGCAGCGATGTCATCTCGTCGCAACGAGATCTAACATTATATGACTCACGTTTGCAGCGAGTCTTGACATTACATCGTCTGAACTGACTGAATATAATGTACGTATTTTTTTTTTCATTTTGATTTCTTTTACGTTTCTTTTGTTTTTTTTCCTTGGTGACAAGACAAATGATTAGTTTGTATTTTCGTTAACAACGGCCGGCTTTGTTGTGCGTGTAATCGCACCCTATTTATGATGACAGGATAAGAAGAAGAAGAGAGAAAAAAACAAACTCTTTCTTTCTGAGACTGATTAATCAACATGTAAGACTTATCGTTGGCCATTTAGCTCAACATATTGATTTAGCCTTATCATTTGTCATTTCTATCAGTGTCACTAATATACAAGCTTGACATCTTTCTCTATCAATCTCTTTATATATATATACATACATATATATATATATATATAATTTTATTATAAATATTTAAATAGCATTAATCAACACACACACACACACACACACACACACACACACACACACACACACATATATATATATATACTAGCAAATATATGCACCCTCTGGGTGCAAGTATTTAAGTTTAAATATAATAAAATATTAGATTAAATCAAAAAGGCTAATGAAACTAATTAAGAATTCAAATAAAAAGATTCGAAACAGAGGTATAATCGGAAAATAGAACAACTGAAACTTACTCTTTCATCACTTCCGTTTTTCAATGCTAAATTTTCCTAATTTAACTATTTAGTTAAAATAGGAAGTAAAGAATAAAATTACTGTTATTTCTTCTTGTTAATGAATTTCTTTTAGGATTTATTGAAGAGATTTTTACTCATATTCATTAAGATAAAACCAAGCAATTAGAAATCAATAATACCAAGCAAATTTTTATTAAAATCAGTTTTTAAATATCAATATGCAAATTAGCTTTACGTTTACTCTGAAAACTGGTATTTTGTTGTATATATAAATACAAATGCATGTTATTAGTATTTAGGTAAGGCCAACAGTATTAATAATGTCAAACAGTTTTATTATTAATTGAGGTTTAAATAGAAATAGAATCATGGAGAATGTGCCGTAAATAACTAAGGAAATTGTGACTTGAGTAGTAATATAGTTTCGGTTACAGACAGAAAAACACACAATCTCCATTATAATAACATATATATATATATATATGTATGTGTGTGTGTGAAAATGGAAAAGGAATTGAATCCGACAATATGAGGAAAAATGAGTAAAGAAAAAAATGTAGATGGATAAAATGAATTTAATCGATATCACATTAATCGATATCACTTAAACATGTGTTTCGGTCAGTTTATGTGTGTGAAAATATTTCTCACACATAGAAGATTCGACCTTCATCAGAGTGAACATTTATTTTGAATGAAAAAATTCGTTGGGAAAAAAAACAACAGAGATTTTTGGAAATATTCGAAAATCGAATCGTTCAAAAATTTTTTTAAATTCAGTGTCACTAATATACAAGCTTGACATCTTTCTCTATCAATCTCTTTATATATATTTATATATATATATTTTTTTTGAAGGCGAAATA
>CM042158.1:49320905-49328405 GCA_023376005.1 Doryteuthis pealeii
ACACAGGGCTTCTGATAAGAAATCCCTAGCAACAGAAACCAGACCCAGAATACTCAATAGAAGACCAGACGAGACCTTAGAAGATATACCAGACTAAGATAGATGATAGACGATCAGAACTAAAGCCGGCCAGAGAATAGACGACAGAGTAAGAAGTAAGGGAAGTATATAACATATACCTATTTAGTGCCGGTAAAGAAGGCGCTATGCAACACCAAGAAGCTCATTAAGGTAATTGAGTGACCTAGTAAGTCCTCGAACCTTAATCCTTTAGAGAATCCACGGAGGGAGCCGAGGCTTTGAGTTTCCAAACTACAACCTACAAACCTTTAGGATTTGGAGAGGATCTGCAAAGACGAGTGGACCAAAATCCTCCCCCCCCTGGGATCTGTAAAACCTTGGTAACCAACTACAGGAAACACCTGGCTGTTGTGTTTGCCAACAAGGGTTTCCTCACCAAGTACTGAGTTATATTTTGCTATGAGGTGAAATACTTATTTTTTATCAATAAAATATAATTAACTGTTCAAAAATTTATATAATGGGATTTTCTATTTTTTTAAAAATATCCTGTTTCACACTTTCAAGACAGACCTACCCTGAAAATTATTGACTATTCCTATTTTTGTAAGGTGGCAAACTCAGCAAATCAGCAGGGGTGAAATACTTATTTTCCCCAATGTATATATAGCAAATTTATATATATATAAATTTATTCATATATATATATATATATATATATATATATATAACGTAAATTTATATATATATATGTGTGTGTGTGTGAATTCATATATATACATCAATTAATATATATATATATATATATATATATATATATATATATATATATATATATACGTAGATTTATGTATATATATGTAGCTAAATCTCTGTCTCTCTCTCTCTCTCTCTCTCTCTATATATATATATATATATTCGTAAATATGTATTTATAGATACATATGCACACACACACATATATATATGTTACTTTATATATATATGTATATATATATATATATATATATATATATATATATATATATATATATATATATAGGTAAATTTATATAACCGCGGTTTTTGTAAATGTGTTGAGGTCAGAGAGAGGAAAATCAAATGAAACTGATGGAACTAACAAAAAGAAAAAAAGTTACAAAAAAAAAGAAAATAAAGAAGAAAATAAGAGTCGATTTTTGTACGTAAGACGGTAACAAGATTTGTTCCGAGGTGCCATAGGAGAATCGATTTCTCTTAGCCAACTGATTAGAAAATCGATTTTTTTTGGGCCGGTGGAAACCCGAAAGCTATTTTATCCGTCTCGACTTATGTTCTTGCTAAAGAAAAAAAAAAAAAAAAAAAAAAAAAAAAAAGAAATGAAAAAAAAAAAAAGCCTTCCTCAGTCCAGTTCGAAGTTTTGATGACCAACAATAAAATAACGCGCCGAGGCCCAAGCTGACCAAAAAAAGAAAAAGAAAAAAAACAAAAACAAAAAAAGGAGAAGAATAGTTACTCTCACAGAGAAATGCCATTGAGGTAAAAGACACTGGGATCAAGAGAATGGCAAGAAAAGACAACGTGGATTCCACACGGCTATAGAACTGGAGACCTCGAGACGTTCTTGTTTTATTTGATGGGATACATCACTAAGTATTATTGATATGGGATTTCGATGGAAATGGTTTTAACGTTCCTCGGAGGTTCTATATATATATATATATATATATATATATATATTATATATATATATATATATATATATACACACACACACATATATATATATATACACACACACACATATATATATATATTTGCATATATATGTAAGATTGGGTGTGTTTTATATTATATTATATTTTATTATATATATAAAGTAAAGTAAAGTCGAAGGGGCGGCCTAAAGTCGGTATCAGCCAGTCAGCGAGGGAGTCTATACCCTTTTCAATAGCGCCAGACCAAGGAAATTGTTTTTAGCATCTGAGGTGGAGCGCCACACCTACCATCAGCTCCTTACTTTACCGCACAGATCCCTGTGCTACTCATAAGCTGAGTTGGTGAGGACCGGTATCGAACTAGGAACCTTTTGGTTTCTAGCCGAACGCTCTACCGACTGAGCTAACCATATATATATAACCTCCGGGGAATATATATATACACACACACATATATATATATATACACACACACACACACATGTATATATATATATATATATATATATATATATATAATATATATATATATATGCATATATATATATCTAAGACTGGGTGTGGTTTTTGTTGGGGGGTATATTCCGTATCTAATGTTTAACTTCGAAACTTATACATACATAAACACACGTACCCCCCACAAACACACACATATATATATGTATATGTATACGTATGTATGTATAAGTTTCGTGGTTTCTTGGCTGATTAGACATTAGATACGTAAAATAACAGAAAAGCAAAATAAAACAAAAAAACAAAAATATGACATAAAGAAACACTTATAAGAGCAAGCAGAATCTTTGTTTTGTTTGTGTATCCCATCATGGCGTAATGGTTAGCAAGCTCGTCTTGCCGATCCATTACTACTGAGAGAACTCGCATCACGGATCTCTACCCATGTCCTACAGAGGTGCAGTCGTGTATTCTACAGCTTAAGCCGACTGGGCGAACTTTGGTTGGTTGGTTGGTTGGTTGTTAGTTCGTTTGTTTTATGGCATGCCAACCCTTTTTTGGGTCATTTAATGCCGAATCAAATTATTTTGATATCAGATTGCTTACAGTAAATGCTTTTGCCTTAGTGCGTTATCCGGACTATTGTCCTCATCTTCATTAATTGGACACATGGCCTGGTGGATAATGAAGTTAGTTTAAGACAGTTCTTGGTGACAATTATTTCTGGACTGCAGGTTAAATCCTAGCCAAGGGCAGCAGTTGTTATATATTGTACAAACGGAAATATGAATTTCTGGTTTTATTAAACAAAGAAGTTTTTACAACTGCCCGTTATCAAATCAGGAGATAAAAAGAACTGAGGGCTTCAGACAGGTCAGTCGTCAGAGTCCCGGAGGCAGTCACGCGGAGAGAGAGTGAGGTGATCGGGGCAGTGGTCGGCCGAGCGGGACCTCGTGTAGTTGGTGTCGGAAAAGCTAGCGTTAATATTTACCAACTGAAAAAGCTTGTCGCCCAGAAATTGAATCGAAGGACCGAAAGTCTAAAGACTGAATATATTAATTAAACTGACCCTCTCTCTCGAAGTTAAGAAGCTTGTATTTATTTCAATAAACTTCTGGAGGATAACTTTGGTGTTATTGTCATCCCTTACAGCGAAGATAAAACTATTGCAATTTAGTACAGTGACGACGCGCTATGCAACACAGTAACATAGAATAATAATTAACACAGCTTACGCTCCTACCTCAGTTATGGTTAGCGGAATGAGAACAGGATATTGCCGTGGATTGAATAAAGGTTTAGATTCAAAGTTCCGTGATGGCTCCCGATTACGACAAGAAGGTTTCCGAGTCCGAAAAGAAGGTTCCCGAATCCGAGAAGGTTCCCGAGTCCGACAAGAAATACCTGAAGGAGACCGCAGGGCACATTGGCCGAAACGTTATACAAATAACAATGAAGGTGAGAACAATAGTCCGAATAACGCAGATAATACTAATCATCAAGCTTCATCTCAAACATTCAGAGAAATAGCTTTTGCCTTAATGGTCACCCATCTATGTATTGAACAGACTCATCATTGCTTAACATCGGTGATCGAACGGAAACCGGTACTTTCAACGTAACTTGAGTTTTTTTTTTTTTTTTTTTTTTTTGTGCGAGTGTACTTAATTGTTTGTTTTTCTGGCGCAGAGAGTAGAGAATAAATTGAATTTTCAAACAAATTCTTTTAGATGAATTCTAATTGATGTTATTTACTAAGATTCACTTCGTCCGACACACAGACAGACATCAGACTGTCTACAACAACAGTTACTATATATTTCCCCAACCCCGCCCATGAGCAGGATGCGACAAAAGGTCAATTTCTTAAGCGGAGTTTAACACATTTGAATTCAGAGTTTTCTATCTCCAAGACAGATTACCTATCCAAGGTTAAAGAGCCCAGTCTGCCCTATTATTTACCCAAAGCTGGAAGGAGTGTAGCTGGATAAATACATTTCCCGTGGGTATTAGTGCTATGTGAAATGCAAACAGCCTTGATCCGGATTTGAACCCGGGCCAACGAGTCCATTTTCTACAACTCTAACCATTACACCACGTTACTAAGTGGACACACACCTGTTTCTCACATTGTCCCTTCGGCTCCTATTGGGAGAGGGAGAAATATAAACCACGTGGTATTAGCGGTTCTTCTCCCAGACAGCACCTCCCTATCGCACAAAAAAGGTTAAGTACTGGAGTTATTGCCCGGTACCTGAGGCGTTCCTGAAGTGTAATACCGACGCATGAACTTTGATTTTTGTGTGGCTCCACCCGTTAATCCGGCCGGGTAGGAGGTCTGTATTTTCCTAGTACCCCACTCGTACCAGGTCAGGCACAAAGGCCCTATTAACGTGGGATCCACCCACAAACCGAAGTTCATGGGATGGCGGGTGAAAAATTGCGTGTATCCCGTCGGCATTCCCCTCAATGGGGGCGCCTCAGGCACTGGGCAATAAATCCAGCCCTGCCCCTTTAAATCGAGGGGGCAGGTGTTGTCTGGGGGGATGGCCCCCTGGGATCGACGCTATTATTATAACTCAATCGGTACAGCAGCGGAAGCTCACTCGACCCCCGACCCGAAGGCCGGGTGAGAGGTTTGGAAAATAGCACCCACTTGTCCCTTCATTGATCTTGGGAATACCCCTGCTTTCCAGTAGACTTATAAGATAGACCGTAAGTCCCCTAAAAAATCTAGCTCAGATTCAGCACGTTATGTAACCATTAGAATATAACCGTCTTGAAATTATCAACATTCGATAGGTTTTTGGTTTGTGATATGTCCCGGGAAGGGATATATTTAGTAGAAGTAGCAGAGTGGTAGGGCTACGGTAACAGAGTGGTACAAACGAGCAGGTAAGTAATAGTACTGGTGCAACGTTGTAGTCGTAGGCATTGTACCTCTACATTTATCTGTATTTATGGCCGACACCAGCCAATCATATTACTGTGAGGAGGGAGCCAAGTGTGGCATATTCATTACATCAGTTTGTTGGTTTGATTGGTTGATCGGTTGGATTTTAAGGCATTTCAACCCTTGTTGGGTTATTTTATGCCGAAGACATTTTGTTTAATTAAGTCTTGCTAGGTATTCAATTTTTTCAAATACACAATTCTTTAAAACACATTTTAACTCATTTTTTAATCTAACCCACAGATGGGACCCTAACAGGTACTACCATTCCGGTTAAGAATGTACTATGGAGGAATGGTGCTACAGAGGTACTTCATATTCCCTAGAGGTCCTAGAATGGAACTTCACCCTTGGATGCAGTTTAATGTCATACCCAGGACACTAATATCCTCAGCCTTCTGGGCACATATATAAAAAGGTTTGTGGGTTTGCCCTAAGGGCAAGTGGATAGGGATAATCATACATATGCTAGGGCTTAACATGACCAGCCTATTGATCGAATGGAGCCTCTCTGACCGTTCAAGTAAGGAGCAAAGTGGAGTGTTGCATGTCGTGGACAGCTCAATCTATTGATTTTAACGGCATATCAACCCATTTGAGTTTGTAACTCCGAACCTCTTTAGGGTAATTGCTCCGAAGACATCTAATGTTTTCGTTGTATATTTGATCTTCTTTTAACTCTTTTAAATATTGTTTCAATTTTTGGTCCGCATGAATGGTCAGTCAGAAGACCAGATTTAAAATCCTGAGACATTTTTCTTTGGAATTGGTTAAAGCAGCAAGTCTACTCTACGAAACCAACAACTTTGGAAGGACTTGAAAGATGAATACGAGAATTTATTTCTGCCATGAGACAATAGTTCCTGGGAAGATCAGTTGATACAATTCCCGAGCGAGTTAAGAGGCTGGTGGCGAATGTTTGTGCACTCATAGAATTGCGCCCTCATAGAATTTTAATGGCTAAGGTAATGGGAAATGGACTCGGCGCCAGGAGTTCAAATCCTGAACTTGGTAATTGCATTTCACTTAGCGCTAATTCCCTTGTGAAAGGTATGAATCCTACTCTCCCTCCAGCTATGGATAAATAGTAGGTCAGACTGGGCTCTTTAACTTTGGTTAGGCAACCGATCTAGGAGAAGGAAAACTCTGAATTCAAACCTGTTGAACTCCGCTTAAGAAATTGACCTTGTGTTACATCCTGCTCGTGAGGAGGGGTTGGTAAATATATATATAGAGAATTTTAAATAAATGTTACATGTGTTCTTCTTGTATACATATTTAAGATTTTTGAAATAGGTAAAGACGTAAATTTACAATCACCCTGTATAGTGACCTTGTCCCATCCGTAGTTGATCAGAGAATATATATTTTTTAAATAAAGAAAAGAAAGATTGTTCTTTTCGTTTACCTCCTTTAGACAGTTCAACGTTGAAAAAAAATGATTGTAACTCCGAACCATTTCTTCCTCTTGAGGGTAATTGCTCCGAAGACGTCTGATTTTTTTTTCGTTGTATTTTCGTTTTTTTCTATTTTAGATGTTGTTCCAATTTTTATTCGCTTACCTGTAAACAAGAAATGTTTACTTGTGTCATATGATTCGTAAACACATTACTGGTAATCGTGTTGCACGTCGAACATTTCCGAGCAAAAAGAAAATCTTCTTGAAGGCAAGCAGTTAAGTTAATATCAACGAGTTTATAAACAAATTACGAACTCTCTGAATCAGAGAATATATATATATATATATATATATATATATATATATATATATATATATATATATATATATATATATCTGTGTGTGTATGTATGTATATATCTATGTATGTATGTAGATAAAATAGATACATATATATATGTTTATGTTATTATTTTTTATTTGGGAATTGAAAATATTGTGCTCAATTAGGAATGTAAGAGCTGTATTTATTTGTTATAGGGTACCATACATTTAAGGTGCAATTGGTACCACTGGTTTCAAAACGGTGTGTTAGCCACTTATCAATGTGGTAACAACCGTACCTGTAATGTATTGTACCCTGTAGCATATATATATATATATATATATATATATATATATTATATATATATATGGAAATATGGTGAGGAAATTGATCCGACAATATGAGAAGAAAAATTTTTAAAAAATATAACAAACACAAGGTGTTATGATTATAAAAATTGTTTCCCCCTAACCATAACATTCTGTATTTGTTATATTTTTAAAATATTTTCTTCTCATATATATATATATATATATATATATATATATATATATATATATATATATATATATACTAAAGGCAATTACAATGCGTATAAAAATAGTATCCAATGTCTAATTAATTTCAAAGTATCTTCATCTTCAGAGAC
>CM042158.1:49333405-49340905 GCA_023376005.1 Doryteuthis pealeii
GGAATGTGGAGTACTCCTTCATCACCATTACTCCCAGGTCTACTCTGTTAGGCCCCATCTTAGTTTAGATGTGTTTAAAAATTGAGTTTTAAAAAAATTTGAGTACCATCAAAAAGAAAAAAAAAACGCCTTTGGGCTAAAATAGCCCAACAAGGATTGAATTGCCGTAAAATCCAACCAGCAAACCAAAACTACTGATATTATAATATATTAGTAATTTGAAGGCAAATAAAATGCGTATGAAAAATAAAAAACAAAAAGATATTATTTTTGTCTTCTCGATTTCGAAGCATGAGGGATTCATCAGGGATTCGTATCAGAAATGGACGTGCTTACGTTAATATTATATGTTATTCGTGACCAAGCTTTACAGATTTTAAAGTCTGTAACCAGAGATAAAGTTGCATATGTAAAGGGTGTCCTTATTTTCATTCACCAACGTATTGATATTTTTGGTTACATAATTTCAGTGTAGACATTTACAATAAATAATATCTAAGAATAACCATTTTGACGGCATAATATTCCTCTAGACATAATAAAAATTCGATATATTTGGTTAGGAAGAAAATTAGCTTTTTATAAAAAAGAAATGTTAAGATATGGTTATTTATGAGAGATACAAGATATATATATATATATATATATATATATATATATATATATATATTATGAAATACTAAATATACTTTTGTTACCATTGGTTTCAAAGTATATATATATATATATATATATATATATATATATATATATATATATATATATAGATAGATAGATAGATAGATAGATATAGATATAGATATATTTGAGATATATTTTTGTATCTGTATCCGTTTTGTGGAAGTACATAAATCAGGTTTGGGCATTAGTGTGAAGAATTGATGTGCTATATTATAATAATGTAGTTATCATAATATATACATCTGGGAATAAATATCAGAAAACTTGGTTGTTTTTTTTTTTGTTTCTTTTATTTAGTAGTAGTGGTGAATTTTCGGGATTGTAATGATCTCCCTTCTTCGACAGTAGTGATTTTCTGACTGCTGGATGTTCTTTTTGATGAGGAGATACCGGAAGTCGATTGGTTAGTTGGTGATTAATGAGTGTACTGTGTGTGAAGTAATCTAATAGGGGTCAAGGGGTTGGTGGTATGTGGGTATCATGGAAATATGTGTAAGCTTTTAGTGTGCCGGTGTTTGTGTTTAGTCCTTTTCTGTGCGTGCCTAATCTAATTATCCATATTAATTCAGCTAGTTTCCTAGCTTGAGTGGATGGAAAGCCGTTTCAAGATACATTTAAGAAATATAGAGATAAATATATATATATATATATATATATATATATATATATATATATATATATATAGAGAGAGAGAGAGAGAGAGAGAGATTGATAGATAGATATTTACCAAACCCTCCGCACAAAGAGTATGTGACACAAGGTCAATTTATTAAGCGGAGTTTTACAGGTTTGAACCTTTAACTCTTGGGTGTAAATGGACCATAATCACTTGATATCAGATTTATAAGCTTTTTGTCTTTATTAATATATATGTGTGGGGGTGGGTGGGGTAAATACATATTATTCAAATTATAAATATGAATAAATGTGATTCAAATAATAAATGAATAAAAATAATAATTGTAACTTCCCTTATTTGCTTTAAAACTATAGATACGCCGCTATTTATTGGAGCGGCGAAAAACACGTTTGATTCATCTGACTTTCAGCTCTATAAAGACAAATTGAAAAGTCAATTTGAAACGCCTCCTTTACATGAGTACTTGGGAAAATCTAACACCAAATCGGAAAGATTGGCGTAAGTCGTGTTGTTACATACTCGTACACATATACCCATGTTGGGTATATACACATTAGAAGTTCTTTCACTAGAGAGGGGAGAGAGTTAGACAGATTTACAGAGAGATGCATAGATGCATATTTGCATTACTTACTTCTTCGTCTGTTTGGCCATTTTATCATCTAGCTCTGACTTCTATTTCGTTGGTTGTTCGTCTTTGATTCATTTCTTCTTCTTGGTCAGTCTTTTTGACAAGACATGCATCAACCAACAACACCATGTTATTTCTTTAAACTTTTATTTACTTAATCTAAACTAACTACAGGTGATTCAACTAACTAAGCAAGAAACGCCTTTCTTGCCTAGGATCCTCGTTGGAACTGACGAGTTAACTAGCTCTCACGTGACTTCATGTGATTCGCGGGCTGTAATATTCCATGGAAAGTGCCGCCCGTGATATGAAAAAGGACCATCCCTGTAGAACTACAGGGTGTTGCCAATAATCCATGCTGCCACATAAATTATGCAACAGTGTTTCGCTAAATTAAAAAGCTTTGAAGAAAATAGATTGAAACATTTTAATCAGCCCGTCAAAAAAAAAAAAAGCAGAAAATTTCATCTATCAGTGTGGCTTCGTAGCTTACAGCAAGGCTGGGCTAATATCACACTCGAGAAAACACAAACAAAAATGTTTCTTGATTGGATGCACAACATGGGAGGAAACGAATCACTCACTGCTGACCATCATTTGTCGTTTACGATAAGAGAGAGTCCACCATATATATATATATATATATATATATATATATATGGAGAATTTTTAAAAAGAAAACACAGGATGTCATGAACGATGGAAACTCTTTATGTATTTCGGTTTAAAAAAAAAAAACAACCTTCTTCAGGACATTGAAAATTTGTATGAGTAAAAGATAAAAGATGTTCAATGTGTGTTAAATGTGTGATAAAAGGTTATTTACGGTTATTTACTTGGCGTTTATAGATGAAAGCCGATGACGCGATCATTGCATGTAAAAACGAAAATTAATGATCAGAAACCGTCGAATGTCGAACGTGAATTGTCCACGAGTAAATGTTAAAAAAAGGTTATGACGTATTTCATATGAATATTAATGTATATATAAAATATATGTAAATATAAAATTCATGTGATTTTTAAGGGTGTGACTTATTTGGATAATAATTGTTAATGTGCTATTGTGAGGAGATAGTTGGATAATTAGTGCTCATCGTAAGCACTCGTGTATAAGTCGATCAAAGTTTATCATTGGTAATGAGGGATGCCAAGGACAATGGTCGAAAGCTATTAGAGATTTTAAGATCCCATTTCTTGTCGAAAGGCAAACCTACAATTGTAGGCCTCTATTGTGACTTAGCTTCTTTGAATAGAACAGACTATGAATCCATCACGGATTGCATAATAAGGACTGAAAATATTGCAAATTCACTAAAAGATGCGGGTGAAGTGATAAGTGATGGCTTATTAATCGCCATGGTGTTGAAAGGATTGCCTCCTAATTTTAAACCTTTTACCACGATGATAACTCAAAAAGACAATATATATATATATATATATATATATATGATAAAGTAATCCACAGACACGTGTTTCGAGGTATCACCTCTCATCAGTGTGGTTATACCGTTTAACAGCTACCTCTTGCCGGGTTCGAGACCCGAATGAACTTTCGTTCGCCAAACCTCTTACCCGTGCGGCCACAAGCAGCTGTCAAATACAGGAGACTATTTAATCGCTACTTTTCTAAGCGGAAATGAAATTCACTAGAGGCCTCAAACTTTGTTTATATGAACAGAGCGAGGTTTAGCTGTACGCCGAATACGGTGAATTTTTGCAATAAATCCATATATATATATATATATATATATATATATATATATATATATATAGATAGATAGATAGATAGATAGATAGATATGAAAAGACAGAGATAGATAGATAGATAGATAGATAGACAGATAGATAGGTATGAACGGACTGAGATAGATAGAATGATAGGTAGATAGCTAGCTGTGAACCGACTGAGACAGATAGATAGATAGATAGTTAGATAGCTCTGAACAGACTGAGATAGATAGATAGATAGATCGATATATAGATAAATAGATATGAACAGACTGAGATGGATAGATAGATAGATATGAACAGACTGAGATGGATAGATAGATAGATTTGAACAGACTGAGATAGATTGATTAATAGATAGATAGATATGAAGAAACTGAGATAGCTAGCTAGCGAGTTGGATAGATTGTTAGATATGAACAGACTGAGATAGATAGATAGATAGATAGATAGATAGATAGATAGATAGATATTAAGTGTATAGTGAATGTGTGATATACGCGCATATAAAAATTAACTGTTAATAACATCATATTCACACATTCACTATACACTTAACATCTTTCATTTTTTCCCTCACATAAACATTACTTAACAATATCCTGAACATGGTACAATATACCGAAATGCTTAACAGTTTAAAGTGAGTCTACGGAGCTATGAGGAAATAGAGAATACGTATTCAAAAGAAACTAATCATGGCATCCCATTTTCCTAATAATGCAATTACAAATAGACTGATGAAGAAATTTAATATAACAGATGATTCTTTTGAATTTTCTTGATTTTTTAAGTACATAGTTAATTTTCGCTTTTTCCATCGGCACATCGAGCTCCCCTATTTCTACTCTTTCTATTTTTGTGACAATTATTTTTCACAATTCCCAACGATTTAATTCTGACGAGATGTTGGTTGAAAGAGCTCTCGAGATCGTATTTTCAAAGCCTTATATATATATATATATATATATATATATATATATATATATATGTCATCCACAGACACCGTGTTTCGGCATATCACGTCTCCTCAGTGTGGCTAGACTTAGCAAGCTACATCCGGACGATTTTTCATCAGTCAGGGTACTTAAACACCGGGCCATCAGCCACCTGCAGCAAGGGGGAGAATTTAACTGATAAATTCATACATAGGTATATATTTTACAGCCGCTAGAGAGCTCACATCCATTTTACAGGAGGGATTTGCCATTTAAGATTTATTCACGACCAACAGTCAGATTTTGGTGTAATGGAAACGGACACATTAATCGGTTGATAAAAATAATTTAAAAGCAGATATAACAGGTCACTTATTTGATAAATAAAGAAACTGGACAATGATGCCCCCCCCCGAAATATCAGTGTAACAGACCTGAGGTAATGGTCTCTGCCACCAACACAAAACCCAAAAGAATTGACTGGGTTGGAGTGGATAGAATAAAGAAGCACTTTCTTTTCATTTTCTTTGGTTGCCACTAATCTGAAATAATAGACAACAAAAAAAAAATCACTAGAAGTACAAGAAATAAAAATGGGTAATCTGAACATTAGCTACATAAATAGGAGTTACCTCCCCTATCTGGTATTGGCGGGACTATATTTATGATCATGAAACCATTGATAGTTGGAATTAAATTTAAAAGTTGAATCTAGTTTCTTAACCCTTCCCTATATGTCAAAATTTCCGCTTCATAAAATTATTAGGCAAATCTATGTTGACATTCAATATTTTGCCTCAAAATTCATTTAAAAAAAAAAAAAAAACAATTTGAACTCTATACGAATGTATACAGTACGCTCGACACTCAAGTAATGTTATATGTGCGGATGAATAAAAAAAGACAAAAAGTCTTACCTACCTGTCCCCCACATATACCCCCACCCCACCAGTGAGCGTGTGTAAGTGGGTGGGCGTATTCATGAAATTCTGGATTTTTTTCTGTCTTTATTCTCTGATCTTCAAAGAATAAGGATTCATTTTTCCTAATATATATATATATATATATATATATATGAGTATATATATATATATATATATATATGTTTGTAAATATATATGCATAATATTATATATATATATATATATATTATATATATAATATATATATATATATATATATATATATCTGATGAGTTTTTATATTGTTTATACAATCTCTCTCTCTCTCTCTCTCTCTCTCTCTCTCTCTATAATATATATATATATATATATATATATATATATATATATATATATTAAAGAAGAAAGATTTTTGGTTGTTTTAGTAGATTAAAAAAATGAGAAAATCAGAAACAAATTGATGAATATTGTATTCTTAATATTATCTATTTATTAATATTTCGAGGTACATCATTATTTTTGTCTGATCTTCATTTTTTCATGCTTCCAAAACTACCCAAAACCTTTCCCTTATATATATATATATATATATATATATATATATATATATATATATATATATATATACGCAGAAATACTTTATTCTCTGATCTTCAAAGAATAAGGATTCATGCTTAGGAATTTGAAAAATAAGAAAATTCTTCATTTTAATCGTAAAATGAATAACTGCTGGAATAGACGAAGACAAAGAAGAGGAAGGGGCAGAGTATAATGTATTTTATTTCACCACTTATAAGACGCACTGGCGTATAAGACGCACCTCAATTAGGAAAAGGGCCGGCTTAGCTCAGTTGGTAGGGTGTTCGTTTAGGAATCATAAGGTTTCCTGGTTCGATACCGGTCCTCGCCAACTCAGCGTATGAGTAGCACAGGGATCTGTGCGGTAAAGTGAGGAGCTGATGGTAGGTTGGCGCTTCACCTCATATGCCAAAATAATCACCTTGGTCTAGCGCTAGTGAAAAGGGGATAGACTCCCTCGCTGTCTGGCTGATACTGACATTAGACCGCCCCGACGCACGAATAACGCCCTATCTACTCAATCCGTTTGCCACTAGGGTGTAACACAAGGTTTCAAGTATGAGGCATCCAGGGTGGATAGACCTCACTATTCAGTATTAATGGATCTGTGAGACTAGTTTGCAAACGCACTGCGATGAAATGCCCTACCTACCTAATCCCAAGAGTAGAATGCCACACAAGGTTTATGTATGGGGCATCCAGCGTGGATAGACCTCACTATTCAGTATTAATGGATCTATAAGACGATGTGGTGTCCTATCTACCTAATCTGTTCACCAGGGGTAAGAACTGACACAAGGTTTCATGTATGGGACATCCAGCGTGGATAGAACTCACTATTCAGTAGTATTGCATCTGTGAGACTGACTAAATATGGAAAAAAGTTCGATATTCTAAGTAGAGCAAAATTATCAGGACCTAAGGATTCAAAATCTACCTACCTAGATTTCACTTAATGGCTCATCAGGATAATTCTGACTGAATTATGTTGGTACAAACGACTTTTTTTTGTTGGAAATGGTCAGCCCTTACTTGGGATAGACGGGTGGTCAGTGAGGCCCCATTCGATCAAATGGCTGGTCATGTCAAGCCCTAGCAACTATATGATTGTCCCAACCGTATTTTTCAATTTACAGTGTAATATACTTTAAGGTTTATTCTTTTGATAAATGATATTTTTCTTTGACAAATTTAGAAAGGTATGTTTTTGGAGAACTTACTAACGTAAGCGTATCTGAAGCTCGCTCGCTCATACATCAAATTTTAGCTGTAAACACAAAGCGAAAAACAGACAGGGTGACAGCTCGTAAATCGTTATTATCCTGACTCTTTTAGTTTCTTTTTTTTATTGTCCCGTTGAGTCGTTTTCCAAAGCTTATATATATATATATATATATA
>CM042158.1:49350905-49355905 GCA_023376005.1 Doryteuthis pealeii
GCTGTTTTCTCGTGAGGTGTTGTTTCCACGTCTTGTTCAGGATCACACACATCATTCTTTTGCAGCTCCCATCTAGTTTATTCTCAAGTCGCTTCGTTGGGGCCCAGGTGGTGCAGCCGTACAACAGTACTGACACGACAACGGCCTGGAAGAATTGTCTCTTTGACTTGTCTGTGAGTTTTGATTACCTTATGACTGATAATTTATTTATAGCAGACAATGACCTTTTCTATGCGTGCATTAACGTCGTTTTCTGTGGATGAGATATTACTGCTTAAGTACCTAAAAAACTATATATATATATATATATATATATATATATATATAGGTGGATGGTATTAAGTGGTTTCTTAATAGGATTCAACCAAAATTGAAAACTCAAACGAACATATGAATATTTGCGTATATATTTTTCCATGTACGGAATATTATAAATAAGTTAATGAGCAAATGTATACCTTCGTATAGATATAAATTTATTTTGGCATTTACTCGCCTCTTCAGTCTGATTTTTACTAATTCGAAGAGTATTAAGGAGGATTTTAAAAAACAAAAAATATCAGTGAAACAGGAAATTCAGTATTTGTCTGAATTTCCTGTTTCACTGATATTTGTTTTGTTTTTTAAAATCCTCCTTAATACTTGATATCATTCAGCAATATATATATATATATTATATATATATATATATATATATAATATTATACATATATATTATATATATAATATATATTATATATATATATATATATATATATATATCCAAAAGTCCAGAGAAGAAATCTTCCTTACGACACAAGAGTTTTATTAAAAAAAAACTGTCGCAGTTTGAGAGCTCAATGTGTGCTCTTAATGTTAGATCACAGAGCAAGTATATAAGTAAAGAAATAACAAAAGACTTAGAAATTTAGCATTATAGTCTATTTCAGGGAACTTAGACAAATAGTCTAACTCTCCCGATTCATCAGATGCGAATGATGAATTCTTTAAAAGTAATAAAGAATTCATTATTCGCATCTGATGAATCGGAAGAGTTAGACTATTTGTCTAAGCTCCCTGAAATAGACTATAAAGCTAAATCTCTAAGTCTTTTGTTATTTCTATACTTATATATATATATATATATATATATATATATATATATATATATTATATATAGGGTCATCCATAGTCACGTGCTTCGACTTATCAAGTCTCTTCAGTGTGGCTAGACATTTTGTAAGCTACCTACAACCGGAATTGAAATCCGATCGGTTGGGTGTCAGTCCGGCACCTTAACCATTAGGGTGTCTTCACTTACAGAATGGAAAGGGGATTTTTAACTGTTTCAATACACACATCGCTTTGTGTGTAAAGGCCGTCACAGAGTGCTCCATTCCTTATAGAGAAGAGCGTTGCGTTTACGCTTGAGTTGGCGGCGTCAACGAGATCCCCCCCCATATATATATATATATATATATATATAATATATATATATATATATATTCTGTCTGACCACTCCAATATTCTAGATAATTCAAGCAGATTTATAGTCAGGATGATCTCAATATTTTACAGATCTCAAATTAATTCATATTCTTTTCCAGGTCCTTTGGGATTGACCCAAAGTTTTATTTATACATATATAATAGTTCTAATAATCATATGATCACTTGACTAATGCTCAATAATGATAATAAAAAATCCCCATCTCTTTACACAATATAAAGAGAAAAGCCAAGTGAATTGATCCTAAAATACACAAAGTAGTAAAACAATTTTTGACTGCAGAATAATTATTTATTCTTCTCACATAAATCTGGCCATTATTCACACTTAAGTGACAATGGATTGTTCATAATCTCATAAAACATCAACGGTCAAATATACAATAATGACCATATTTACACAGTAATTTTATAGGAACAATGAATGTCCATATTTATTTATTTATTATAGTGTACAATACATTTAAGGTGCAATTACTACCATTGGTTTCCAAGCAGCATGCTTGCGTTTCAGCCCTTCACGGCAACGCACTTATGAAAAATACAGCTCTTACAGAAGTAATCGAGCACTTTTCTCTCATTTCCCCTTTACTATCATTATATATATATATATATATATATATATATATATATTATATATATATATATATATATATTATGGACTCTCCCGTCGATTTTCGACGTATGAGGGTTCATACACAAAATCAACACCCACACAGTGATTTGTTTATAATGGTGAAAGCTTGTATTGGACCATCCACACTTTTTGGCACAGTCGGTAGGAAAGAATTGGTGCCACAAACCCAATCAACGACTGACCTCAGGAATTTTGAATTCAGAGTTATCCCTCTCCTAGACTGGTTACCTCCCCAAGACTGAAGAGCCCAGTCTGCCTACTATTTAACCCATAGCTGGAGGGAGAATATATGGATTTATAATATATATATATATATATTATATATATATATATATATATATATAAGTTATGCCTACTATTTAACCCATATGCTGATGGGAATTTTGAATTCAGAGTAATCCCTCTCCTAGACTGGTTACCTACCCAAGGCTGAAGAGCCCAGTCTGCCCTACTATTTAACCCATAGCTGGAGGGAGAATATATGGATTTATATATATATATATATATATATATATATATATATATATAAAGTTATTGTGTATAAAGTTTGTTCTTTTGAACGTTGTTTTTTGGGGGGAGGGGGGATATTATGAAGCATGGAAAAAACGGAACAAAAACTAAAAACAGAATAAAAAGGCAGAGTTTTAATATCCAGCTGTTTTTCTGTCCCTGGTTTGATTAATTCCGATATATCGGGTGAGCCTTCACCCTTCGTCAAGGCCTAAAAACTGTGTAGGGAAAAGTGACAGCCAGTGTATGGGAGAAAAAGCAATTGAAGTGAATGGATTTGGCGTTGTTTAGCCGTTATTTTTCTTTCGAAATTGTGTGACGTAACTTATCCGAAATCTATCACGGCAATATATATATATATATATATATATATATATATATATATATATATATATATGTGTGTGTGTGTGTGTGGAGGCGCTTTGGGCAAATCATGGTTAGCAAACTAGATTAGCAGACCATTTTTAGAGAGTCCGATTCTAACTGGGCGCACTAGAATCTGGCCTTGTGCCACATCTAAGCTAAGCTTAGTAAATAACTATATGGAGGGCACTGTGTAATTGTTAACGTCGTATGAAATAATACTGGTGTTCCTAAAAAAAGCGATCGTTATCATATTGCAACATCCTCTGGTTAAAAATGATGAAATGCAAAAATGTAAATGTCCAACGTAGAATTAAAATGAATTGAAAAAAAAAAAAAGAAGTTTCAGGTATACCCTCATCAATTCGCGGTTCACCGTTCGCGACCCCGCATATTCGCAGATATTTCTCTCAAATATAAAACGCTCACATTCACCCTAACTGGTAAATAACTTAAAAATAACAATGTCCGTTGATATAAAATTTAAAAAATTAGAAAAGAGAGATGATACAGTATAACTGGTAAATAACTTTAAAATAACAATGTCAGTAAATATAAAATAAACTGTACCGTACATTAGTGTCCCCATAATCATCCTCATCGTATGGTACAGCAAATTTCATCATCATCATCATCATCATCATCATCATCATCATCATTGATTATTGGTGAGTACAATAAAATTAAAATGTTTTTAATTTATCATTAATATGTACATATTATACTACATTATTACTGTTTTTAATTTATCGTTACTACATATTATTCCATATTACTACATATTATTACATTATTACTGTATTAATGAGTAAGACTGTCTTTAGAATGTGTTTGGGAAGCATATTTTAGCGTATATAATATCATACATAGGCGTTTTAAAACTGCATCAATAATTCGTGCATTTTCGGGATTATCGGGAGGGGAAGGAACGTAACCTCCGCGAATAGCGGGGGATACTGTACATGTTTGGTTTTATATGTAATATTAAGATTACAAACAATTATATGCACCGTCTAGTTGCAAGTATCTAAGTTTTAATGTAATAAGATATTATATTAAATTAGAAAGGCTAATGAAATTAAATAAGAATGCAGATAAAAAGATTTGAAACAGAGAGGGGTATAATCGAAGAATTGAACAATTGAAACTTACCTTTCCATCACTCCCGTTTTTCATTGCTAAATTTTCCTAATTTAACTATTTAGTTAAAATAGGAAGTAAAGAATAAAATTACAGCTATTTCTTATTGTTAATCGATTTCTTTTAAGATTTACCCCCGATATTTTTGCTTATATTCATTAAGATAAAACCAAACAATAAGAAATCAATATTACTAAGCACATATTTATTAAAATCAAATTTTTTATATCAATATGAAAATTAGCCTTCCCATTCACACTGTAAACCGCTATTTTGTTGTATATATAAATACAATTGCATGTTAGTAGTATGTAATATGATCAACAGTATTAATAATGTAACATAATTTTATTAATAATTGAGGTTTAAAAAAAATCAATTTCATGGAGAATGTGACGTAAAATAACTAAGGAAATTGTGACTTGTGTAGTAATATAGTTTTGATTACAGTCAGACAAGCACACAATCTCCATTATAATAAGATTAAGGTACGTTGGATAATGGTAACCCTCGTATGAAATAATACTGGTGTTTCTATAAAATACGGACGTTATCATCTGGCAACAATCTCTGGTTAAAATTAGCCTGTCCAAATCGTCTAAGATTAAATGTAAAAATGTAAAGTCTGTATTTTTAGGAGCTGCTTGATGTGAATAAGTTTGATGTTTCGGACTGTTGTCCTCATCTTTATTGTGGTATGTATAAACACAACACTGTATTCGCTAGCCTTGTGCGAGTGTTCCCTATGTATACGAGCATAGTAATGAACCAACCTGGGGAATCATCTTTAATAGTTTGACTGTTGATCAAACAAGCGTCGAAAAAACTTTTGAAGATCCTATTCAAATAATGAATTTTAGGCC
>CM042158.1:49358405-49360905 GCA_023376005.1 Doryteuthis pealeii
GTATTCATTTATGGATGAATTAATACTTCTTCCTTATTTGAGCGTTTTGGTTTATATATATATTATATATATATATATATATATATGTGTGTGTGTGTGTGTGTGTGTGTGTGTGTGTGTGTGTGTGTTAAAAAGCGCACACATTTAACCATTTACACTATTTCTGTCATTTAAAAAAAAAACTATTTCGTTTACCTGATGAATGCTTTTCGCAGGAAACCATTGGTAGTAATATCTTTCACAAATAATTGAATAAAGCTAAAACTTGTATTTGTCAATTCATTCAACTATATATATATATATATATATATATATATATATATATATATGTGTGTGTGTGTGTGTGTGTGTGTGTTTATATATGAATATATATGTATGTATATATGTATATGTGTGTGTGTGTGCATATATATATATATTAGTAATTAACAGGGCAACATTAAGGATCAATGTCATGATTTTTATTTTTAACTTTATTTCCGTTTCTATTTTTATTTTTTATTTCATCTGATTGCATTCAACTTCAATTTTGATAAATTATCTAATTTATCATACTCACTTTCTCGATGTTTTTAGTATATTTTTCATTTTCTATGTTTTTTGTATATTTTCCAATCAATTACTTTTCCTAAACTTTTTTTTATCTTACAAATAATTCATATATAATAGGTAAAAGCAAAGTTGGCCCATTTTCGGTATCATCTAGATCGCGATGGAGCCTATCCTCTTTGCGTTAGCGCTAGACAAAGGTGACTGCTTTTGCAGAGGTTCAGCGCCACACCTGCCTTCAGCTCTCCACTTTACCGCATAGATTAGATTACCTAATCTGTGCTATTCATGCGCTGAGTTGCTGGGGACACTTATCGAACTTGCGGCGACTCCGAGGCGTATGCTTTACCAACTGAGCGAAACCCGTCTCTTTTTCAAATATAATAAATACATGCATATAATTTTGTTCATATATAAAAGTCGTCGTCAGAGTGGCCTAAAGTCAGTAACATCCAAATCCAAACAGCAAGGGAGCATATCCCCTTTTCACTGGCGCTAGAAACAAAGAGATTGTATACCTACACGCTCTCGGGGCGGGGGTCCGGTGTGCTTCGGCCCTGGACCGTGGCTACAATTAACAGCGTTGATCCTAGGGGCTATACCCCCAGAAAATACCAGCCCCCTCGATTTAAAGGGGAAGGGCTGGGTTTATTGCCCAGTGCCTGATGTGCCCCCCTTGAGGGGGAATGCCGACGGGATGAACGTAATTTTTCCACCCACCACCCATGAGCTTCGGTTCGTGCGTGGTACCACATTAATAGGGTCTTGTGCCTAACCCGTACACGTGGGGTACGTGATAAATATCTAGAAACAAGGAGATTGTTTTGTGTCTGAGGTGGAGCGCCACATTATCGCACATATTCCTTTGCTACTCATACGCTGAGTTGGCGAGGACAGTTCCATAGAAGCTTTGAATAATGAAAAATTCGCTGAACCAAGTAGTGGAATAATAAAGCTGGTTGGTTAGTTGGTTGGTTTATTTTACGGCATGTCAACCCTTGTTGGGTTATTTTATGCTGAAGATGTTTTGTTTTATTCATAGTTGATGGGTATTCAATTAAAATAAAATTTAAATATGCCGTAAAATCAACCAAACCAAACCAACCTCTTCAAGTGGTGCATTTGGTGTAGTCGTCGGGGTTGCCTATAGTCAGTATCAGCCAGAGAGCGAGGGAGTCAATCCCCTTTTCACTAGTGCTAGACCAGGTTAGAGGTGGAGCGCCACATCTACCATCAGCTCCTTACTTTACTGCACAGATCCCGGTGCTACTCATTCGCTGAATTGGCGGGGGCCGGTATCGAACTAGGAATCCTGTAGTTTCTAGCCGAACAGGCTACCGACAGAGCTAACCCGGACCTATTATTCTAAGCTAATAGGGGGTGGAATGTTTATTTGATTCTGAAAACTGAAAAAAAGAAAAAAGAAAATATTTTAAAATTTTGTTTTAGGACATATTGCCAAATTTCTTTGCAGCAACGAAGTTTCAATTTTTGTTCTCTTTAAACGGGTCGCTTGTTTGTTTGTTTGTTTTGTTTTTATTTTTATCTTTATTTGTTTTTTTGTTTTTTTTTTCTTTTGCATTTTAATTTTAAAAAATTTTTTATTTATTGTTTTTATTTAAATTTTTTTTTAACCTAGGAAAATCGGTTTGCCCTTTTCCCATCTCAAGGACATCAGATTTGTGCACACTAATACCATTTGTTTGATTTGTACGGCAATGAGAGAAAGGCGGGGGGAGTATACTGTAGTCGTTATCGTCGTCTATGTAAGTAATAGTGGTTGTAGTAATGATATTATCATTATTATTAATAGTAGTAGTCCTGTTGTTATTCTCGTTCTCGATGTTGATGATAATTATGATAATGATGTTATTGTTGCTGCTATTGTTTTGAGGACGGCATTTCTGGTGTTGGTGGTGGTGGTTTAGTTCAATTTAATAATAATAATAAT
>CM042158.1:49363405-49365905 GCA_023376005.1 Doryteuthis pealeii
TTTTTTTCATTATCTATATATAAATGAATAAATAGATAGATAAACATATATATATATATTATATATATATATATATATATATATATATATATATACTATCTGGGGACAACTGAGGTTTGCCTGAGGTGTTTGCGACATATGTTTATATCAACTGGGATAAAATGACAAATGGTACGTGGAAACACAAGGGTTCGATCTCCCAATTACCTTTTTCGCAGAACTGTCTCAGACGGAAGGACGACATAAATAATTAACGAACTAGTTTAGTTATCATTTGTCCAATTTTACCTGGGGTACATTTTGACTAGCGTCTCAAGATAAGTCATCTGTCGATCTAGAAACGCTGGCGCCACACGATCTTCTCATATATTCTAGGACTTTTCATAAACAAAGTAAGTATCGATCAGGGTTGAATCCTTCACCCACGCAGTGAAGAAATTTGAAACTTATAATTAAATAGGCTAATGCATTATATCTGAAGAAAAAAATATACCACCGAAAAATACATTAAAAATAAAAATAAATAAATCAATAAAAATCAACAGCCCCCCAAAAAAAGAAATAAAAAAAACAAACAAAAAACAAACAAAAAACAAAGAAAGGTCTCGAATGTACGATCGAAGGAAATACATTCGAGTAGTTAGTGATTGGAATTGTCGGAACTGAATTCTAAGGAAATCAGTCTCAGTTGATTCTAAGAGTTTGAAAGCTGCGCCAAAACTGGTGCGATTTTAAGAGTCTTGAAGATTCGAACTAAATGGTTGGAATATTTCTATTCCTCGAAAATATCAAAGCTGTTCTGTAATAGAAAGAATTGACATCCATAGTTTTTCGTATAACCATTCAATGTACTAGCAAAAGAAAATTAGATTTTAATACAATTATATTAAAATCTAAATACTTGTGCCCGGAGGGTGCATTTTTATACATAGAATATATCTTATTTATCATGGATGTCTCTATGAAACTCTAAACAGCCCATGGTATTAGTACGCTTAACATCCCGCAATGTGTCTAATATATCACTAAGAAATAAAAGTTAATAATATAATATATGGTGTGGTTAATTTGCCTAATGGTTTTAACAAGATCGGGTTTAATAAATAATTACTTGGTGTTATTGACCTCTAATATTATTGTTTTATTCGCCAATGGATTAAAATCAATCCTTAAAATACTTACACACGGAGTGCGCATATTTTTGCTAGTAATATTTAATTAAAAATTACTAGCAAAAATATGTGCACTAAGGGTGTAAGTATTTAATTTTAAAGTAGTGAAATATATTAAATTAGAAAGACTAACGAAATTAAATAAGAAAGCGTATAAAAATATTACACTCATTTTAATTATATTTTAATTGGTTTCTATATAAAATCATTCATAGGATTGATTATAATACATTGGAGAATAAAACAATAACATTAGAGGTCAATAACATCAAGTAATTATTTATTAAACCCGGTTTTGTTAAAACCAGTAGGCAAATTAACCACACCATATATTATGTAAACCTTTATTTCTTAGTGATATATTAGACACATTGCAGGATTTCAAGCGTACTAATAAGATGGGCTGTTTTGAGGCAAATCTAACTTAGAGTTTCATAGAGACATCCATAATAAATAAGATGTATTCTATGTATTAATGATTTTGATTATAAATTAAATACTCATTGATAAACTTACGCAATTCCTGAAAGTATTCTGACGTAAACAGTGATAAAACTACGGTTAAAGACAGACACCGAATCTTCATTATAATAAGATACACACACACACACACACACACACACATATATATATATATATATATATATATATATATATGCTGTAGATAGAAAGAAAGTGGTCAAGAAATGAACAACTCCAAACAAGTCACAGGGTGAAACAGTTTCGTCCGTGTTCACAGACGCCTTCAGTCATTGTAACTTTATTAAAGCAAAGCATACGTTTAAGTACAGGTGGCGGCGGTGGCGCCAGGGAGGTCAAGGGGGTGAGTGTGTAGTGATGTAAGATAAGGAGGAACGGGGAATTTTGGGTAGAATGGGGTTGCTGGGTCAGTTGTGTGGAGGGGTATATATATATATATATATATATATATATATATATATATATATATATATATATATATATATATATATATATATATATCAGACTTTGCAGCAATGAAACAAATAAAATTACATAATATATTCATATTCTATGTCTCAACCTAAAGTTACAGATTTGTAGCCTCACCAACTTATTCAGTTTAGTGTCTATTTCTTGAGATATATATGAACTATAAGGAATGACATCGATTTAGTTAAGTATAAGGTAGGGTCCTGATGAGATCATTGAGAATGAAATCATGATAGACTCTTCACTCTTTTCCATTAATACTACTAGCAACAGAAAACACCCTCCGGGCGTCGTAAAGATTAATTCTTGAAAGATAATACCTGAGAGGGTGGGAGTTAAAAATTCAATGTCAGAGGGTTTGTATCATAAGTAAGACA
>CM042158.1:49368405-49370905 GCA_023376005.1 Doryteuthis pealeii
AGTGCTATGAGGTAACTTCGATGGATACAGTGGTAACTAAATGTCATGGCACTATTGTTCTATACATTTTTGAAGATTTGAGAGTATGGGGTAAACCTTCATTGCCAATACTCCCAGTTCCACTCTTACTCGAAATGGGAGTACGTGTTAGTTGTTAGCAGTAAATTTCGCCTTTATGAGTCACATACACAGTTTATTACACATTTATTGCGCAGACACAGTTTATTACACATTTACATAACACAGTTTTATTAACATTTATTACACATTTCCAGTTTATTACACATTTATATAACACAGTTTATCAATATTTATTACACATATCCAGATTATTAGACATTTATATAACACAGTTTTATAAACATTTATTACACATAACCAGCTCATTACACCTTTATAAAACACAGTTTTATAAACATTTATTACACATATCCAGCTTATTACACATTTATATAACACAGTTTTATAAACATTTATTACACATATCTAGCTTATTACACATTATACATTTCCAGCTTATTACATATTCATAAAACACAATTTTATACACATTTATTACACATATCTAGATTATTACACATTTATATAACACAGTTTATACACATTCATTACACATTTCCAGCTTTTTACACATTTGTATAACACAGTGATATACACATTTATTACACATAACCAGTTTATTACACCTTTATATAACACAGTTTTATGAACATTTATTACACATATCCAACTTATTACACATTTATATAACACAGTGATATACACATTTATTACACATACACAGTTTATTACACATTTATATAACACAATTTCTTACGCATTTATTACACATATCTAATTTATTACACATTTATATAACACTGTTTTATACACATTTATTGCACATATCCAGTTTATTACACATCTGTATAACACAGTGATATACACATTTATTACACATACACAGTTTATTACACATTTGTATAACACTGTGATATACACATTAATTACACATATCCAGTTTATTACACATTTGTATAACCCAGTTTTATACGCATTTATTAAACATACACAGTTTATTACACAAATAACAGATATGTGTAGAAATTATTTGTATTAGACAGAAGTACTTGATACGATTTAACAGTAACTTATTTGTATAGAGAATAGTTATTTAAACTATAATTGTTTACTAATGATTATTACTAGTTACTTGAAACTTTATAGCTATGTGCAAACAAATGATTATTATTGAATAGAAATAATTACTTAGGACTATATATGTATTTCTATTTGATAGGAATAACTGAAACCATATAACGGTTTGCAAATCATTTGTATTAGATAAGAATACTTGATATCATATAACTTTGTTGTGCAAAAGAAAACCCTAAGAAAAACTACTCAAAAAAGTAACTAATAATGGTTTAACACTATGTTAGTTCATAACTTTTTACGGACAATATTACCTTTAGGCACCCCTTTTTAATCTCGATTAAGAAAGGACATGCTTTTTATTTACACCGTCAATATCCGGTTGTTTGTTAGGGGTTAGGGTTAGTTTTATAATTAAAAAAATCTAAAAATCGTCTGTTAAAACAACAGAATATTGACGGTGTAAATGAAAAACGTCCTTTCTTAATTGAGATCAGAAATGGGTGCCTAAAGATCATATAGTCCCTTTTTACGATTGCCGGGTGCAGCTAGTTTTATTCGTTTATTTATCCTTTAGTTCTCAGTTTTATTATATTATTATTAACTTTATTCCAACAGTTAAAATTTAATTTTATATATATATATATATATATATATATATATATATATATATATATATATATATAATCAATAGTAATGGTATTATGGATGATTTGGACTCATAACTTAAAGTTTCATGGTTATGCAATCCTCAGATGAGTCAAATGGTTGAGATTTTAAAAACCAGTAATTTTTTAGCGTTTATATAAACGTGAAGCGTTTTCACGCGATGTGATAATATAATGCTAAAAATTGTTTTTTAAACTCTCGCTTGTTTAACGTTTATGTGACGTGGATCGTGTTTACGTGATGTAATGTTATGACGTTAAATCTGTGTTTTAAAAAAATGATTATAAAACAAACTATTATTACTGTTTTTAATTTATCATTACTACATATTACTAAATTATTACTGTATTAATGAGTAAGACTGTCTTTAGAATGTGTTTGGGAAGCATATTTTAGCGTATACAATATCATACATAGGCGTTTTAAAACTTCATCAATGATTCGCGGATTTCGGGATTCGCGGGAGGAGAATGAATGTAACCCCGCGAATATCGGGGGGGGAATACTGTATATATATATATATATATATATATATATATATATTATCCAATTGCCGCTTTAACTTTTCCGTTGCAGTGGCATCAGTAAATAATCCAAAAGTTCTCAATATATTAAAAACAAAGAGCAGTGATAATGAAAATCATAATAGTAGAGTTACAATTAAGGGTCTACCATGGTTTCAATCATAATGATTTTA
>CM042158.1:49375905-49390905 GCA_023376005.1 Doryteuthis pealeii
AGCAATTAAAAACCTACAAATCAAGACTGCCAGTCAGATAATTGCTCTGAATTCTTATTTCCGCCATTGCAATTTTAGCAAGCCATATTTTTCTTCACAGCGTACTTCCATTTTCTTTTTTTTATCATTATAATCTTTTAATCGTAACCGTTATCTTTTAATACTGATTATCCAGGATAAGATACGATGGGGGTGGGGGGTTAGTAGAATACGTTGACTGTATCCCCTGCGGAGATGTAAGGCTGCTTCCAACCAGAAAATAAAATAAAGAAAGATGTGTTATGACTTTGGTCGCCATTTTAGACGTTTGGGTCTCCTATTGGTAAATACAAAGATAGAAAGGGGTATACTTTCAGTAGTAGGAAGTTTGTTGTATTCCTTGAAATCCTCGGTACAATAAGAATGTACCCGCTGTAGCAGATAGTCCAGTTGTATTCCTTGAAATCTTAGGTAGAATAAGAATGTATCCGCTGTAGCAGATAACCCAGTTGTAGTCCTTCCAATCTTAGGTAAAACAACGGTGTACTCTTTGTAGCAGAAAACCCAGTTGTAGTCCTTGCAATCCTAGGTAGAACAAAAATGTCCTCTTTGTAGCAGAGAACCCAGTTGTAGTCCTTGCAATCCTAGGTAGAACAAAGATGTACTCTTTGTAGCAGAGAACCCAGTTGTAGTCCTTGCAATCCTAGGTAGAACAAAGATATACTCTTTGTAGCAGAGAACCCAGTTGTAGTCCTTGCAATCTTAAGTAGAACAAAGGTGTACTCTTGTAGCAGAGAACCCAGTTGTAGTCCTTGCAATCCTAGGTAGAATAAAGGTGTACTCTTTGTAGCAGAGAACCCAGTTGTAGTCCTTGCAATCCTAGGTAGAATAAAGGTGTACTCTTTGTAGCAGAGAACCAGTTGTAATCCTTGACATCCTAGGTAGAACAAAGATGTACTCTCTTGTAGCAGAGAACCCAGTTGTAGTCCTTGCAATCCTAGGTAGAACAAAGATATACTCTTTGTAGCAGAGAACCCAGTTGTAATCCTTGACAACCTAGGTAGAACAAAGATGTACTCTTTGTAGCAGAGAACCCAGTTGTAGTCCTTGCAATCCTAGGTAGAACAAAGGTGTACTCTTTGTAGCAGAGAACCCAGTTGTAATCCTTGACATCCTAGGTAGAACAAAGATGTACTCTTTGTAGCAGAGAACCCAGTTGTAGTCCTTGCAATCCTAGGTAGAACAAAGATATACTCTTTGTAGCAGAGAACCCAGTTGTAGTCCTTGCAATCTTAAGTAGAACAAAGGTGTACTCTTGTAGCAGAGAACCCAGTTGTAGTCCTTGCAATCCTAGGTAGAATAAAGGTGTACTCTTTGTAGCAGAGAACCCAGTTTGTAGTCCTTGCATCCTAGGTAGAATAAAGGTGTACTCTTTGTAGCAGAGAACCCAGTTGTATCCTTGACTCCTAGGTAGAACAAAGATGTACTCTTTGTAGCAGAGAACCCAGTTGTAGTCCTTGCATTCCTAGGTAGAACAAAATATACTCTTTGTAGCAGAGAACAGTTGTAATCCTTGACAACCTAGGTAGAACAAAGATGTACTCTTTGTAGCAGAGAACCCAGTTGTAGTCCTTGCAATCCTAGGTAGACAAAGGTGTACTCTTTGTAGCAGAGAACCCAGTTGTAATCCTTACATCCTAGGTAGAACAAAGATGTACTCTTTTGTAGCAGAGAACCCAGTTGTAGTCCTTGCAATCCTAGGTAGAACAAAGATGTACTCTTTGTAGCAGAAAACCCAGTTGTAGTCCTTGCAATCTTAAGTAGAACAAAGGTGTACTCTTGTAGCAGAGAACCCAGTTGTAGTCCTTGCAATCCTGGGTAGAATAAAGGTGTACTCTTTGTAGCAGAGAACACAGTTGTAGTCCTTGACATCCTAGGTAGAATAAAGGTGTACTCTTTGTAGCAGAGAACCCAGTTGTAATCCTTGACATCCTAGGTAGAACAAAGATGTACTCTTTGTAGCAGAGAACCCAGTTGTAGTCCTTGCAATCCTAGGTAGAACAAAGGTGTACTCTTTTAGCAAAGAACCCAGTTGTAGTCCTTGCAATCCTAGGTAGAACAAAGATGTACTCTTTGTAGCAGAGAACCCAGTTGTAGTCCTTGCAATCCTAGGTAGAACAAAGATTATCTCTTGTAGCAGAGAACCCAGTTGTAGTCCTTGCAATCTTAAGTAGAACAAAGGTGTTACTCTTGTAGCAGAGAACCAGTTGTAGTCCTTGCAATCCTAGGTAGAATAAATGTGTACTCTTTGTAGCAGAGAACCCAGTTGTAGTCCTTCAATCCTAGGTAGAATAAAGGTGTACTCTTTGTAGCAGAGAACCCAGTTGTAGTCCTTGCAATCCTAGGTAGAATAAAGGTTGTACTCTTTGTAGCAGAGAACCCAGTTGTAGTCCTTGCAATTCCTAGGTAGATAGGTGTACTCTTTGTAGCGAGAACCCAGTTGTAATCTTGCAATCCTAGGTAGAACAAAGGGTACCTTTGTAGCAGAGAACCAGTTGTAGTCTTGCAATCCTAGTAGAACAAAGGTGTACTCTTTGTAGCAGAGAAACCCAGTTGTTGTCCTTGCAATCCTAGTAGAACAAAGGTGTACTCTTTGTAGCAGAGAACCCAGTTGTAGTCCTTTGCAATCCTAGGTAGATTGTAATCCTTGACAGGTAGAACAAAGATTACTCTTTTGTAGCAGAAAACCCAGTTGTAGTCCTTGCAATCCTAGGTAGAATAAAGATGTACTCTTTGTAGCAGAAAACCCAGTTGTAGTCCTTGCAATCCTAGGTAGAATAAAGATGTACTCTTTGTAGCAGAAAACCCAGTTGTAGTCCTTCTCGTATTAAGTCCAGTTAGCATCTGATTTCAGTGCAATTACCACCGACTTTAAATGCATTCTAGTTTCTGATTGGTCAATGCCTGCTGCTGATTTTGGGGGAGGCTATAAATAAAATTGGTGACTTATCGTACATCTTGTACCGATGATAATCGAAAAAGTAGTTGTCTGGTTATACTAAACTGTATCAGATGGCGTAAATCCAGTTCTGGAGATCTGCTGAGTGCGGGGTACCACTTAATTCGCTTTACTTCATGGTACATTCTGGTCTTGAGTGGTAGCACCTATTATGGTTCCATCAATGGCTGAAATAGATCTATCTGAAAAGTTTTAGGTTTTAGATACAAATACTTGATACCATATAACTGTGGATTATTTGTATTAAGTAGAATTACTTGAAGCTATAATTGTTTTCTAAGGAATATTATTTTGTTACTTGAAGCCATGTAACTGTGAGCAAACAAATGACTATTATTAAATAGAAACAATTACTTGTTTATTGAGTTGAGTAAAAAAATGAAGTTGAAAATAGAAATTAAATATCCAACAAGAATGACTAAAACAATATGTATTCGGCATAAAATAGCCCAACATGGGTTGACATGCTATAAAATCCAACCAACCAACCTGATAATGGACTGTGCATTGAGAACAATCTACCATCTTATTTGTCTGAATTTTTCAGATGAGGCTTGATATGTATTATTTTGATTTTTCGGGCTGTTGTCCTCATGATATATAAAAAAACACAACGTTTCGCCTATTGTACCCTCCGATCCTCTTCTATCCGAGCATGATTCAACTTGGAAAATAATTTTGAATGGTTTAACTGTTGATCAAACAAGGCGTTGAAGAACTTAAGAAGACCTTATTTAGATAATGACGTCATTGTTTTTGCACGCCAATCAACCCAAGAACCGTCACGAGAATCGTCACTATCATTCAAAACAAAATATCTTTTATTGGCGTTCCGTAGAAATTCGAAGCGTAAAATCCAATGACACCAATGTTTCTCTAAATATTCTAATTTCTAAAGCAATTTGCTTTAAAAAAAACAATTAGATTTGTCTTTTTCAATTATAGAAAAGATTACTGAAAAAGAAGACGTCTCAAAGAAGCAGCACATATGTTGGACTAAAGTGACCTCTTGAGTAAACCAAGTATAGAGATTAACACAACTAGCAAATATATGCACCCTCCGTCGGGTGCACGTATTTAGATTTTAATGTAATAAAATATTATATTAAATTAGAAAGGCTAATGAAACTAAATTAGAATGCAGATAAAAAGATTTGAAAAAGAGGGAGGTATAATCGAAAAATAGGACAATTCGAACTCACTCTTCCACCACTCCCGTCTTTCATTGTTAAATTTTTCCAATTTAATTATTTAGTTATAATAGGAAATAAAGAATAAAATGTCAGTTATTTTTCTTGTTAATGGATTTCTTTTAAGATTTATTGAAGAGATTTTTGCTTATATTCATTAAGACAAAACTAAATAATTAGAAATCAATAATACTAAGCACATACTTATTAAAATCAAAGTTTTAATATCAATATGCAAATTAGCCTTACCGTTCACACTGTAAACCGCTATTTAAATCCATTTGCATGATATTAGGATGTAGATAAGGCCCAACCAGGGATCCAGTAGCTTCAGCTCCTGGACACTTACAAGCTAACATCATTGATCCCAGGAGGCCATCTTCCCAGGCAAGGCTGTGTTTATTGTCCATTGCCTAAGGCGCCCCTTGAGGGCGAATACTGACGGGATAAACGTATTTATTGCACTCGCCACCCATGAGTTTCGGCTCGTGGGTGGTCCCAAATTAATAGGGCCTTGTGCCTAACCCGTACCCTAGAGGTGCATGGTAAATATTTAGTATGTAGATAAGGCGAACAGTATTAATAATGTAAAACAATTTTTATTAATAATTGAGGTTTAAATCAAAATAAAATCATGGTGAATGTGACGTAAATGAAAAAGGGAATTGTGACTTGAGTAGTGATATAGTTTTGATTACAGACAAACACACGATTTCCATTGTAATAATTGAAAAGGCTCGATTAATCTTTTTAAATCAAATTGATATTAATATTTTATTCACAATTATGTTATAAAGTAGCTATTCCTATTGGATAATATTTGTTTGCACACAGGTGAATGGTCTTAAGTATTCCTGATATATCCACTAAGCGGAATATGTCCTAGAGATAAAATTGAGATACAGACAGATCACCTATTGCCAGTCAGAAGACCAGACCTAGAGTTAATTAACAAGAAGAAAATATCTTAATTAGTAGATTTTGCCGTCCCGGCGGATCACAGAGTGAAAATGAAAGAAAACTAAAAATAGACAAATACTTTTTGTTCCCTAAACCTTTATATATATATATATATATATATATATATATATATATATATATAGATATATATATGAGAGTACGTAAATAAACAGTGTGTTTATTTGATATGGCTTTTAGCCGACAATTTTTGGAGGATATGTGCTTAATTGAAGTCATACCTTGATTGACATGGATTGACAGGGATTGACAATTTCTCGATCTGTTTAGCTTTACATTTGAACATATATGCCCGCCTAAATTCATTAATTATTAACTAATTAATTTTCAAAAATTAGGTATGACTTCCATTAATCATATATATATATAATATATATATATATATATATATATATATTATAATATAGTCATCCACAGACACCGCGTTTCGACCTATCGCGTATTTTCAGTGTGGCTAGACATTTCTAAGCTAACTACAGCCGTGATAGAAACTCGATCGATTCATCATCAGTCGGGCTGCTTAACCACTTCAGCCATCGTCCCCCACAGAATGGGAAGGGGATTTTAACTGTTAAATACACACATCTGCTTGTATGTAAAGACCGCCATAGAGTGCTCCATCCTTTTTATAGGAGAGCGTATATATATATATATATATTATATTATATAATATATATATAATTAAATAATCACAAGTAACTCGGCGAATACCGTGTGCGACGTGTGGAACACTGTACAGCTGTTTCGACCTAATTAAGTCTCATCAGCAGTGTATATATATATATATATTATATATATATATATATATATATGTTAATGTATGAGTAGTAGCTTACCGGTGGGTATGAGTACGATCGTTGGAAGTGCACAGTATCCAGGGGTTAAGACTGAGAAAAAAAAAATACAAAGTGCTCAATACAATGTAGAGCAAACATTTATTTATTCAATGGATAGAAGTAACCTACTCGAGTTTCATCGATTGATTCTTCAGGGTTACATCCGTTGAATTAATCGAGTTTTCGATTAATCTCAGTTGGTATAATACATGCCCGTTGGAATGGGACTTATCTTTTATAGACTTATATCTTTTATAATTAAAATTTTTAATCCAATGAACAAAAACGGTTCACGATGAATCTTTGAAAATATAAATAAGCGTTCGTCTATAAAAGATAAGTTCCATTCCAACGGGCATGTATTATACCAACTGAGATTAATCGAAAACTCGATTAATTCAACGGATGTAACCCTGAAGAATCAATCATGAAACTCGAGTAGGTTACTTCTATCCATTATATATATATATATATATATATACTATAACAATCCTATTAATAAACCCTTGCGGTAAGAAAAAACATTCGGCAGATAATTTTCTAGTAAAAATATACTAGATATTTGATAAAAAGGATTGGGTCTTGCCATAAGGGCAATAGAATCGAGACAATCATATAGAATCATATAGGTGGTAGAACTTGACGTGACCAGCCGATTGATCGAAGGGGGCATCTCCGACTGCCCCGTCTAACCTAAATAAGGGCCAAAGTAGAATTGTATGGTCTGCTCAATCCCCAGGGTTCCACCCTTAAACATAATGGGTCACCAACCACGGCCAACAGGTGTCCTCATGTGTATTCTAAACCCCCATTCTGACCTGGATTTGAACCTCTATCGCCTGGTCCATGTTCTACCTTGAAAACCATAAGAGCAGCAGCAGGAATATTGGAATGAGAAAAAGATAATGAAATTATTTTTCATAAAAATATTCAGATAGATATTCTTTGAATATTTAAATGAGTTTCATGAATTTCGGAGATCAAATATTTCCCTTGATTGAAAAGGATTTTTTATTTGTTTCCCTGAAGCAATGGGAAATTTTCTTTTTCTAACTAAAGGAAGAGCAACATACTGGGGGTGAAAAGAAATGAAGGTTCACATAATTTATATTTCTTCATTTGGAGAGCACTTAACTTTCATTCGTCAAATCTCTCTCGCCCCCTTACACACACACACACACAATCTCTCTCTCTCTCTCTCTCTCTCTCCCATATATATATATATATATATATATATATATATATAATGTGTGTGTGTGTGTGTGTGTGTGTGTGTGTTAGAAAGTTTGTAGAAATAACAAGATGTTAAAAGTTTTGCTGACAGAAATCTGTTTCGACCACATGAAGAGATCTTTATCAAAGCATCATTGTAAACGGAAAGACGAAATAAATATATCATTAATCACGAGGCACATAACGCTCTCAATCAGTACCGGAATTAAAAAAAAAAATTTAAATGCGTATATAAAATACGCATTTAAAAATTTTTTTTTAAATTTAAAAATAAAATAAATTTTATTTAAAAAAAATTATAAGCATTTTTATCATTAAAAAAAGCTCAAAAGAGTTTGCAGTAAAAGTGTATATAAATATCAAAAAGTTCAGAAAAATGTTCCGGTTACAAAAGAATATATATATATAATATATATTATATATATATAATATATATATATATATATAGTCATCGACAAATTATTCGTACACCCATCAATTTTGAATATTTTTATGCATTTCTGAGAATCTAATGGCCGCATGATGCCAGTTTTTCATATGTTAATAAACCCAAGAAAGGAATATAAATCTCAATTTTCAGGACAATAAGTTAAAGGCAACAAATTTGATCGGCGAATTATGCAGAATATTAAAAAAAAAAAAAATTCTTCGTACAGTAGAAAATGTCATTTTCGTTTTATTGGTTCGCGTAAATTTAAGTAATTTACAAAAATCATTTTATCGGTGAAACTTTCTACACTTATTATTCTGTAGAATATTTGTGATAATTCCAGCAAAGAACATGTGGTGCATAGAGTGGTTAGAAGATTGCATAGGCGAGAAAAAAAATTTGTCGGTCAATCTATTTAAAAATGTTGACCGACAAAGCAAAAGACTCTTCTTATTCTCTGTGATAAATTTATTTTTCCTCAAATTAATAAAAGCCCCGATGAAGATCTATTGAATCAGATCGAAACATTGCAGCGTTGGCGAAATGAACATCACTCGTTTTATGAACTTATTTTTTTTCAATTTTCACTATATTACATATTGTTGGTTCACTTCCATTTTCTCTTCACTTATCTATCTATCTATCTATCTCTGTCTCTGTCTCTGTCTCTCTGTCTCTGTCTGTCTTTCTGTCTGTTTGTCTCTCTCTCTCTATATATATATATATACAAGATGTGTCATAAAAGTATTGAGATTTAAGCTGTATTTACCAAGACAGAAATGAACAATGAATGGCACCTTAATTTTTTTTCAGAATACAATGTGTGTCATAAAAGTGCAGAATTTGAAGCTGTATTTACCAAGATAGAAATGAACAATGAATGGAACGTTAATTTTTTCAGAATACAAGGTGTGTCCAAAAGTACAAAAATCTCGATACCTTTTTGACATACCTTATATATATATATATATATATATATATATATATATATATATACATACCAAACTTGTTGTAAATCCTCGCGGTGAGAAAAACCAGCAAATAGTTTGATTGTAAATTATACTACCAACATCAACCGGGAAGAAAAATTTTTGTAAAAAAGAAAGACCAAGATAATCGTACCAACAAAAAAATCTATTAGTACAATACTTTGGCCAAAAGAAAAAACAATTTTATAAGCATATATATATATAGATATATATATTTTCATACCAACCCGCCAGGAGACTAAAGCTGATAAGTAAAAAGTGCTCAATACCTAAGTAGAGCAATAATAAAGATAAATCTAATGAATCAGACGAACCTACTAAAAGTTTCGCTTAACGCTCTTCAGGCTAAGATCTGACTCTTAGGTCTTAGAGTCAAATTTCTTGCCCTGAAGAGCATTAAGCGAAACTTTTAGTAGGTTTCGTCTGACTCATTAGATTTATCTTTATATATATATATATATATATATATATATATTATTATATATATATGTGTGTGTGTGTGTGTGTGAGTGAATCGGGCGTGTTTCCATAGGAGTTTTAGATAGAGAGTATCTAATGGAAAACTTTAAGATAACATTACCTTCTTGTATTTATTCTCAACTATGTTGTATACTTCTTTTCAAGTATCTAAGCGACTCGTTAGGATAAACACTTTTAATTAAGACCGTTATGTCTTGGTAACGAAGGGTGTGGTCGTAAGCGTCTAATCTCCAATATTTGGGGGGAACGGCGAACTGTGGGTAGAAGGTGGGAGCTAGAGTTCCAGAACGTGTGACGGGGGTGTCGGCCTGTGGGGTGGTGAGGCCCCATGTGAAACCTTTGATCTGGTTAGTGATTGAATCGGAATTATTAAACATCTTTTGTTGCTCGGTATTATTATTATTATTATTATTATTATTATTATTATTATTATTAAAAATAATGTTATTATTAATGTTATAATTATTATCATTATTAGTGCCCGTGTAATTGTTTTCTTATTTTTGGTGAACAAAGAAAGTCTCGATATATTGTGTGAACATTGTTTCGGGACTTCGTTAAGGCGGGGGGTTGCTCTATGTGTGTGTGGGGTATGTGTTGGGGTAGATATTTCAAACTAACAGAGGGTGGGCGTTATTGATTTGTCCCTGTTCAATAACAGCTAATCAGTTCAGGATCATTGTTCCGAAGAGGTATTTATATTTCCAATTACATTTAACATGACTATATATATATATATATATATATATATATATATATATATATATATATATAATAGTGTAGAATAGTAAATTTGAAAAATTTGAATATAAAGGTGCTCAATGCCCAAATTAGCAGAGCCGATTTAAAATCTCAAATAAAAATATTGTGGTACTAATTTACCGTTAATAAAATTCCATGCGTATTAGGCAATCCTCAAACGGTTAAATTTGAAAAACTGGCTAATCCAGCGTTTGCAGAACGTGATGCATGTTCATGTGATAGAATATTATGACACAAGACTTAGATTTTAAAAAAACATACCATGCTCGAGGTGTCAAGATGTAAAAAAGAATTAATTGAGGGGTAAAAATATGGAATTAATAAGGGTCAGGTAGTAAGTGACACAAGAGAAATTTATTTAAATGTTTACATTTGGAAACTAGTTCACTTTATATATATATATATATATATATATATATATATATATATATATATATATATATGCCGAGTTCGCTTGTTATGATTATTTCAATAATTATCGAATTTTATACGATATACGCATTGTAATTGACTTCGAGCAAATATATATATATTATATATATATATATATATATATATATATATATATATATATTATATATATATAATTGTAATTGCCTTCGAGCAAAAAAAAAGATATAAATAAATAATAATATACTTTACTGAACAATGCTTCTAAAGCAAATTACCAAATCTCAGTTCTTACGCTGGAGCATAGGCCTAATTTGCGATCTTCCCAACGTCCACTGTACTTTGTATAGTAGTAACGTGTGTATCCTTAACAAGTTAATTTCGCTTGTATTGTGCCCTACGTATCGGTGGCCCAGGGGTAGAGTCTCTGATTCTGCGTGCTGAGTTCCCGGTTTCGATTTCTGTCGGAGGGGAATCTTAAGTATACATCGCTTATGAGACTTAATAAAGTTGAAACAGCTGTACGATGTTCTACGTGGGGCACAATATTTGCTGAGTTCACTTGTCATGATTATTTTCAATAATTATCGAATTATCGAGTGGTAGTACATGTTAGGGTCCCAACTATGGATTAAATAGAGCAAAATGAATTCTAAAAAATGTGTTTAAAAATGAGTTATTAAAAAATTGAGTACCCATCAAAAATGAATACAACAAAATACATTCGGTATAAAATAAGCCAACAAGGGTTGAGATGCCGTAAAATACAACTAACCAACCAACCAACAGACAAGAAAAATGTGACTCCGTTTACAATTTAAAACCTAAGGAGGGGACGAGAAGATACCCTAGCATAATGTTTTTAATATAATGTTTTAATAGAAAATGAGTACCCATCAAAAATGAATAAAACAAAAACGTCTTCGGCATAAAATAACCGACTGGGTTGTCATGCCGTAAAATCCAACCAACCAACCAACCAACCAACTAACTAACCAATCCTACGATAATAGCTTGTACGGTAAATGCTCCCCCAAAGATTATGTAGCTCTAATTTACTTGGTGACTAGCCAGTAACAAGAACCCACATCCCTCCTGTTTTTCCATTCGACCTTCAGTTTCAAAAAGGTAAACAGGTTCCTGATATTCTCGTGGGAAAAGCGCACTGAGTGGTTCGATATTTGAAATCATTGGGATGACGACCCTGGCAGAACGATGTAAAATAATTGATTTTAGTTGTAAGGTATCAGCTTGACTCCAGTGAACAATTGATTGTAATTCTGGTGAATATCAGAATACACCAAGTGGTTGTTTAAAAAAAAACTCAACCAGTTACTTTTTTTCTGAAAAAAAGGTAAAACTTTTAAAAAAATAAATAAATACAGTCTTAAATCAAAATCTTGCTAATGATCATTAATAATGATAATACTAATAATTTCTCTGGGACTTTGAAATTAAGATGGATCACCTAATCCCAGCTAGGAGACCAGACCTAGTATTGATTAACAAAAAAGAAAAGAAAAAAACAAAAGAGAGAGAACCTGTCAACTGGTAGATTTTGCAGTTCCAGCAGATCACAGGGTAATGATATAGGAAAATGAAAAGATAGACAAATACCTGAACCTTGCCAGAGAATTGACAAAGCTGTGGAATATGAGTATGAAAGTGATACCAATAGTAGTTGGTGCACTAGGAACAGTCCTTAAAAGAGACTTGAGGAACTAAATATCAGAAGAAGAATTGAGACTATCCAGACAACAGCATGGTTGAAATCAGCTAGAATACTCAGAAGAGTCCTGAAGACCTGAGGAGACTTGTTGTCACTGAGACTCCAGTGAAAGATCATCAGTTAACGCTGGTGTGAAAAACACACAAGGGGTGAAATAATAATAGCAGTGTCATAATGTTTAGGTATATACATTAAATAAGTTTTGGTATAAAGATCTGTAAAAAAAAATATGAAAATACTCTTGATACACCTTAATAACAATGATGATGATAATAGACGTGTCCGAATTTAAATCTACTTTTACAAAATATAAGCTGTCATCTATATATATTAACAGATTTGTTCCTTACTCTTCCATCTGTTATCATCTTGCAACACCCTCAGATTAAATATGAGGCCGTCCAAAGAGGAAAATGCAAAAATGTAAATCCTAATTATCTGGTGTCACTTAATCACTGAATTCTTATTTCCTATCATATTGTGGTATATTCAGAGGACCTGTCAATTATTATGATTATCATTATTATTATTATCATTATTATTGTTATTATTATTGATATTATGAGTTTTTCACATCAGCTTTAGCCGATGGTATTTCACTGGAGTCAAAGTGACAACAAGTCTCCTCAGGTCTCCAAGACTCATCTGAATATTCTAGCCGAATACAGCAGTGCAGTAGTATGGATGGTCTCAATTCTTCCTTTGATATCCCGATCCTCCAGTCTTTTTTCCAGGTTTATTGGAAGCTCAAATAATTGAATATTTTTTGCATACGGAATCATATATATATATTATATATATAATATATATAATATATATATATATATATATATATTAAAGGATTCCCGATGCCAACAATATAATTATTTACATATATGTACACAGAAAACTGTATATCTATCTATCCATATATACATAAATTATGCAAATAAAAATGTTTCAAGTTTATTGGAACCGTCCAAATAATAGAATATTTTTTGCATATATATATATATATATATATATATATATATATATATATATATATATATATATAAATGATTCCAGATGCACAAAATATTCAATTATTTGCATATATATACATAGAAAACTGTATATCTATCTATCCATATATATATATATATATATATATATAATATATATATATATATATATGCAAATAAAAGTTATGTATACTATGCAAATAAATAGAATTATGCATATATGTGTCGAAGGGGAGTCAGTCAATGTATGTGTGTGTGTGTCTAAGTAATAATGTGTGTATGTGTAAGTAAGTGCAATCAGTTGAATAACTGAATGCTACACTCAAAAGTCAAGGACGTTACTCGCAGGTATCACATTACATATGCCACTAATATGAGAAAATAGAAATAGATACGACTATCATATGTACATATATTATGCCAGAGTCATGCCATCAATTTAATCTCACTACAAATACACACACACATACACACACACACACACAAATATATATATATATATATATATATATATATATATATATATATATATATATATATAAGTAATTGGTAATTTGCTTGAAGCATTGTTAAGTATGTTATTATATTAATAATTTGAAGGCAATTACAATGCGTATAAAAAAAAACAAAAAACTGTTATTTTTGCTTTATCGATTTCGAAGTATAAACTTCATCATCAGAGGTTCATATGAAATGATATGAACCTCTGATGATGAAGTTTATACTTCGAAATCGATAAGACAAAAATAAATTTTTTTGTTTTTATTTTATACACATTGCAATTGCCTTCAAATTTTTAATATATTATAAATATATATATATATATCAACATCATCATGTCAGTAAGGCAGCATGGATATCCATGACAATCTCTCGCCAACCCTACCTATAATTCATCACCCCCGGGAGTTCTTCCGTGCAGCATCCAGAATCCTCACGCAGTTGGTAAATCTAGGTCCTTGCTAGGAGGCCCACATGTCCATGTGTTGGCTTCCACAGGAGAACGTCGCTTATCAGCTCATCTCTGCTTCTCCAGCAGTATTCTGCATGCCTAGTCTGTTTCACTCGGATGGTTTGTGAGATAGGGGGGAGGTGGCCATACAGCTGCTTCCTTGTGGGGTGCTACTTCGAGGACTTGTTCAAGACTGCACGCTCAATTCGTGTATAGCTTCCATCTAGCTCATTTTCAAAGCGCCTCGTTAGGGTCCAGGTGCTGCAGCCATACAGCAGTACTGATATGACTACAGCCTGGAAGAAATGTCGCTTTAGCTTGTCAGTGAGATCGGATTTCCATATGACGGATCATTTGTTTGTGGCCTTCCTATTCGTGTATTAATATCGTTATCTGTGGATGAGATATTACTAATATATATATATATATATATATATATATATATGAATACTGTTATAATATATTATGCAAGGGGTTCTCTATCCATTTTAAGGGGACCTATGCAATTTTTTGCTTAATTAGCCACCACCAGAAAAATATATATTATCATCCACAAATCCACATACAGTCCTGTTTACGGTTCACGGTTCACCAGTGCGGCTAGGCAATGCAGGCTGCTACAGGCCGAAACTCGACGATATGCATATATTATATATGAGAGTAATACACAAGCGTTGTTGTTTGATATGGATTTTTTTAGCCGACAATTTTCGGAGTATTTTGGGCTAAACAAATCGAGAAAAACAATCTCTGTATGTATAGCTCGGCTGGTGAGGCCTAATAGGCTGAAATGTACATACAGAGATTGATTTTCTTGATTTGTTTAGACTTACATTTAAATAGGTATGCCGCCTAATTAATTATTATTAATTAATTAACTTTAAAATTGGTTACGACTTCAATTAAGCACATATTCTCCCAATATATATATTATATATATATATATATATATATATATATATATAGGGAGAGAGAGAGAGAGAGATAGATAGATAGATAGATAGATAGATATTTTAGTATATATTTATTTGTATGAAACAAGTCTGCTAC
>CM042158.1:49397334-49407334 GCA_023376005.1 Doryteuthis pealeii
ACCTGTGGAATGTTTATTTGATTCTGAAAACTGAAAAGAGAAAAAAGAAAATATTTTAAAATTTTGTTTTAGGACATTATTGCCAATTTTTGCAGCAACGAAGTTTCAATTTTTGTTCTCTTTAAACGGGTCGCTCGTTGTTGTTTTTGTGTTTGTTTGTTTTATTTTATTTTTATTTGTTTTTTTTATTTTAATTTTTAAATTTTTTTATTTATTGTTTTTTTTTTTTTTTTAAATTTTTTTTAACCTAGGAAAATCGGTTTGCCCTTTTCCCATCTCAAGGACATCAGATTTGTGCACACTAATACCATTTGGTTTGATTTGTACGGCAATGAGAGAAAGGTGGGGGAGTATACTGTAGTCGTTATCGTCGTCTATGTAAGTAATAGTGGTTGTAGTAATGGTATTATCATTATTATTAATAGTAGTAATCCTGTTGTTATTCTCGTTCTCGATGTTGATGATAATTATGATAATGATGTTATTGTTGCTGCTATTGTTTTGAGGACGGCATTTCTGGTGTTGGTGGTGGTGGTTTAGTTCAATTTAATAATAATAATAATAATAATAATAATAATAATAATAATTATGATAATAATAATAATAATAATAAATTGAATTCATGCAAAAATTTTTGATGATGCATGTAATATGATTAAGTAAAGTTTAAATGGTACAATTTTGATCTCACAAAGATTTACCTGCTTGTAACAGCGAGGGTGGCGGTGCCATGGGGAGGTGTGGTCAGGAGGGTGGCTTCGGGAAGGGTGCATCTCTCGTTGGAGGAATGTTTGTTTTTTCGAAAATAGATTACAAGAATCCTGGTGTGGGACCAGTTGGGGCGGGGCGTATATTTGAAATTCTGAGTTTAATGTGAACAATGGAGATATATATATATATATATATATTTAAAGAGACAGAGTAAAAAAAAAGGTTGAAATCATGGAAAGGACAGTTGTTTTTGTTTTGTTTTTGTTTTTTGATAAAAGGAAAATGAAAGAAGAAGAAAGAAGGAAGAAGAAGAAGAAGAAGAAGAAGAAGAAGAAGAAGAAGAAGAAGAAGAAAGAAGAAGAAGAAGAATGAAGGAAAGAAGACCAAGAACAAGAACAATAACAAGAAGAGAGAGAGGGTGGGAAGGAGTGAAAAAGGAGAAGAAAGTAAGAAGAAGAAAGAAGAAGAAGAAGAATGAAGAAAGAAAGAAAGAAGAAGAAAAGGCGAAGAAGAAGAAGAAGAAGAAGAAGAAGAAAGAAAGAAAGAAAGAAGAAGAAGAAGAAGAAGAAGAAGAAGAAGAAGAAAGAAAGAAGAAGAAGAGAAGAAGAAGAAGAAGAAGAAAGAAAGAAGAAGAAATTATAAGAGGAGATGGAAATGGAGATGGGGAGGAATTAAGTTAATTGAGAAAAGACAAAAATGAAGAAAACTGAAAAAAAATAAAACAGGAACATAACCAAACAATGTAAAATAGAATGATTCAAATTGAATAATAATAATAATAATAATAATAATAATAATAATAATAATAATAATAATAATAATAATATGAAAAAGAAGAGGAAGAAGAAGAATATATGTTAAACGAAAAAATGAAAGATAGAAATGAAAAGGTAAGGGAACTGAACTGAACTGAAGAATAATGATAGAGGAGGTGTAGCAGAGATACCATGAGGCGCAGTATGTAGCGGGACCCGGTTCCCTGCCTGGTCGACCACAGCGATTACAACAACAACAACAACAACAACAACAATCTTAAAATACTGGCATGCGGAACACAACGAAAAGAATTAAGATTAAAGTATTTAAATTGAAAAAAAAAAAACTGACTTTTTTTTTTAAAGAGAGTTTCTCTTTTCTCATTCCCTCCTACTTGCCTCTTCCACCCCTTATTAGCTCGTTCTTTCTTTCCTTCCTTTCTTTCTTTCTTTCTTTCTTTCTTTCTTTCTTCCTCTGCCTTCGACTCACAGTCTTTTCTCCAATGATTTTTTTATGTAGACTTTTCAATGCCTCCTTCTGTTTAGTTTTGGAAAACTCACCCCTCTCCCCTTCCCCACGCCAATCTTTTTAAATTTTGTTTGTTCATTTTTATCTTTTGCCTATATCTACTTTTGAAAAGAAATATTTTCAAATGATATACAAGAAGAAGCACATTTTATTAAGCTATATTTCGATTTGAAACAAACTCTAATATATATATATATATATATATATTATATATGAAGTCATCCACAAACAGACCTGTTTGTGTATAAACGATATATATATTTATACACACACAACGCCATATTATATTATATATATATATATATATATTATATATTTAACAACCCCTCCGCACGAGCAGGATGTGACACAAGGTCAATTTCAGCAGGTTTGAATTCATAGTTTTCCTTCTTCTAGACCGGTTGCCTAACCAAGGTTAAAGAGCCCAGTCTATTTATCCATAGCTGGATGGAGAGTAGGATTCATACCTTTCCCAAGGATATTAGCGCTATATATATATATATATATATATATATATATATATAAAGTCACCCACATACAGGCCTGTTTGTGTATAAACGAAATTAAACGAAATAAAACGAAACTTAACCTTTAAGACTAAGTTTCTGTTACTCCTAAATCTTCATACTTAAGCCAAAACAATATACACAAACTAAAGATGCTAAGTGTATAGTGAATGTGCGAATATGACACATTCACTATACACTTAACATCTTTCATTCTGTCACTCACATAAACATTACTTAACAGTGTTCTGAAGATGGTACAATATACCGAAAAGGCATAAGTATTGACACATAGAATTGTTTCCCCTGATCATAACATCCTGTGTTTGTTATATTTTAAAAATATTTTCTTCTCATATTGTCAGATTAATTTCCTCACCGTATTTCAATATATATATATATATATATATATATATATATATATATATATATATATATATATATATAATGTGCGTACGTATTGAGTAGCCGTTAGTTTTTTCATTATCTATATATAAATGAATAAATAGATAGATAAACATATATATATATATATATATATATATATATATATATATATACACTCTGGGGACAACTGAGGTTTGCTTGAGGTGTTTGCGACATATGTTTATATCAACTGGGATAAAATGACAAATGGTACATGGAAACACAAGGGTTCGATCTCCCAATTACCTTTTTCGCAGAACTGTCTAAGGCAGAAGGACGACATAAATAACTAACGAACTAATTTAGTTATCATTTGTCCAATTTTACCTGGGGTACATTTTGACTAGCGTCTCAAGATAAGTCCTCTATCGATCTAGAAACGCTGGCGCCACACGATCTTCTCATATATTCTAGGACTTTTCATAAACAAAGTAAGTATCGATCAGGGTTGAATCCTTCACCCACGCAGTGAAGAAATTTGAAACTTATAATTAAATAGGCTAATGCATTATATCTGAAGAAAAAAATATACCACCGAAAAATACATTAAAAATAAAAATAAATAAATCAATAAAAATCAACAGCCCCAAAAAAAAGAAATAAAAAAAACAAACAAAAACAAACAAAAAACAAAGAAAGGTCTCGAATGTACGATCGAAGGAAATACATTCGAGTAGTTAGTGATTGGAATTGTCGGAACTGAATTCTAAGGAAATCAGTCTCAGTTGATTCTAAGAGTCTGAAAGCTCCGCCAAAAACTGGTGCGATTTTAAGAGTCTTGAAGATTCGAACTAAATGGTTGGAATATTTCTATTCCTCGAAAATATCAAAGCTGTTCTGTAATAGAAAGAATTGACATCCATAGTTTTTCGTATAACCATTCAATGTACTAGCAAAAGAAAATTAGATTTTAATACAATTATATCAAAATCTAAATACTTGTGCCCGGAGGGTGCATTTTTATACATAGAATATATCTTATTTATCATGGATGTCTCTATGAAACTCTAAACAGCCCATGGTATTAGTACGCTTAACATCCCGCAATGTGTCTAATATATCACTAAGAAATAAAGGTTAATAATATAATATATGGTGTAGTTAATTTGCCTCATGGTTTTAACAAAACCGGTTTTAATAAATAATTACTTGGTGTTATTGTTTTATTCTCCAATGGATTAAAATCAATCCTTAATATTAAATACTTACCCCCGGAGTGCGCATATTTTTTCTAGTAATATTTAATTAAAAATTACTAGCAAAAATATGTGCACTAAGGGTGTAAGTATTTAATTTTAAAGTAGTGAAATATATTAAATTAGAAAGACTAACGAAATTAAATAAGAAAGTGTATAAAAATATTACACTCATTTTAATTATATTTTAAATGGTTTCTATATAAAATCATTCATAGGATTAATTTTAATACATTAAAGAATAAAACAATAACATTAGAGGTCAATAACACCAAGTAATTATTTATTAAAACCGGTTTTGTTCTAACCATTAGGCAAATTAACCACAACATATATTATGTAAACCTTTATTGCTTAGTGATATATTAGACACATTGCAGGATTTCAAGCGTACTAATAAGATGGGCTGTTTTGAGGCAAATCTAACTTAGAGTTTCATAGAGACATCCATAATAAACAAGATGTATTCTATGTATTAATGATTTTGATTATAAATTAAATACTCATTGATAAACTTACGCAATTCCTGAAAGTATTCTGACGTAAACAGTGATAAAGCTACGGTTAAAGACAGACACCGAATCTTCATTATAATAAGATTTACATATATATATATATTTTTTTTTGGGGGGGGAGATTATGTGCTTAATTAAAGTCATACCTAATTTGTTAATTAATTAATTATAATTAAATGAATTAGGCGTACATATCGGTTTAAATGTAAAGCGTAAACAAATCGAGAAAAAGTCGATCTCTGTATGAACATTTCAGCCAGAGATCGACTTTTTCTCGATTGGTTTACGCTTTACATTTAAACCGATTTGCACGCCTAATTCATTTAACTATAATTAATTAATTAACAAATTAGGTATGACTTTAATTAAGCACATACTCTCCCAAAAAATTGTCGGCCTTCCCCATTTTCAAACACATTGTTTGACCACTTCATATATATATATATATATATATATATATATATATATATATATATAATATATATATATAATCAGACTTTACAGCAATGAAACAAATAAAATTGCATAAATATATTCATATTCTATGTCTCAACCTAAAGTTACAGATTTGTAGCCTCACCATTTATTCAGTTTAGTGTCTATTTCTTGAGATATATATGGACTATAAGGAATGACATCGATTAAGTTAAGAATAAGGTAGGGTCCTGATGAGATCATTGAGATTGAAATCATGATAGACTCTTCACTCTTTTCCATTAATACTACTAGCAACAGAAATCACCCCCAGGCGTCGTAAAGATTAATTTTTGAAAGATAATACCTGAGAGGGTGGGAGTTAAAAATTCAATGTGAGAGGGTTTGTATCATAAGTAAGACAAATCCTCATACTTAATAAAGGAGTAAAAAAAAAAAAGATAAAACAATTTGAAATGAAAACTGAGCCGCCCCGTCCCTCTCAAATAAAATGTTGCGTGCATGTAATAATCAAACAATTATTTTGAATATTTTCCACATCAATTTCCATAAAATCGTAGGTATTTATTTATTTATAAACTTTTTAGTTAACTTCTTGTTACAGTAAAAAAAAAAAAAAGGACGAGAGTAAAAAACAATTTTTTAAATTGCTTACTCAAATTTTGGGTGTATATAGCATAAGAATATTGTGACGTAATCTGTGACGTAAAGATAGGGCGTAGTTTTTGTTACAGACAGAAATACAGACAATCTCCATTATTAATAGATACTAATATTATATATACTAGCAAAGTATTTGCCCCTGGGTGCAAATATTTAAATTTGATTTCTATATAAATTTATACATAGGATTGCCTTTAATATGTTTGAGAATAACATGATAGTATTAGAAATAAGTAACACCATATAATTATTTATTAAACCCAGTGTTATTAAAATCATTATGCAAATTATTCCCACAATATACAATGTAAATATTTATTTCTTAGAGTTATATAACAAATATTTCAGTGTTTTAAATGCATTAATAATATGGACAGTTCTGCGGCAAAGCTAGACTTTAACAGAGGCATCATTGATAAATAAGATGCTAATTAAGATTAAATAATGACTATTTCATAATCTTTGACTATGGTTGGTTGGCATATTTCCGTCTACTAAAGACGATGGCGTAGTGTCCAATAATGATAATAATAATAATAATAATAATAATAATAATAATAACACACACGCACACATATATCTATATATATACATATATATAAGATCATATATATATATATATATATATATATATATATATATATATATATATATATAAATAAAATAAAGTAAAGTCGTCGGGGCGGCCTAAAGTCGGTATCAGCCTATCAGTGAGTGAGTCTATGCCCTTTTCAATAGCGCTAGACCAAGGAGATTGTTTTGGCGTCTGAGGTGGAGCGCCACACCTACCATCAGCTCCTTACTTTACCGCACAGGTCCCTGTGCTACTCATACGCTGAGTTGGCGAGGGCCGGTATCGAACTAGGAACCTTGGGGTTTCTAGCCGAACGCTCTACCGACTGAGCTAACCCGGTCCCTACTAAAGACGATGGCGTAGTGTCCACTTCTTTTTTTCTGCAACTGCGTGAGTGGCTGAACAGTCCAATTTTCGAATGAAATCGTTGAATATATAATTTAAATAACTAAGGAAATTGTGGCGTAGTTTCGGTTACAAACAGTTACATAATCTCCATAATACTACTGATACTACTACTAATAATAACAACACACACAGACACACACACGCTCACAAACACACACACTCACACGCACACACACACACATATATATATATGTATATATATAAGTATATATATATATGTATATAAGATCAGATAAATCATATTATATATATATATATATATATATATATATATATATATGGGTGGATTCAGTGAATGCTCATAGAAATTCCAATATTGTTTGTGCCGAGAAATGACATATGGATTGTGTAAAAGAAGAACTGAAATGCATTATGCTTTCCAACGAAGCATTTATTGTGTAAATGGTAACGTGTTGAATGATAGAGAAATATCATTAGCTTTTTTTTTTTTCTTTTATTGTTGTTTGTTTTTTTTGTTTTTTTAATGTTCGTGTTGTTGTTTTTTCCCCTTGTAGAGAATTACGGAAAACCCATGCATTTATTTTTCGGAGTTTTCAAGAAATCCTCAATTCTTTTATTGTGTCATTTTTAAAGGAAAAAAAAAAAAGAGGGGAACGTAAGTGAAGATGAACGGCCTTGAAATATTTCTCATTGTTTCCATGCAGCTTTTCAATATTTGAAACAATGCGTTTATCTATAAGGGAAGAAGGAGGGGGAAGAGGATGAGGATGAGGGAAGAGGGAGAGGAGAGGGAGGAGAAGGAAGAAGATGGAAGGAGGATAAGGTTTTAAATTTCGGTGAAGTCGAAAATTGCGTGAAAACCAACTGTTTAACGGTTATCTATTGTGATTTTTTACCTTTATGTGAACCAATGTAAAAAAATAGTGCTATGAGGTAACTTCGATGGATACAGTGGTAACTAAATGTCATGGCACTATTGTTCTATACATTTTTGAAGATTTGAGAGTATGGGGTAAACCTTCATTGCCAATACTCCCAGTTCCACTCTTACTCGAAATGGGAGTACGTGTTAGTAGTTAGCAGTAAATTTCGCCTTTATGATTCACCTACAGAGTTTATTACACATTTTTGCGCAGACACAGTTTATTACACATTTATATAACACAGTTTTATACACATTTATTACAAATATCCAGATTATTACACCTTTATATAACACAGTTTTAAAAACACTTATTACAAATATCCAGATTATTACACCTTTATATAACACAGTTTTAAAACATTTATTACACATATCCAGATTATTACACATTTATATAACACAGTTTTATACACATTTATTACACATATTTATTACACATTTATATACACAGATTTATTACACACATTTATATAACACAGTTTTATAAACATTTATTACACATTTCCAGCTTATTACACATTTATATAACACAGTTTTATAAACATTTATTACACATATCCAGATTATTACACATTTATATAACACAGTTTTTATACACATTTATTACACATATCCTGATTATTACACATTTATATAACACAGTTTTATAAACATTTATTACACATTTCCAGCTTATTAACATTTATATAACACAGTTTTATAAACATTTATTACACATATCCAGATTATTACACATTTATATAACACAGTTTTATAAACATTTATTACACATTTCCAGCTTATTACACATTTATATAACACAGTGATATACACATTTATTACACATAACCAGTTTATTACACCTTTATATAACACAGTTTTATGAACATTATTACCCATATCCAACTTATCACACATTTATATAACACAGTGATATACACATTTATTACACATACACAGTTTATTACACATTTATATAACACAATTTCTTACGCATTTATTACACATATCTAATTTATTACACATTTATATAACACAGTTTTATACACATTTATTGCACATATCCAGTTTATTACACATTTGTATAACACAGTGATATACACATTTATTACACATACACAGTTTATTACATATTTATATAACACAATTTTATACGCATTAATTACACCTATCCAGTTTATTACACATTTATATAACACAGTTTTATACACATTTATTGCACCTATCCAGTTTATTACACATTTGTATAACACAGTGATATACACATTTATTACACATACACAGTTTATTACACATTTGTATAACACAGTGATATACACATTTATTACACATACACAGTTTATTACACATTGTATAACACTGTGATATACACATTAATTACACATATCCAGTTTATTACACATTTGTATAACCCAGTTTTATACGCATTTATTAAACATACACAGTTTATTACACAAATAACAGATATGCGTAGAAATTATTTGTATTAGACAGAAGTACTTGATACGATTTAACAGTAGCTTATTTGTATAGAGAATAGTTATTTAAACTATAATTGTTTACTAAGGATAATTACTAGTTACTTGAAACTTTATAGCTATGTGCAAACAAATGATTATTATTGAATAGAAATAATTACTTAGGACTATATATGTATTTCTATTTGATAGGAATAACTGAAACCATATAACGGTTTGCAAATCATTTGTATTAGATAAGAATACTTGATATCATATAACTTTGTTGTGCAAAAGAAAACCCTAAGAAAAACTACTTAAAAAAGTAACAAATAATGGTTTAACACTATGTTAGTTCATAACTTTTTACGGACAATATTACCTTTAGGCACCCCTTTTTAATCTCGATTAAGAAAGGACATGCTTTTTATTTACACCGTCAATATCCGGTTGTTTGTTAGGGTTAGGCTAGGGATTAGTTTTATAATTTTTAAAAATCTAAAAATCGTCTGTTAAAACAAGCGGATTTTGACGGTGTAAATGAAAAACGTCCTTTCTTAATCGAGATCAGAAAGAGGTGCCTAAAGGTCATATGGTCCCTTTTTACAATTGCCGCGTGCAGCTAGTTTTATTCGTTTATTTATCCTTTAGTTCTCAGTTTTATTATATTATTATTAACTTAATTCTAACAGTTAAAATTTAATTATATATATATATATATATATATATATATATATATATATATATATATATATATATAATCAATAGTAATGGTATTATGGATGATTTGGACTCATAACTTAAAGTTTCATGGTTATGCAATCCTCAGATGAGTCAAATGGTTGAGATTTTAAAAACCAGTAATTTTTTAGCGTTTATATAAACGTGAAGCGTTTTCACGCGATGTGATAATATAATGCTAAAAATTGTTTTTTAAACTCTCGCTTGTTTAACGTTTAT
>CM042158.1:49412334-49417334 GCA_023376005.1 Doryteuthis pealeii
GAGGGTGTTTTTTTATTTTGTACTAGTATATGCTAGTACTGTTGAAAATGTCTTTTTATAATAAGACTATTGGTTTTGAAATAACTTCTAACAGCTTCAGTTTAAAACTACCATATTGTACCTAAATAATAAGAATGGAATCGTCTGTTTTTTTTTCTATAACTAATGTCACGACAATTTTACCAGTGGAACAGAGAATCGTTGCGAAACCCAAAATCTGTAATGATGCTGGCGAAATATTACCAATTGTCAGCCTTTAGGCATCTTGACGATGTTTTACAAGCCGACAAGTACCACTGCCACAAGGCCATCAATTAAAATTGAATTTATCAAAAATTGAATTTATCATAATTTGTTTAAAAATTTAAATCCCTTCCCCATTCTTTATAAAAAAATCTTTCATGCTCTTTTTCTCTCTCGCTCATTCTCTTTCTCTGTCCCTCTGTCTCTTTCTCTTTCTCTCTCTCTCTCTCTCTCTCTCTCTCTCTCTTTTCTCCCTCTCTTTCTATCCTCTTTCTCTTTCTCCCTCTCTTTCTCTCTCTCTTTCTCTCTCAATTCTTCTTCCTCTTTCTCGCTCTCACTCATTCACTTTTTTCTCACCCACGCTCTTCCTCTCCTCCTGCTTTCTCTCTCTCTCTCTCTCTCTCTCTCTTGTTCTCTTTCTCTCTTTCACTCACTCTCCCGTCCTCCTCTCTATCACTTCCTTAATCTCTCCCCTTGTCTACCTCTCTTTCTTGCTTTCTCTATGTGTCTTTGTCTGTCTCTCATTTTCATGTAATAATTAACTATCTCACTATCACTCACCCACTTTTCTCTCCCCCCGTCTCTCTCTCTCTCTCTCTCTCTTGTATATCGTTCTCTCTTTCATTCACTCTCCTCCCCCCTCTCTCTCTCAATCCGTTTGTTTGTCTGTCTGTCTGATTCTCTATTCTCCTATCTCTCTCTGTCTCTCACTGTCTCTGTCGTCAGTCTCTCACTGTCTGTCTGTCTGTCTGTCTGTCTGTCTGTCTGTATCTCTCTCCCTCTGATTCTTTCTTCCTCTCTCTGTCTCTCTCTGTCTCTCTGTCTCTGTCTCTTTCTCTCTCTCTCTCTCTGTCTCTGTCTGTCTGTCTCTGTCTGTCTGTCTGTCTCTCTCTCATAGTCATGCAATAATCAAACGTCTGTTGAGCTTTTCTATAACATAAATATGAAATATTTTTAAATCGAAAAATAAATAAAAATAATAACAGCAAGCCAAAAAAAAAAGAAAAAAAAAGAAAAGAAAAAATAAATAAAATAAATAAATCAAAACAATGGCGGTCATGACGCAATTGTTTCACGACACAAAACATTGATTTCTCTCCCGCCAACACTCGACCGACTTTCCCGCCAGCGTCGCCATTTTCCCAGCCGCCATATTTTTCTGTTTTCCATTTTTTTTTGCTTCGACGATTTTTCTTTTGTTTTTAGCCTTTTCGCTATCTCACTGTCGTCGCTTCGATCGTGTTTATCTTATTTAGCCGGACAAGCTTCGCACTTTGAAGCAATTAAAAACCTACAAATCAAAGACTGCCAGTCAGATAATTGCTCTGAATTCTTATTTCCGCCATTGCAATTTTAGCAGCCATATTTTTTCTTCACAGCGTACTTCCATTTCTTTCTTTTTTATCATTATAATCTTTTAATCGTAACCGTTATCTTTTAATACTGATTATCCAGGATAAGATACGATGGGGGTGGGGGGTTAGTAGAATACGTTGACTGTATCCCCTGCGGAGATATAAGGCTGCTTCCAACCAGAAAATAAAATAAAGAAAGAAAGATGTGTTACGACTTTGGTCGCCATTTTAGACGTTTGGTTCTCCTATTGGTAAATACAAAGATAGAAAGGGGTATACTTTCAGTAGTAGGAAGTTTGTTGTATTCCTTGAAATCCTAGGTACAATAAGAATGTACCCGCTGTAGCAGAGAATCCAGTTGTATTCCTTAACATCTTAGGTAGAATAAGAATGTATCCGCTGTAGCAGAGAACCCAGTTGTAGTCCTTCCAATCTTAGGTAAAACAACGGTGTAATCTTTTTAGCAGAGAACCCAGTTGTAGTCCTTCCAATCTTAGGTAAAACAACGTTGTAATCCTTGACATCCTAGGTAGAACAAAGATGTACTCTTTGTAGCAGAAAACCCAGTTGTAGTCCTTGCAATCCTAGGTAGAACAAAAGTGTACTCTTTGTAGCAGAGAACCCAGTTGTAATCCTTGACATCCTAGGTAGAACAAAGATGTACTCTTTGTAGCAGAAAGCCCAGTTGTAGTCCTTGCAATCCTAGGTAGAATAAAGGTGTACTCTTTGTAGCAGAGAACCCAGTTGTAGTCCTTGCAATCCTAGTTAGAACAGATGTACTCTTTGTAGCAGAAAGCCCAGTTGTAGTCCTTCTCGTATTAAGTCCTGTTAGCATCTGATTTCAGGGCAATTACCAACGACTTTAAATGCATTCTCTGTAGTTTCTGACTGGTCAATGCCTGCTGCTGATTTTGGGGGAGTCTATAAATAAAATTGATGACTTATCGTACATCTTGTACCGATGATAATCCAAAAAGTAGTTGTCTGGTTATACTAAACTGTATCAGATGGCGTAAATCCAGTTCTGGAGACCTGCTGAGTGCGGGGTACCACTTAACTCGCTTTACTTCATGGTACATTCTGGTCTTGAGTGGTAGCACCTATTATGGTTCCATCAATGGCTGAAATAGATCTATCTGAAAAGTTTTAGGTTTTAGATACAAATACTTGATACCATATAACTGTGGATTATTTGTATTAAGTATAATTACTTGAAGCTATAATTGTTTTCTAAGGAATATTATTTTGTTACTTGAAGCCATGTAACTGTGAGCAAACAAATGACTATTATTAAATAGAAACAATTACTTGTTTATTGAGTTGAGTAAAAAAAAATGAATTTGAAAATAGAAATTAAATACCCAACAAGAATGACTAAAACAATATGTATTTGGCATAAAATAACCCAACATGGGTTGACATGCCATAAAATCCAACCAACCAACCAACCAACCAACCTGATAATGGACTATACAATGAGAACAATCTACCATCTTATTTGTCTGATTTTTTTAGATGAGGCTTGATATGTAATATTTGATTTTTCGGGCTGTTGTCCTCATGATAGATAAAAAAAACCACAACATTTTGCCTATTGTACCCTCCGATCCTCTTCTATCCGAACATGATTCAACTCGGAAAATAATTTTGAATGGTTTAACTGTTGATCAAACAAGGCGTTGAAGAACTTTAGAAGACCTTATTTAGATAATGACGTCATTGTTTTTGCACGCCAATCAACCCAAGAAGCGTCACGAGAATCGTCACTATCATTCAAAACAAAATATCTTTTATTGGCGTTCCGTAGAAATTCGAAGCGTAAAATCCAATGACACCAATGTTTCTCTAAATATTCTAATTTCTAAAGCAATTTGCTTTAAAAAAAAACAATTAGATTTGTCCTTTTCAATTATAGAAAAGATTATTGAAAAAGAAGACGTCTCAAAGAAGCAGCACATATGTTGGACTAAAGTGACCTCTTGATTAAACCAAGTATAGAGATTAACAAAACTAGCAAATATATGCACCCTCCACCGGGTGCAAGTATTTAGGTTTTAATGTAATAAAATATTATATTAAATTAGAAAGGCTAATGAAACTAAATGATAATGCAGATAAAAAGATTTGAAAAAGAGGGAGGTATAATCGAAAAATAGGACAAGTAGAACTCACTTTTCCATCACTTCCGTCTTTCATTGCTAAATTTCCCCAATTTAATTATTTAGTTATCATAGGAAATAAAGAATAAAATGTCAGTTATTTTTCTTGTTAATGGATTTCTTTTAAAATATATTGAAGAGATTTTTGCTCATATTCATTAAGACCAAACTAAATAATTAGAAATCAATAATACTAAGCACTTACTTATTAAAATCAAAGTTTTAATATCAATATGCAAATTAGCCTTACCGTTCACACTGTAAACCGCTATTTAAATCCATTTGCATGATATTAGGATGTAGATAAGGCCCAGCCAGGGATCCAGTAGCTTCAGCTCCTGGACACTTACAAGCTAACATCATTGATCCCAGGGGGCCATCTTCCCAGGCAAGGCTGTGTTTATTGCCCATTGCCTAGAGCGCCCCTTGAGGGTGAATACTGACGGGATCAACACATTTATTGCACCCGCCTCCCATGAGTCTCAGCTCGTGGGTGGTCCCAAATTAATAGGGCCTTGTGCCTAACCCGTACCCTAGAGGTGCATGGTAAATATTTAGTATGTAGATAAGGCCGACAGTATTAATAATGTAAAACAATTTTATTAATAATTGAGGTTTAAATCAAAATAAAATCATGGTGAATGTGACGTAAATGAAAAAGGGAATTGTGACTTGAGTAGTGATATAGTTTTGATTACAGACAAACACACGATTTCCATTGTAATAATTGAAAAGGCTCGATTAATCTTTTTAAATCAAATTGATATTAATATTTTATTCACAATTATGTTATAAAGTAGCTATTCATATTGGATAATATTTGTTTGCACACAGATGAATGGTCTTAAGTATTCCTGATATATCCACTAAACGGAATATGTCCTAGAGATAAAATTGAGATACAGACAGATCACCTATTGCCAGCCAGAAGACCAGACCTAGAGTTAATTAACAAGAAGAAAAGATCTTAATTAGTAGATTTTGCCGTCCCGGCGGATCACAGAGTGAAAATGAAAGAAAACTAAAAATAGACAAATACTTTTGTTCCCTAAACCTTTATATATATATATATATATATATATATATATATATATATATATATATATATATGAGAGTACGTAAATAAACAGTGTGTTTATTTGATATGGCTTTTAGCCGACAATTTTTGGAGGATATGTGCTTAATTGAATTCATACCTTCATTGACATGGATTGACAGGGATTGACAATTTCTCGATCTATTT
>CM042158.1:49419834-49422334 GCA_023376005.1 Doryteuthis pealeii
ACCAAAGTAGAATTGTATGGTCTGCTCAATCCCCAGGGTTACATCCTTAGACATAATGGGTCACCAACCACAGCCAACAGGCGTCCTCATAGGGGGTGGGGGTGTATCTTACCAAACTGCAAAGGCGCAGTCGGTGTATTCTAAAACCCCATTCTGACCTGGATTTGAACCTCTATCGCCTGGTCCATGTTCTACCTTGAAAACCATAAGAGCAGCAGCAGCAATATTGGAATGAGAAAAAGATAATGAAATTATTTTTCATAAAAATATTCAGATAGATATTCTTTGAATATTTAAATGAGTTTCATGAATTTCGGAGATCAAATATTTCCCTTGATTGAAAAGGATTTTTTATTTGTTTCCCTGAAGCAATGGGAAATTTTCTTTTTCTAACTAAAGGCAGAGCAATATATTGGGGGTGAAAAGAAATGAAGGTTCACATAATTTATATTTCTTCATTTGGAGAGCACTTAACTTTCATTCGTCAAATCTCTCTCGCCCCTATCACTCTCTCTCTCTCTCTCTCTCTCTATATATATATATATATATATATATATATATATATATATATATATATATTATAAAAAAGAAGGTCCGCAAAATGTATTATGTTTTCAGAAAATTCTTTAAAAAATTCTTTTTATGAGTAGAGTGGAGAATAATAAAAAGGCCACCTTCACATAAAGGAAATGAAAGACCCTGTCTGCCGTGTTTAAATGAGAAATTAAAAATAGCAGAACGCAGAGACCGAGGGAAGATATTGAACTCACGATCTTGAGAATGGATACAGCCGGGATGTTAATAAGAGTAGATGACTGGAAAAAGTGATTATTCCCCGATGAATTGCTCCGGCATGAAACTGAAGTTGGAATTTTTATAATCCTCGCAAAAAAACAAAAAAACAAAAACAAAATAAAAAAAACGCATATATATATATATATATATATATATATATATATATATATAGTCATCGACAAAATTATTCGTACACCCATCAATTTTGAATATTTTTATGCATTTCTCAGAAGCTAATGTCCGCATGATGCCAGTTTTTCATATGTTAATAAAGCCAAAAAAGGAATATAAATCTCAATTTTCAGGACAATAAGTTAAAGGCAACAAATTTGACCGGCGAATTATGCAGAATATAAAAAAACCAAAATTATTCGTACAGTAGAAAATGTCATTTTCGTTTTATTGGTTCGCGTAAATTTAAGTAATTTACACAATCATTTTATCGGTGAAACTTTCTAGACTTTTTATTCTGTAGAATATTTGTGATAATTCCAGCAAAGAACATGTGGTGCATAGAGTGGTTAGAAGATTGCATAGGCGGTCAATCTATTTAAAAATGTTGAATGAAAAACTAGCGTGACCGACCAAGCAAAATACTCTTCTTATTCTCTGTGATAAATTTATTTTTCCTCAAATTAACAAAAGCTCCGATGAAGATCTATTGAAACAGATCGAAACACTGCAGCGTTGGCGAAATAAATATCACTCGTTTTATGAACATGTGTTTTTTCAATTTTCACTATATTACATATGTTGGATTCACTTTCATTTTCTCTTCACATCTCTCTCTCTCTCTCTCTCTCTAATATATATATATATATATATACTAGCTAAAGTACCCGGTCCATGACCGGACTAAAATGAAATTTGGATCACCAGGGAGTGAGAGAGAAAGTGGAAGACAGTAGTTAGAGAGGGGGTAAGAGGAAAATAATTCTTGAAACTAAAATCATTGAGAATTTGTATATTTCAGGATTTGTATTTTCTGTTTTATAGTTTAAAATTATTTCATATTATTATACAACAAATTGAAAGTATTCGTTTGTATATTTGTTTGTTATTGTTTTAAATTTTTTGTACATGACAACAATTCACATTTAGTTCTTAATTGCATGTTGAGTTTAAAAAGAAGCTGAGAATCGAAAATTTAAATTCTTCGTATTGCAATATCTATTTTTGCTAAAACCTAAGATAGTATTATAGGGACCACCAATTGATCAGTTTAGGCCATCTTGAATAAAACGGAAATATTTTGTTATTATTTATAATTAATTGATTTTTCATAGAATTTAAAAAAAACTCTTATCGTAACTTGTTTTTAGCTACGTTAATTTTCAGTTGATTTAACAGTGCAAAAATGAAAACATTGTTTTTCAATCATAATTTTCATTATTTCCGTAAGCTGAAAAAAGTTAAAGAATCATCAGGAGTTTATTTAATGTTTTTTCTTTCAAATGGAAAAAATTTTTTCAAGAAAAATATTAATTTTTCTGCAAGTTTCATAGTGTTAAATATAGGGGGGGGGTAAATTTCACAGGGTAAAATTGGTGGTACCTAGTATTTTAAAAACATTTTTTAAAAACGTTTTGGTGGACCTGATTATCTGGACTCCCCCCCCCATCTATTTTTTTCCTTCAGTTGATTATTATCGATTACACACCAATCTATCAGATTGAAAAAAAAAATTCTTAAAAGTTCTTTATTA
>CM042158.1:49432334-49434834 GCA_023376005.1 Doryteuthis pealeii
CAAAAACTTTTAAACTGTCGATTTCGTTGTCTTTTCTTATAGATTCTTATGCGTAGAATTCATTGATGCAGAGGAAAGTGCTCTATTCCGAGATTTAGCGGAGATTTTAGCCCTGATAACCCCACTGATAGTGTTTGAAAATGGCCAATTTCGTAAAAATTCAGAGTCGATGTTATATGATTTTCTGATAGATTTCGATGCGTAGAATAACATTGTAAAAGATGATTGAATTCCGTTAAGAATTGACGGAGATATGGGGCTTCAAAGATCGCCCCAAAATGCCCTTTTTCAGGCATTATAAGTCTTAAATTTTCACGAAAATAGGTAGGCTTATAATTGGTCCTTTTCAGGCACTGTCAAAGAATTAAGTTTGGATAGCAGGAAACCAATCGTAGCATACTTGTTCCCATACAAATAAATAGATACTAAAATATATATTTGTTATTTATGCATTTATCTATTAACGCTCTATCAGATATTGAGCACTCTCATAATAATACTGTACATTGTCTTCCTACTGCATCTTCAAGTGTGATAGTGCCAAACAAATATATATATATATATATATATATATATATATATATATATATATATATATATGGTAAACTATAGACACGTGTTTCGAGGTATCACCTCTCATCAGTATAGTTATACGATATATATATATATATATATATATATATATATATATATATATATAAACACACACTCACACACATATATATATATATTTATATACATATGAAATATATATGTATATATTTTGAAGGATATGTGCTTAGTTGAAGTCGTACCTAATTTTGAAAATTAATTAGTTAATAATTAATGAATTTTAGGCGGGCATATATGTTCAAATGTAAGGCTAAACGAATCGAGAAAATGTCAATCCCTGAATGTACATTTCGACCTATTAGGTCTCATCAGCAAGGTTATAGACATGGGAGACTGCTCCGTGTGTGACTCGAAACCTCGACTGTCAAGTTGACAGGTGAAGTATCTACCCGTTACACTAGCTTGCCAATTGACATTTAAACATATATTCCCGCCTAAAATTCATTAATTATTAACTAATTAATTTTCAAAATTAGGTACGACTTCAATTAAGCACATATTCTCCCAAAAATTGTCGGCTTAAAGCCATATAAGAATAAACTCATTTGTTTGTTTACTTAACCTCATATATATATATAATATATATATATATATATATATATATATATATATATATATATATATAATCGTTCTAATGTTTCTATATTTATAGCACTTTCTTTGCATGTACAATATTTTATGCAGACATAACACAAATATAGACGCTATGATAGCTGTTTTGCATATGCAAATCACTTCTATAATCGGAAAAGAGCTTCGTCAGGTTACCAGGCTAATTGACCAATGATTTGTTGGCTAAATCGAATATTCTTGAACACCGAATCCAAGGCGGAAGAGTTTTTTTTTTTGGTTCTTGGCCTAGTCGTAACAAATTATCTCTATGGCGTCTACTTCAACGAGAACCTGTCGGACACAACCCGAGTCAATGCAAACTTATTAGTTGTTGCTTCTAGCTACTTCAGCCGTATCTATCTATCTATCTATCTATCTATATATTAATGATTTATTAAGACTATCGATCTATCATTTACTAAGGCTTGCCTAGCTTGGCAAGAGGCCAAAAGAATGGAGCTTCCAGTATTACTTGACTCTATTAACAATACTTTGCTAACCAATACGCCACAAGACATGATCTATATATCTATCACATATTGTCATTATCTATCTATCTATCTATCTATCTATCTATATATATATATATATATATATATATATATATATATATATTCCAGTCTATTCTCTATCTATCTTTCCATCGGAAATTTTCACCTTTAGTTATTAAAATTCCTGGCATAAAATTGTGCATGCGCATTATCTGAAATGAACTTAATTGTTATTAAGAACACATTTTATATTTTTATATTTTTGTGTTAAAGCATGCTGTTGTATTGTTTTCGAAACGATTCTAAGATTTGTATATTTCGCACGGACACATTCAAAATAGCTACCGTCTTGTTTCAAAGTGAAAGTCAGTTGGCTAAATTCCTAGCATAAAATTATCTGAAATGAACTTAATTGCTATAAGGAACACATTTTATGATATTTTTGTGTTAAAGCATGCAGTTGTATTGTTTTCGAAAAAGTTTCTAAGATTTGTTTATTTCGCACGGAGACTTTCAAAATAGCTACCGGCTTAGTTCAAAGTGAAAGTCAAGGGAGGTTACTCTAATTGCCTTATTTGCTAGGAATTTTGAAAACTAAAGGTGAAAATTACCTATCCATCTATCTATTTATCACAGACTGTTCACTATCAATGTATCTATGTTTGTATATATGCATGTATGTACGAATGTATCTATCTATCTATCTATCTATCTATGTCTATTCATTATCTATCTATCTATCTATCTATCTATCTATCTGTCTATTTCAGTCTATTCCTTATCTA
>CM042158.1:49439834-49443726 GCA_023376005.1 Doryteuthis pealeii
GAGAAAGGAAGAGAAGAAGGCGAAAAAAGAAGAAAAGAAAAGAAAAAAGGGAGAGGAAGGAGAGAGAGGAAAGGGAAGAGGGAAAGAAAGGAAGAGAGAAAAAGAAGGAAAAAGAAGGAAAAAAAGAGGAAAAGGAAAAAAGAGAAAAAGGGAAAAAGAAAGAAAAGAGAAAAAAAGAAAAAGAAAAAAAGAAAAAGAAAAAAAAAAGGGAAAGGGAGAGAGAAAAGAGGAGAAAAGAAAAGGAAGAAGAAAAGAAAAGGAAAAAAAAAAAAAAGAAGGAAAGAAAGAAAGAGGAAAAAAAAAGAGAAAGAGAGAAAAGAGAAAAAAAAGAGAGGAAAAGGGCAAAAAAAGAAGGAAAGAGAAAGAAAGAAAGAGAGGAAAGAAGAAAAAAGAAAAAAAGAAAAAGGAAATAAAGAAAAAAGAGAGGAGGGAAGAGAGAAGAAAAAACAAAAGAAAGGAAAAGAGAAAAAAAAGACAGAAGAGAAAGAAGGAAACAAAAGAGAAGAAAGAAAAAAGAAAAAAAGGAAAAAAAAAGAAAAAAAAAGAAAACAAAAAGAAAAGGGAAAAAAAAGAAAAGAAAAAGAAAAAAAAAAAAGAGAAAAAAAAAAGGGAAAAAGAGGGAGAAAGAAGCAAAAGAAAAAAGAAAGAAAAAAGAAAAGAAGAAAAAAAGAGAAAGGAGAAAAGAAAATAAGAAAGAGAAACAAAGAGAAAAAAAAAGAGCAAGAAGGGAGAAAAAGAGGAAAAAGGAAAAGGAAAAGGAAAGAGAAAAAAAAGGAAGAAAGAAGGAAAAAGAAAGGGAGAAAAAAAAAAAAAAAAAGAAAAAAAAGGGAAAAGAGAGAGGGGAAGAAAGGGAAAAGAAAAGAAAGGAAAAAAAAAAAAAATAAGCAGAAAAAAAAGAAAAAAAGAGAAAGAGAAAAAAAAAAAAAAAGGGAGAAAGAAGAGAATAAAAAAAAAAAAGAGGAAAAAAGGGGAAAAAAAAGGAAGAAGAGGGAAGAAAAGAGGGGAGAAAAGAAAGGAGAGGGGGGGTAAGAAAGGAGAAAGAAACAAAAGAGAGGAAAGAAAGGAAGGAAAACAAAGAAAAAAAGAAAGAGAAAGAAGAAAAAAAAGAGGAAAGAGGAAAAGGAGAAAGGGAGAAAGGAAAGGAAAAAGAAGAAAAAAAGAAGGAAAAGAGGAAAAGAAGAAAAGGAAAAAAAAGAAAAAAGGAAAAACTAGGAGGAGGGGAAAAGAGGAAGAAGGGCGGAAGAAAGGTAAAAGAAGAGGAAGAGCAAAAGAGAAAAAAAAAAAAAGGAAAAAAAAAAAAAAAAAAAAAAAAGAAAAAACGAGAAAAAAGAAAAGAAAAGAAACAAAAAAAAGGAGAAGAGAAAAGAAAAAAAGAGAAAAAAAAAGAAAGAAAGAGAAGAAAAAAAAGGAGGAAAAGGAGGAAAAAAAAGAAAAGAAAAAAGGAAGAAAAAAAAAGAAAAAGAAGAAAAGAAGGAAAAAAAAAGAAAGAAAAAAAAAACAAACAAAAAAGAGAGGAGGAAGAAGAAAGAAGAAAAGGAAGAAAAAGAAAAAAAGAAAAAAGAAAAAAAAAAGAGGAAAGAAGGAAGGGAAGAAAGCAAAAGGAAGAAAAAAAAGGAAGGGAAAAGAAAAGAAAGAAAAGAAGAGAAAGAAAAGAAAACAGAAAAAAGGGAAAAAGAAAGAAAAGAAGAGAAAAGAGAAAAGAAGCAGAAAAAAAGAAGAAGAGGAGGAGAGAAAAAAAAGGGAAAGGAGAAAAGATAAAGAAAAGAAAGAAAAAGGGGAAGAAGAAGAGGAGAAGAAAAAGAAAAGGGGGAGAAGGGACAAGAAAAGAAAGAGGAAAGGGAAAGGAAAAAGGAAGAAGAGAAAAAAAAGAATAAAAAAAAAGGGAGGAAGAAGGAGGAAAAAAAAAAAGAAAAGGAAGAAAGAAAAAAAAGGGAAAAAAAAAAAGGGAGAAGAGGAAAAAAAAGAAGAAAAAGGAAAAGGAAGAAAAAAGGACAAGGAAAAGAGAAAAAAAGAAAAGAAAGAGGAAAAAAGAAAAGAAAGACAAGAAAAAAGAAACAAGGAAGAAAAGAGAAAAAAAAGAAAGAAGAGGAGAAAAAGAGGAAAGGAAAAAAAAAGAAAAGGAAAAAAAAGAAAAAAAGGGGAGAAGGGAAGACAGAAGCGAAGAAAAAAAGAAGAAAAAAAAAAGGAAGAAAAGAGAAAAAAGAAAGAACAGAAAGAAAAAAAAGAGAACAGGAAAAAAAAGAAAAAAAAAAGAAAAAAAAGAAGAGGAAAGAAAATAAAACCAAAACAGAGAGACAGAGGAAGGGAGAAGACAGAAAAAAAAGAGGGAAGAACAGGGAGAGAAGACAAAAAAGGGAGGAGAGGAGAAAACGAACAAGAAACAAAAAAAAAAAAAAAAAGAAGAAGGCACAAAAAAAAAAAAAGAAAGAAAAAAGACACCACACACAGAAACACACAGACCACACAGCGCAACAAAAAAAGGGAGAAAAGAAAGAGGAAAGAAGGAAGAAAACAAAAAGAAAGAAAAAAAAGGAAAAAAGAGAGAAGGAGAAAGAGAGCAAAGAGAAAAAAAAAAACAAAGGAAGAAAACAAAGAAAGAAAGAAAGGAAAGGACAGAGAAAAAGAAAGAAAGGAGGGAGAAAGAAAAAAAAAAAAAGAAAAAAGGAGAGAAAGAAAAAGAAGAGTAGAAAAAGGAAAACGAAGAAAAAAGAGAAAAAGAAAGGGAAAAGGAAAGAAAGAGGAAAGACGGAAGAAAAAAAAAAAGAAAAGAAAAGCGAGAAAGAGGAAGGAAAAAGAGACGAAGAAGGGAGAAAGAAGAAGAAAAAAAGGATAGAAAAGAAAAAGAAGAGGGGAAAAAAAGGAAAAGGAAGAAAGGGAGAAAGGAAAGAAAAAAGAAGAAAAAGAAGAAAAAACCAAGAAAAAAAAAGAAAGGGGAAAAAAAAAAGAAAAAAAAAAAAAGAAAGGAAGAGAGAGAAAAAAGAAAGAAAGGGAGAAAAAAGAAAAGAGGAAGAAAAAAAAAGAAGAAGAAGAAGAAGAAAAAAAAGGGAAAAGAAAAAAGAAGGAAAAGAAAAAAGAGAGGGGAAGAGAAGAAGAAATTGGAAGGAAGAGAAAAGAGGAGAAAGAAAGAAAAAGAGGGAAAGGAAAGGGAGAAGGAGAGATAAAAAGAAAGGGGAGAAAGAGAAGAGTAAAAGAAGAAGAAGAAGGGAAAAAGAGGGAAAAAGAGAGAAAAAGAAAAGGGAGGAAAGGAGGCAGGAGGAAAAAAAAAAGAAAAAAAAAAAAGAAGAGAGTAAAAAAGGGAAAGAGGAGAGAGAAAAAAAAAAAGAGGAAAAGGAGACGAAAAAGGAAGAAAAAAGGAGAAAAGAGAAAAAAAGAGAAGAAAGGAGAGAAAAAGAAGAGAGGCAAAAAGAAAGAAGAAGAGAAAAGCAAAAAGGGAGAGGAAGAGCGGAGGGGGAAAGGGGAAAAAAGAAAAGCGAGGCGGAAAGGAAAAGAAAAAGAAGGAAGAGGGAAAAGGAAAAAGAAGGAAAGAAAAAGAAGAAAGAAAAAAGGAAGACGAAAAGAAAAAAAAGAAAACAGAAACAAAGAAAGAAGAGACGGAAAGAAAAGAGAAAGAAAAAGGAAAGAGAAGGAAGAGAAAAGAAAAGAAAAAAGGAAAAAGAAAAGTAAAAGAAGAAAGAAAACAAAAAAAAAAAGAGAAGAGAGGCAGGGAAAGAAAGAAAGAGAAAAAAAGAAAAAAAAAAAGAAAAGAAGAGAAAGAGAAGGAAAAACAAAGAGGAAAGCAGGAAAAGAAGAAAGAGGAAACAGGAGGGGAAAGGAAGAAGAGAAGAAAAGGAAAAAGAGAGAAAAGAGGAAAAAAAGGAAACAGGGTGGGAAAGGAAGAAAAAAACAAAAAAAA
>CM042158.1:49451326-49481326 GCA_023376005.1 Doryteuthis pealeii
GAGAGAGAGAGAGAGAGAGAGAGAGAGAGAGAGAGAGACAGAGATGGTTGGTTGGTTTAGGATAATTTCTAAAGTGTGTATATATATAGAGAGAAAAACATAAGAAAAGAGAGGAAGAGAGAGGGGGCGGAAAAAGAGAAAGAGAATAAAAGGTTAAAAGAGAAAGACAGAAAGAGAAAGAGAGTGAACACGGAGAGAGAGAGAGAGACAGAGACAGAGACAGAGACAGAGAGACAGAGAGAGAGAGAGAGAGGGGGGGTCTGTATGTGTGTGTGTGTGTGTGTGAAACCAAACGAGACAGAGATGAAAGAAAGGAAAAGAGAAACAGAAAGAGAAAGAATAAAAAAAGAGAAAAAGCCCGCGTAGCATGTCACGCGCCAAAAGGTTGGACACGATTTGAATCCCTGTCTAAGAGTTTAAACCGGAAGTGCCCAACCGGATATGAGTGGACGCCTTTCGGTCAAAGTTCTTTTTCGCATTTTCTCTTTTATAGGCAAAATGCGGAGGCAAGGACGTATTTGAAAAGGCGGACAGGATGTAATCTCAGGCTCCACATCACATTCTTATGATCAACGCGTAAACGAGCACAAAACGGTCGCGAGATAGATAGGCTTGTCCTGCCACTTGATGGGCATCTTACGAAAACGCTTTACCGTAAATTGTTCAGAAGTAAAGAGGGGCGCTTTGATGTGCAAGACTGAATCGTCAATATCTGTGTGAATAAAGCAAGGTGTGTGAAGAGAAAGAGACTGAAGCAATGAATTAGAAAGATAGAGAGAGAGAGAGAGAGAGAGAGAGAGAGAGAGAGAGAGAGAGAGAGAGTGGGGGGATGCTGTAGTGTATGGTTCAGTGGGTATGTCTAGAAAAGAGTGACATAAATAGTCCTATGTATGGTGTAAGGCCGACGACTGTTGAGGTGCTTCGAATGGTAGATATCGACATATATCGATAGAATAATGGAGGCGCGAGGTCTAATGTTAGAGTAGTAGGAAGTGGACTCGTCGATCCGAGTTCAATTCCTAGACGAAGCTGTTAGCATTTCACATGGCGCTAATACCCTTGGGATAGGTATGTATCCAATTCTCCCTCCAGCTATGGGTAAATAGCAAAGCAGAGGGGACTCTTTAACCATGGCTAGGTAACCTGTCTAGGAGAAGGAAAACTCTGAATTCAAACCTGTTAAACAAGAAACTGACCTTGTGTCGTATCCTGCTCGTGCGAAGGGGTTGGTAAATATATAGAGAGATAGAATAAGATAAATGTGAACAAAGACAGAGAAATAGAGACAGACAGACAAACAGACAGACAGAGAGAGAGACAGACAGAGAGAGAGACAGATACGAAGATAAGACAGAGAGACAGACAGAGATAGAGAGACAGAGATAGAGAGACAGAGAGAGATAAGATGAACATATCGAATAGAAAAATAAATACCTAGTTATGTAGTTTGCTATATTGATAGACATTTTCCTTCTCCTAGTCTTGTTGCCCAACCATAGTTAAAGAGTCCAGTCTGCTCTACTACTTACCCATAGCTGGGGGAGAGTAGTTGGATGCATACTTTTCCCAAGGTTAGCTGCATATGAAATTCAAAACAGCCTCGTCAAGGATTTGAATTCTTAGACCTTCTAAGCACTCTCTTTACGCTCACAGAGAAACTAACATATATAGGTAGTCAGTAATCAAGTTATATATAGAGAGGGGGGAAGTGACTGACAGAATATGACGTAAGAGACCGGTTAGTTTTTACTTAAGTCCTAATTAGTCAAAATTAGCAATTAATTAAAAACTGTCCTGAAATGAATTTTTTTCAACCGTTACGCAATCCCAGAAAAAAGGAATATTTTAGGATATATTTGATATCATTATACTTAATAGAAAAAAGTCTTTAAGAAACAGTCATATATATATATATATATATATATATATATATATATATATATATATATAACTCTTCTTGTTTGAAAAAGAGAATCTGTCTATTTTTGAATTTGAAATATGTCTTCTTCTTTCAAAAACTGTTACACTAAAGATATACAATTATGTCGTTGGCGGAGAAAGGTAATATGGTCCTCGTTGTTCTTTCCTTTTACATGACCTTTAGGCACCCCTTTTTGATCTCGATTAAGAAACGACATGTTTTTTATTTACACCGTCAATATCCGGTTGTTTGTTAGGGGTTAGGGTTGGGAGTTAGTTTTATAATTTTTTTAAATATCTAAAAATCGTCTGTCAAAATAACCGGATATTGACGGTGTAAATGAAAAACACGCCCTTTCTTAATTGAGATCAAAAAGGGGTGCCTAAAGGTAATATGGTTCTCGTTATTCTTTCTAATTTAATATGATATTTTATTACAGTAAAACTTAAATACTAGCCCACAAGGAGCGAATACTTTTGCTAGTATTTAACATTTTTCTTGATGGTTGATTTAAAAGCAGTTTGCAATATGTACTTTTCTGTCACGTATAAATTTTACGTTATCGTCACACTTCTGTTTTGTTTTTTTTGTGTGTTTTTCCTTTCTCCTTTTTTTATGTTAATGTTTAGTAGTTATTGCCGAGCAAGAAAAGCGGAAGGACTCTATTGGCTAATCAATAATTTGCACGGAGCAACCGTAAGTTTCAAAGGGAATTAAACTGACAAAGCGTCACCATCAACATTGCCAGTTAAAGTCTCTCGAGGAAAATACCGCTCTGTTCCACGTCTCGGCAGATGTTAGAAAAGAGATTAGGGAAGGTTGTGTAAGTGTCTAATACAAAACCAGCTTCTATCGAAACAAACATTTAGAACAAGATGACAGTCGTGCGTGAATCCACCTTTACCTTCTACGGAAGCCCATAACAATAAAACATTCCACAAAGACAAATTTTTACATCGCTTGTCCGTGCTTACTAGAGGGAGGCGCATGGTGTACAGGTTAGAGTCATAGAAAATAGACTCGTCGGCCCGAGTTCAAGTCCTGGACGAAGCCACAGTTCACATAGCGCTAATACCTTTGGGAACGGTATGAATCCAACAATTCTCTCTCCAGCTATACATCGCTTGTCCGTGCTTACTAGAAGGAGGCGTTTGGTGTACTGGTTAGAGTCATAGAAAATAGAGTCGTCGGCCCGAGTTCTAGTCCTGTACGAAGACACAGTTCACATAGCATTAATACCCTTGGGAACGGTATGAATCCAACTATTCTCTATCCAGATCGCTTGTCCGTGCTTACTAGAAGGAGGCGTTTGGTGTACTGGTTAGAGTCATAGAAATAGAGTCGTCGGCCCGAGTTCTAGTCCTGTACGAAGACACAGTTCACATAGCATTAATACCCTTGGGAACGGTATGAATCCAACTATTCTCTTTCCAGCTATACATCGCTTGTCCGTGCTTACTAAAGGTAGGCGCATGGTGTACAGGTTAGAGTCATAGAAAATAGACTCATCGGCCCGAGTTCAAGTCCTGGACGAAGATACAGTTCACATAGCATCAATACCCTTGGGAACGGTATGAATCCAACTATTCTCTCTCCAGCTATATCGCTTGTCCGTGCTTACTAGAGGGGCGCATGGCGCATGGTGTACTGGTTAGAGTCATAGGAAATGATCTCGTCGACCCGAGTTCATGTCCTGGACGAAGCCACAGTTCACAGAGCGCTAATACCCTTGCGAACGGTATGAATCCAACTATTCTCCTCCAGCTATGGGTAAATAGTAGGTTAGACTGAGCTCTTTAACCTTGGTTAACCAAATAATCTAGGAGAAGGAAAACTAGCCATAAAGGTGAATATCTCTATTTTGTTTTTCTTTATCTTTATTTTTCATGTATTCTGGGCTTGGTAGCTATTGTTAGGGAATCAAGTGACAGCAGTCTTCCTAAATCTGTAGCACCTTACTCAATGTTTTTATTCTGCATTTTAACTCCTTGGTTGCACATGGAATTTTCTGTTTTCTCTGACAAAAGACTTAAATCCTATTGTATATTGGATCATACAGTATTCAGTATACTAGTACATTCAAACTACTTGTGTGCCAGACATATATATATTTACCAAACCCTCTGCACAAGCAGGATGCAACACAATCTCCGCTTGGTGTGGTCACTATTAGAATAGGCTCAGGCCTACTTAGTAATCTATTTCAATTTTTTAAAGAATTATTTACATTCCCTGAAATGTTCTGTACCAAGAACCAATCATTGACATGTAACTACATTGTCACGGTGGGAATCTTCAACAATTCATCGCCCACAATTCATAGCAAATAGTTCGTAGCCATAGAAATCTATGTTTAAAAATTTGATAAAAACAAAGGCACACTTGAAATTTCTCCACCGTAGGAGCGGTGTTCAGTAAATTAATTTACCTTAAATAAATAAGACCATTAAGCGATAGATGGGTTTGAAACATACTTTATTGCGAATCATCTATATTATAAATAATTTGATTGAAAGATTTACTTTTTTTTGTTCTCTCTCCACAAGAATTCATGAACATATGAATCTAGAAAATCTGCTCGAATGAATTAACTCAAATCCTAACTCTAACGAGTGGACGGCGGAGTGTTCTGAAATTGTTCAATTCAATTATATAGTTGCCTCAGTATAAAGCATTCAAAGCTGTAGCTTAATGGGTTTATTTTTAATGTATAACAATTTATTGAACACTGCTCCTTATTTTTAAGAGTGGGCCTGGGAATAATAACGATGATGGGGTAATCCACACCTTACAGAATTCCAGATGTAGTTTAACGTCATAACCAACCATTTTTATTATATATGTACTAGAAGGCGATGTCCGAGGGTCTTCGTGTCCTGGGCATGACGTTAAACTGCATCTGGTGGTTAAGTTTCAATTCTGGAACACTGGGGAATGTGGATTACCCATTCATCACGATTATTCCCAGATCCACTCTCATAGATAATTTTTTGGACTTACTGAACGGTCGATAAGTTTCAAGAATGCCCCAAACTTCATTGCATTGAATTACATACCATTCATTGTCCCTAATTCATTGCCAACAATTCATTGCCATGTAAAATACATCACTAATATGATAGATTGACTGACCCGGCCTGTCGACTGGGGCTGTAAAATACGCCCATTGCATCTCTGCATGGGGGGGGGGGCAAATTCGCCCCAATGGGACCCCTGTTTGTCGTGTGTGGCAACCCGTCATTGTTAAGGACGGAACCCCGGTGGCTGAGCAGTCCATGACATCCAGCACTCCATTTTGGCCGTTCTTTAGAGAGACACCCTCCAACTAAATAGGAAAAAAAAAACCCCCAAAAACAATGTTAGTTTTACTAGCAAGTATATGAACCCTTCAGGTGCAAGTATTTAAATTTTAATGTAATAAAATATATCAAATTAGAAAACTAATGAAACTAAATAAAATACACAAAAATTGAAACAGAACGGGTATAATCGGCTAATCACATCAATCATATTAGCAATATGATTGAATGAATAAAATAAATTCTTTGGCATCAGAAGTAACCCAACAAGGGTTGACATGCTGTAAAATCCAACAATCTAACCAACGCTTTGCAGGGGGGGGGGCGGCATTGGGCGTATTCTACCCCCAAACGCCACGGAGAATGAACAACCGAAAAACGCAAAATATGTGAAATGACTGATAAGAAAGAAAACTATAAAACAACGAACCAAAATCGTCCTTAGATTTGGTGAATATTAAAAATGAAATAAAAAAATAAGAAAATATCAAAAGACGCGTGCGAGAAAATTTCGATCACGTTTTTGGAAAGAAAAAAAGAGAAAAAAATGTCGAGAAATAACAGGAATTTTAATCACGAAAGACGAAAGGGAAATATAAAACGAGAAAAGAGTAAAAAAAGGCGAAGAGGAAATAGAAAACGAAACGAAAATACGAAAAAAAAAAAAAAAAAGGCGAAGAGACAGTGAAAAAAAAAGACGAAATAACGAAAGAACAATGAAAGGAAATAGAGATTCTTTTTTTTTTTTTTTTTTTTTTTAACAAGAATTTAAAAAAATATATCGGCTTTAAACAATGCTTAAATCACACACAGAAACTAAATAGGAAATTACAAAAAAAAAAAAACTCCCCCAAAAACAATGTTAGTTTTACTAGCAAGTATATGAACCCTTCAGGTGCAAGTATTTAAATTTTAATGTAATAAAATATATCAAATTAGAAGGCTAATGAAACTAAATAAGAATACACAAAAATTGAAACACAGCGGGTATAATCGAAAAATAGAACAACTAAAACTTACTCGTCTGTCACTCCAGTCTTTCATTGCTAATTTTTTCGGATCATATTACCTTTAGGCACCCCTTTTTGATCTCGATTAAGAAAGGACATGTTTTTCATTTACACCGTCAATATCCGGTTAATAGCTCAGAAAAGAAGATAAAAAAAAAATAAAAAAATCATAGACATGAAAATGGTAAATATTAAAAGAAAAGAAATTATAAAAATGGATATAAATATAAATTTCAATGTCCATTTTTTTACTCGTGTAGACAAAAGAAAAATAAATAAATTTCATTTCAAGAAGAATTGATTTTTGTATATACAACACTGTTGAAAATTAACATTACATTAACATTACAGACGATTCTTAGAATTTAAAAAAATTATAAAACTAACCTCTAACCCTAACCCCCTAACCCTAACCCCTAACAAACAACCGGATATTGACGGTGTAAATGAAAAACATGTCCTTTCTTAATCGAGATCAAAAAGGGATGCCTAAAGGTAATATGGTGTATTTTTTTCTAATTTAACTTTTTAGTTAAAATAGGAAGTAAAGAATAAAATTACAATTATTTCTTTTTGCTAATGAATATCTTTTAAAATTTATCCTCGAGATTTTTGCTCATATTCATTAAAATAAAACCAAACAATTAGAAATCAATGATACTAAGCAAATATTTATCAAAAACAACTTTTTAATATCAATATCAAATTAGCCTTCCCGTTCACACTGTAAACCACAATTTTGTTGTATATATAAATATAATAGCATGTTATTAGAATGTATATATGGCCAACAGTATTAATAATGCAAGATGATTTTATTAATAATTGAGGTTTAAATAAAAATAAAATGGAGAATATGACGTAAATAAGTCAAGGAATTGTGACATGAGTAGTAACATAGTTTCGATTACAGATAGAAAATCACAGAATCTCTATTATGATAAGATACATAGGTTGTGAAATGATAAACATTAGGATAAGAGTGAACCGAGACAAAAGTGACATTGATGAAGAGAAATAGTTGAACAATATACGAGGAAAAAAGAAGATATAAAAAAATAATAAAAAAATCATAGACATGAAAATGGTAAATATTAAAAGAAAAGAAATTATAAAAATGGATATAAATATAAATTTCAATGTTTATTTTTTACTCGTGTAGACAAAAGAAAAATAAATAAATTTCATTTCAAGAAGAATTGAAAATTAACATTCACGCCAAATGTTTTAGAATATTAGCATTACCATCTCTTTTTTCAGACATAAAAAAGATCCTAAAAGTAAGGAATATTTTAGTATAACTTTCATGTCATTAAACTAAACAGTAAAAAAGCCTTGAGGAAACAAAATTAATTTTTGTATATACGACACTGATGGAAATTAACATTCACGCCAATGTTTTAGAATATTAGCATTAACATTTTTTTCAGACGTAAAAGGATCCTAAAAGTAAGGAATATTTTAGTATAACTTTCATGTCATTAAACTAAACAGCAAAAAAGCCTTTAGGAAAAACAAATTGATTCACTCAGCTTTAATAAATAATAGGCCCACCTGTTGGCCGAGCGTGGTGAGCTCTGATGATTAAGAACGGAATCATGTTGGCTGAGCAGTCTATAACATACAACACTCCACTGTAACCCTTAATTGGGCTAGACGGGCTGTCACAGAGGCCCCCTTCCGATCAATTGGCTGGTTATGCAAAGCTCTTGAACCTATATGATTGTCTCTCCCCAATTGTTTTTATGGAAAGTTCCAACCCTTTTGGAAATTGACATGACCAGCAAATAGATCAGAGGGGGGGTGCACTTCGACTTTCTGCTTAGTCTAATTGAGTACTAAATTGGTGTGTTGCAGGTCATAGACTACTCAGCCAGCAATAACCCATTCTTAAGAATCATGGGTCACCATCTCTGGCCAACCGGTTAGCTCATTGTTGGCATTCTACCCCTCTGCAGAGGTACAGTCGGTGTATTCTTGTTGTATACAAACATTTGTACACCCCACATCGAGAGAGAGAGAGAGAGAGAGGAGAGAGAGAGAGAGACTTACTTGGAAAGGAGAGAGTCTTACTTTGTTACTTCATTTCTCTAGTTACTCTGGTTCCTGCTGATTCTTCTCCCATATTTTCCGGCTGCCATCTTGTTGTCTAGTTGCTGACTGATTCTTGTAACTAAGGGCTTCCTTGGGGTTGATTTTGGTTATTGTAATTAAAACAAGACTCATGTTTTTCTCTTGATCAAGTTTATTATTTTGCCCATGATTTTCCGCGCGGACGAGACCGACCCAGAGTACGTTTGCTCTCTCTGGTGGTTAGGTCGAATTTAAACTATAACTAACTAAATCGTCTTTTCGATTTTGTGTCATTAGGCCATTTTTTTTCATTTACATTTTCAATATACGTTGTTTGTTAGGGTTAGGGGTTAGGGTTAGGGTTTCAACTCCACAATAAACTCTTCCTAATCAAACACACTTTGGGAGGCTGGAGACCAACTTTAATGAAGTCTAGAAAGGGACAAGTCATTGTGTCCCGATTACGCATTGGTCATACAAGACTAACGCACTCCTATATACTCAACAAGAACAACAACCACAATGTGGGACATGTCAAACACCCTTGACAGTTAAAAACTTATTCATGGAATGCAGGTTTATTGCTCTCATTACAAACCGTTATTTAAAGCAAACAATATGAAAGATCTATTTGAAAATGTCAACATGGAGGATATTCTCTCTTTTTTAGGGAAATAAAATTATATCATAGAATATAAACATGAAACAAATCAATGCAATACAACATAATCCCCAATAATGCTAACACATTGATAAAACCAATTACTAAAAAAGTATAAATATAAATACACGATATGTATAACTTCCTAACCGTTAGGCATGACATAACCCCAGACGGGTTGATATGTCTTTAAAATCAATAAACAAACAAACTGTATATCCGTCGTTGTACATAGTTATACATATCTTCTTTTACACTTATTTTGCGTGTCTTCTTCCATAGTTCTGAGTAGATGGCTTCTTCCTTTCTATCTTCTTATCTGGGCTGCTCTGGGCTGGTCGATGTTCTTTTTATTCTGGGATGGATCTTCTGTACGTGATACCGGGACGTCCTTTATTGTTGTTTCTTTAGTTAACTAACACAAGACTTTGGTTTTCTCAGAGCTCTTTATTATTTTATAAGATCAAGACCTGCGTACATGTGTGTGATAATTTAGTTTCAACGGACAGATCGCCATTGCGAGCGTTCTGTTCAGCACCCAGATAAAATCTGACTTTTCTAAACAATTTCTCAAGATTGCGTTGGCTAACTGGAAGAGGAGATCAACACAGAGTTAATAAATGTCAATCATTTTCCCTGAGTTTTTCCATAAACGGTTGTTGGAATTCAAGCTAGACTTATCGTACATAATTGATAGGTTACCTATTAATTATGTAACACATGGTCCAAGTCAATGATAATAAATACTAATAAAATGTTATTTACATCATCTTATCATAATAGAGATTCGGTGTCTGTCTATTTGCAACCGAAACTATGTCACTACTTACCTCACAATACCCCCAGAAATTGCATAAGTTTATAAATGAAAATTCAAAATCCTTAAAACATAGAAGAGAATAAATCTAATAACGAGGACTCTATGAAAATCTGAATTAGAATTTCCTCGAAACAGCCCGTGTTATTAATGCGCTTACAATCCTGTGATGTGTCTTATATAACACTAAGAAATAAAGGTTTACATAATATAAGGTGTGATTTATTTGCATACTGGTTTTAACAAAACCGGGTTTAATAAATAATCACTTGCTGTTATTGATCTCTAATAGTATTGATTTATTCTCCAACGAATTAAAATCAAACCTATGAATGATTTTATATAGAAACCAATTAAAATATAATTAAAATAAGTGTAATCTTCTTATATGCGTTCTTATTTCATTTCGTTAGTCTATCTAATTTAATATATTCCATTACATTAAAACTTAAATATCTAATTAGAAGTTTATGCTGAATAACATTTTATTTAAATTATTTTATATATTCTTTCGAGCAGAATTTTTTCCAAAAGTTGTGAAAATATTTTAGTATTTAAGAAAATAACGAAAACAAAACTTTTTTACGTTTTTGTTCTAACAGTAATCATTAAAATTAATTAGTGATTCAAAAAAATTTTTTCTATTGTGACTGGTTTTATTCACGAAACGCAGACATGTATATCGATCGCATGAAACATTGATGTAATATCAACAGTTTTATATGGCACCTCATTATATCATAGACCCGTCGGTATTCCTTAGAATACATCAAGCCATAACAAACGAAAGATAATAATAATAATAATAATAATAATAATAATAGACACGACTGGGTTGGGAAGGTGATCCACTGGGAATTATGCAAAAAATTAAATTTTGACCACACAACAAAATGGTATATGCATAAACCAGAATCTGTTCTTGACAACGAAATGCATAAAATTATCTGGGACTTTGAAATAAAAACGGATCCCCTTATCCCAGCAAGAAGGCCAGACCTAGTGTTGATAAACAAAAAAGAAAGAACTTGTCAATTGGTGGATTTTTCAGTTCCAGCAGATCATAGGGTGAAGCTAAAGGAAAATGAAAAAATGGACAAATACCTGGACCTTGCTAGAGAACTGAAAAAGTTATGGAATATAAAAGACAAAGTGATACCATTTGTAGTTGGTGCATTTGGAACGGCCCCAAAAGGATTGGAAAAGGGTTTGGAAAATCTGGAAATCAGAGGAAGGATTGAAACACCCAGAACACTGCACTGCTGCAATCTGCCAGAATACTCAGAAGAGTCCTGGAAACCTGAGGAAACTTGCTGTCACTCAGACTCCAGTGAAAGACCATCAGCTAGTGCTGATGTGAAAACTCAAAAGGAATAAATAATCTATGTATTGATACTCGTCTTCCTTATTTGTGCAATCGTTATCCTCTTGCAACATCCTCTGGTTAAAAATGAGACCGTACAAGATTAACTGTAAAAAGTGTAAATCCTAGTTATCTGGTGTTGCTTATACGCCGAATTCTATCAGTGTGTATACTATATGGGTAAGTACTAATACTATTAATCATAAATCTTCATAAAAATCATTATTTCTATTCCACTTTCGCCATTTTTGTCTCACCAGAAAAAATCATCTTAACGGTTGTCAATAAAGTTTTTTTGGTGTTTTTTTCTTCTTCTTTAAACTGCTCATAATTCTTCTATTGTGTTCCAGTGAAAATCACGTGGTCTTCTTCTTCTTCTTCTTCTTCTTCTTCTTCTTCTTTCTATCCCAATTCTTCTTCTTCTTCTATCCTAATATTACTCCTTCTTCTTCTTCTTCTTCTTCTTCTTCTTCTTCTTCTTCTTCTTCTTCTTCTTCTTCTTTCTATCCCAATTCTTCTTCTTCTTTCTATCCCAATTCTTCTTCTTCTTCTTCTTCTTCTTCTTCTTCTTCTTCTTCTTCTTCTTCTTCTTCTTCCCCAGCGGCACAGACAAAAACAATACGAGTGCTGACCAGTAATCACGATATTCTATTCATTTTTGTCGAATTCCTCCTTTTGTCTTTGGTTTGTTTTTTGTTTTGTTTTTGGTACATTTTTTTTAAGCATAATGGAAAACGGTGGCTTTGGCATTTTTTCTCTTGTTTATTTTTTGCTATTTTCTTCTTTATCATTCCTGAATACTTTTAATAATGTTTTTTTTTTATTTGAAATATTTTCTTCAGAATTGACGTGGATTTGAATTTTTGTTCCTGTTTCAGTCACTTCCATTGTCTTTGCGTGAACACTTGCTATTTCTTTCACTCTTCTCTTGCTCATATTTTCTTTTTTTCTTTTTACTGGTCATTTATTTTTTTATAAATTTTTTAAAAAAGGCATCGTTATTATTTAAAACAGACCTAAAATCCAGACACATTTAACTTTTCACTTCGTGAACAAAAACAAAGCCAAACCAAAAAAAAAACAAAAAAAACAAAACAAAAACTATGCAACACGCGCACATAGCATATTCTAAGACAAATAAGACCCATTTTTTAAATTTTCTTCGAAAGAATTAGAATGTTATAGATCTGTTATCAATGTACAAAAAGAAGTATGTCAAATAGATAACGTTGGTGAAGTTCCAATAGCATTCAAATAATCCAACATTTTTCTCTAATAATGGAACCAATTTTAGTATCACCCACCATCACCTATATATATATATATATATATATATATATATATATATATATAATGAAAAGAAGTAACCTACTCGAGTTTCATCGATTGATTCTTCAGGGTTGAAGAATCAATCGATGAAACACGAGTAGGTTACTTCTTTCCATTATATAAATAAATTTTTGCTCTACATTGTATTGAGCACTTTGTATTTGTTTTTTCTCAGTCTTAACCCCTGGATACTGTGCGCTTCCAACGATCGTACTCATACCCACCGGTAAGCTACTACTCATACATTAACATATATATATATATAGTTAAATTTTTGTTATTATTATTGGAGAAATGATTATAAAGTGCTCAATTACTTCTGTAAGAGCTGTATTTATTTATTTATTTATTTATAGTCACCAATACAATTAAAAGTTCGTCTTGCCAATGATTTCGGAATATCCCTTTTAGGTGATTATCCGTCATCAGAAACGTTTCATTGTATTGGTGACTATAAATAAATAAATACAGCTCTTACAGAGGTAATGTCAAGCCCTAGCACCTATATGATTGCCCCAACCCTATTGCCCTCATGACAAGCCCCAACCCTTTTTTATCATATGGGTGCTAGAAGGCGGTGGCTGAGGGTCTACTTGTCCTGGGAATTACGTTAAACTCTATCTGATGGTGAGGTTCCAGTTTTGGGGAATGTGTAGCACCCCTTCATCACCATTGCTCCGTGATCCACTCTGACCCGGAGTAGTAGTGCCTGTTAGGGTCCCATCTATGTGTTAAATAGAAAAATGTATTTATAAAAAAATTGTATTATCCATTAAGAATAAATTTATTTCAAAACTTTATCGGCATTAAATGACCCACTGAGGTTGATATGCCGTAAAACAAACCAAACCAAACTTACAAGAAAGTACATCTTTACAATAACACAACAAAATGAGTAAAGAATAATAAAACATGCCGCCCAGTCTTTGCTTCCGTTCTTTTCTGACCGTTTGCACCATCGACGGGTGTCAAGGAAACACAGCCTCTCAATATCCACGTCCCATCGTCAACATCGTGGCTGATGATAACGTCAAAGTATGTGGTTGCTGGTGTGGGAGGTGTAGGGCGCTGGATTTCGTCTTCCGATCGCCACGGCTGTCAGGAAGACCCTCTCAGATCACCCGGGAAACAACGGCAAACGAGGTATTGATAAAGCTAAGATGGGCCTAGCCAGACGCTAGTGGAAATTTAAATAAACATGGATCATCGCTCATAAATAAGTAAATCTTCAACATAGCTTTATATAAAAAATAATCTTTTTTTTCTAAATCAGAGTCACCAAGATTTATAAGTTATATATATAATATATATATATAATATATATATATATATATATATATATATGAAAAGTAAAATGGATATGAATCCGACAGTATGTGTAGAAAGTTTGTAGAAAAGACAAGATGTTAATAGTTTTGCTAACAGAAATCTGTTTCGACCATATAAAGCGGTCTTTATCAAAGCAACTATGTATAATAGGAAAGACGAAATAAATAGATCGTTAATCACGAGACACAAAACGCTTTCGATCTTTTGAGCTTTTTTAATGATAAAAATGCTTCTAATTTTAAAAAATAAAATTTATTTTATTTTTAACATAGAATACGCATTTTAATATTTTTTTGAAAATTCCGGCCCTGATCGAGAGCGTTTTGTGCCTCGTGATTAACGATCTATTTATTTCGTCTTTCCTATTATACATAGTTGCTTTGATAAAGAACACTTTATATGGTCGAAACAGATTTCTGTAGCAAAACTATTAACATCTTGTTTTTTCTACAAACTTTCTACAAACACACACACACACACACACACACACACACACACACACACACCACACACACATATATATATATATATATAATATATATATATATATATAATTAAATAAAGTGTTTTTAAAGGATTATTCATTTTACATTAGCGACGTGTTTCAGTCCTTTACAGTTCTTTATCACATTATCTGATATCTTCTTTAGTCTCTCTCTCTCTCTCTCTCTCTCTCTCTCTCTCTCTTATCTATATATATATATAATATATTATATATATATATATATATATATAAGGTGTGTCATAAAAGTATCTAGATTGAAGCTGTATTTACAAAATAGAAATGAACAATGAATTGAACGTTAATTTTTTCAGAATACAAGGTACGTCAGAAAAGTACCAAGTTTGAAGCTGTATTTACCAAGATACCACAGAACAATGAATGGATCGTTAATTTTTTTAGAATACAATGTGTGTTAAAAAGTAAAAAAAAATCTTGATACTTTTTGACACACCTGTATATATATATAATCATAGACGAGGAAAACTTTCTATCAGGGATCCCACTCTCAAAAAGTGTTTTAATTCTTTTGAGAGGGGTCCCTTGGAAATAATTTTTCATTTATCCCCCTCATTTCATTCATTTTTATTTTATCCATTCATTCATTTTACCATTAATTTTTAACTATATATATATATATATATATATATATATATATATATATATGATTATTTTGCAGTGTTTCGATCTGTTTCAATAGATCTTCATCCGGGCTTTTGTTAGTTTAAGGGAAAAAAATAAAAGTATCACAGAAAATATTTTTCTCTCAAACTAACAAAAGCCCTGATGAAGATCTATTTAAACAGATCGAAACACTGCAGCGTAGGCGAAATAAACATTAATTGTTCATAAAATTGTGTTTTTCAATTTTTTCATAATATTCCATATACATATATACATATATATATATATATATATATATATATATATATATATGTGTGTGTGTGTGTGTGTCTGTGTGTGTCTGTGTTGTACCACACAGAGACAAGCTCTGCTACTTATGCATTGACTTATTGAGGGCTGGTATCGAAACTGAAACCTTTTGGTCCCTTGGCGGATGCTCTACTGACTGATTTAAACTGGCCCTTAAAACATCAAATATTTTTATGCAATACCTAATCATACTTAATTGTAGATATACAATAGGGGTTAAAAAAAGAAAGATCGAACAATAATAGTGGGTCCACCAAATTCAAAGGGTCCAAATCTTGTGCAAGTTTACAAGATGAAATGGATCGCTACCAAGTTTGGCAATCTAAAATTTTTGATAAAAACCTTTGAAATATCGCTAGTAATTCCTATAGGTAAAATATTAACCTGCTCATATCTGTATACATCAAGATGAGCTATTCTGACGTTACCATTCTTTCAGGAGAAAAAGCAAAGCTTAACTGTTTATGTTCTTCAATTACAAAGTAATTATCATAAAAAAATGAAAATTATAAAAACTAGCAAATATATGCACCCCCGGGTGCAAGTATTTAAGTTTAATGTAATGAAATATCGTATTAAATTAGAAACGCTAATGAAACTAAATAAGAATGCAATAAAAAGATTTGAAACAGAGGAGGGTATAATCGAAAAATAGAACAACTGAAATTTACTCTTCCATCACTCTCGTCTTTCATTGTTATTTTTTCTAATTTAAGTATTTAGTTAAAAGAGGAAGTAAAGAATCAAATGACAGTTATCTTTTCTTGTTAATGGATTTCATTTAAGATTAATTGAAGGGATTTTTGCTTATATTCATCTAAATAAAGCCAAACAGTTAGAAACCAATAATACTAAGCATATATTTATTAAAATTACATTTTCTAATATCAATATGCAAATTAGCCTTCCCGTTCACACTGTAAACCGCTATTTTGTTGTATATATAAATACAATTGCATGTTATTAGTATGTAGATATAGTTAACAGTATAAATAATGTAAAACAATTTTATTAATAATTGAGGTTAAAATAAGGATATATTCATGGTGAATGTGACGTCAATTACTAAGGGAATTGTGACTTGAGTAGTGATTTAGTTTCGGTTACAGACAGAAAAACACACAATCTCCATTATAATAAGATTACAAAAATACTCCAGCTAGTGATGACTAAATAAAGGAATTCTGCTTCTAAAATAGTTTGGTTGGTTTGCGTTTTACGACATGTCAACCCGTTTTATGCCAAAGACATATAACATTTGAAAAACAAAAGATCTCACAAGACTTAAGGAATGCCGCAATCATAACTCTGTATAAGAACAAGGGAGACAAGAGTGATTGTAATATTTTTATGCAATTCCTAATCATATTTAATTGTAGATATTCAATAGGATTTTAAAAAAAGGAAGAAAGATCGAACAATAATAGTGGGTCCACCAGATTCAAAGGGTCCATAGGTAAAAAAAGAAAAAAGAGAAAAAAAAACACAGATTGAGAACTACTGAGTTTAAAGAAGAAAGATCGTGACGTTACTCAGAATACGCGGCAATCTAGAAGAATGTTCTCCTTTCTTGGATCTTTTCTTTGTACCAATGCTAGAGGACATGATTTACGTCCGATTTTCAACATAATGGACCACCAATTTTCAATGTACTTTTTTTGGTAGTTGGGGGATTTTTGTTATTCTATTTATTTATTTACTTTTTTGCCTTTGCTCTGCCATTCAATATTAACTCAATTCTTATATCCCAACGAGAAAACTGAAAAAAAAAGAAGAAAAAAAAAAAAAGACAAAACTTCATCGAAGAAACGCGCGTTTTTCTTGCTCTTTCTATAATAAATCGTTTTCTGATTTTCTTTTAACAATTCCCATGCCTGAAGCCGGCGCATCCAAAGCGAGTAATTTTATCTTTCTCTCACAACCCACGTTGAATGATCCGGTGATCATGCCAGGCCATATCGTCAAACAAAAGCTGTGACCACGGTGTTTTCACACAGCTGAACACATTGATACAATATTTCAGAAGAAAAAAGAAGACCTGTAATAATAAGAAATAATAAAGGACCTCTTTAATATAGAATTACACAAAAAATATTTTAAATAATATTTTTCAAGCCTAAAACATCACTAGATGTTACAAAGGCCTTATTGATTAAAATCAGTAAAAATTATGATTTTAATTTTTCACACTGTTGTCCTCATCTTTGTTACATACCAGGGATCATCAAAATTTTTTTCACGGTAATTGAAAAAAAATTTTTTCACGGTAATTGAAAAAAATAACGAGTGTCGGCCGCATAATTTAAAAAATAACGAGCGCGGGCCACATTATTATCGTGTTCAATACTTGCTAGCCAGAATGAAATCTGAAAAACAGATGTAAAACAAAATTTATCTTTCCATGTTATATTCATGGCTGAGTGGCGTAAGATGCACACAAATAATTTAACCAACATATTTACTTTCAAAATAATGTCAAAGAACGCAACATTAGCAGAAAGGTTTAGTGAGATTGTGAAACTGAAGTTTGCCTTTCAAGATATCGTCAATGTTTTGTTTGGAATTGCTACATGCAATTGCTTTTAAATGTTTATCAGTCAATTGCGTCCGATGGGTCGATTCCGTAGTCAAGTCGATGAAGATTTAGTAAGTTTAACATGATATTTAATCTTAAATGGTATCAGAACGTCTCCCGTTCCGTACGTTTTAACAAACAAATTGAAGTACCGTCGGTGAGCCTGATAAAATGACATCACGGGCCGAATCTGGCCGGCGGACCGTAGTTTGGTGACCCCTGTTATATACATTCTCTTTACTTAGATGGTATATGGGAGTAAAAAGAGGAACGCAATCCAACTGAATGTGGCGAAAAGTATACAAACACAGGATGTTGTACTTGATGGAAGTTTATTACTGGTGGTGATGCCAGCGCTATAGCGTTTCGGTCTATCATACCTTCTCCATGACACGAGCTAAGTTCTTATATAAAATATTCAGTTCTCTTACTGACGAGTGTCTTGCGGTCGTGACTAGGAGGAGGATGTTGGTCAGCTGATGATGATGTGGTGTAAATTTGGGGGAAGGTACTAAGGGTTTTATGTGGATGTTGCGCTGGTGATGGTGTGTATAGGGTCACGGAGTGGTTTGGGGGGGAATGTTTGGGGTGGAAGTGGGGTGTCGTCTGTGTATAGTAGACGTTGGATCTAATGGAGAGTAAGGATAGGAATGTGAGTCGTCTATGATAAGGAAATGGTTAAGTGTATTTTATTTATTTGTGTGTTTGTTTATCTTTTTTATTTATCATTTATTTAATTTTTGTGTTGTGTTGTTTTTCGTCCGATAGCAATTGATGATAGCTTGGCCTAGGTGTGAAGAGATTGTATATATGCATGTACGTCTTGACACACGTATACTTTAGAGCATACCCGTGGTTGTATACCTGTACTTAATCCAAGTCTGTACTTACCTTTCTTGTAGTATATATTCTGTCTGTAGCTGGGTCTCCGAATTTCAAATGCTTCCAAAGTATTTGATCGGCTGAAGAGGCGAGTCTGGTTCAACAGAGACATCTCCTTGAAAAGTAAATGTGCAGTATACCGCGCCATAGTTCTCTCAACCCTCCTGTACGGTGCAGAAGCCTGGCGATATACAAAGCGGATGCCCATAGACTACATGTCTACTAGATGCGTCACTTGCGCCGCATATTAAATGTCAGGTGGTGGCAACATGTTTCAAACAGGACTATCCTCGAGAGAACTGGACTCCCTGGCATGCATGAAATCTCTCTCCCTCTCTTTCTCCCCCTCTCTCTCTCTCTCTCTCTCTCTCTCTCTCTCTATATATATATATATATATATATATATATATATATATATATAAGCAACGATGAGCCTGTTCAATACTTAGTTGGGTGACCACTTGAGCAACTTGTCCTTTGTTTATCAAAATTATTTGATTCAGCATTAAATGATCCGAAAGAATGTTAATACACCGTAAAACAATCTCCCTCCTCTCTCTCTCTCTCTCTCTCTCTCTCTCTCTCTCTCTCTCTCTCTCTCTCTCTCTCTCTCTCTCTCTCTCTCTCTCTCTCTCTCTCTCTCTCTCTCTCTCTCTCTCTCTCTTACACACACACACACTTACGCTGAAAGCTCCGATTCTTGCTAGATCTCCAATTTAAGCACTGATTAGCCAGTTCAATAATAATCTGGGTGACCACTTACGCAAACACAGGTACTGTAAGCAACCCAAGTCCCTGATTTATATAAATTACTTGATTCAGCATTAAATGACCCACAAGAGTATTGGTATGCTGTAAAACAAAACCACCAACCAACTTAAAATCAACACCTCTAAAAAGAAAGAAAGAACAAGAAAGAAAGAACGAAATAAAGAAATAGCACTGAAAACGTCATTGTGACAAATGTGTGTAATGCAACCCATGTCATGTAATTGGGCATGTAAATATTGTCATGTGATTTAGAATTCAGCAAACACCATCAAAGATTGTTGAATTGTTTCCATTGGGTATCAATCATATTTTTTCTGTTCGCATTTGCATGTAATCGACTCCAAATTTTGCGTTTCTCCAAGTTCCTTTCTGCCTGGACTCGTTCTCTCATTCATAAAAACAAAAAGAAAAGAAAAATAAAAAGAAGAGAGAAAAGAAAAAAAAAAAAAAAAAAGGACAAAATAAAAAAATAAAAAAATAAGAAAAAATATAAATATTAAAAAAACAGAAGAAAAAAGAAAAAATAAGAAAAAAAAAGAAAAACAAAAAAGAAATAAAAGAAAAAAGAAAAAGAAAAAATCGAAGAAAAAGGAAAAAAAGGAAGGGAAAAAGAAATTTTCCCTTCCTTTTTTTCCTTTTTCTTCGATTTTTTCTTTTTCTTTTCTTTTATTCTTTTTGTTTTTCTTTTTTTTCTTATTTTTTCTTTTTTCTTCTGTTTTTTTAATATTTATATTTTTTCTTATTTTTTTATTTTGTCCTTTTTTATTTTATTTTTCTCTCTTCTTTTTTTTTTCTTTTCGACAACAGAAAAAAAGGAGAAAAACAAACAAAAAAAAAAAAAAAAAAGAAAAGAAATAAGTAAAAAAAAAAAAAAAAAAAAACAGCGTAGGTAATGTGTACGGGAATGAACGAAGAAAAATGTCCCACGGTCAAGTTGCCATTGTCAACTTCCCATTGTCACCAAGTTGCAGAGGCGCATGAATATACATGTCCCTGGGCAGCCGAAGTGGCAATTGTCTTTAATTTCACCCTCAGATGAGTAAGTGCTTGGCTAACACAAGTTTCAACAAGCCCGGTCAAAACTACTAAGTTGCAGTTTTGTTATTTGGAAAAATTGATAAATTCAAAAAAAGACAAAAAAAGATTTAATAAAAAAAAAAAGGAATTCAACAGGGTGCTTCTGCACTTTACGAAAAAGCTTAATTAAATTGATTTTAACGGCATATCAACAGGTCTAGGGATAATTTATGCCTACAGTTAGTGAATGGTACATTCATATTGTTTGTATAGTTATTTCGGTTATTTCATATAACTCCAACATAAAAAGAGGAACCACTCTGAATAAATGTTATCTGTTAATTAATCTATCCATTATTTTCCCATTAAACTAACCCTAAACCCCTAACCCTAACCCTAACCGTAACCCTAAACCCTAAATCCCCGTCTTCTTTTTTTCCTAGTAGATCAATAAATAAATAAATAATTTATCAGTCAATCAGTCAATCAGTCAATCAGAGTGGTCCCCTATTTTCTAGGTTGGAGTTTTAGGAAATAACCGTTATTTCTAAAGAGTTCTTTTTTTCTTACGAATTTCGAAACCTCAAAAATGCACAATGCCTTTTTTTCGATGTCGTTTATCGCAAAATATTTATACACACACGCGCAACCACATACACAAAACACCTAAAAAATGCACAATGCCTTTTTTCGATACACACACTCACACACTCTCATACTCACACCGTAAAAGAGAATATTTGACGTCATATTTCAAACCATTCACTTTTTTCAGCGTCCTTTCTTCAGATTTCAAATTTTGAATAGTCTGATAAACAAGGACTCTCACTTGCTTTTCTCAATATTCTGTGATAAAATTTTTTATCACCTTTCTTTATACCAACAAATGCACTGAAGATGATCTAATTAATAGATCGAAACACTGCAGCGTCAGCCAATAAACTTACCACTCAACTTATTTAAACCTGTGTTTTTTCAATTTTCTTAATATACTACATACCGTCGGATTCACTTCCATTTCTTCACACACACACACACACACACACACACACACACATACATACATATATATATATATATATATATATATATATATATATATATATATTCTGCATACTTAGCATTTTTATTCTATTTTATTTTATTTCTATTTCAAAGCCAATTCCTTTTCTTTGCTTTCACCCCACCCACTCCCATTGCCACCTTCACATTTAAACATTGCATGTTTATTTATTTATTTTCTTTCTTTCTTTCTTTTTTTTTGACTGGCCGCCATTTTGGAAAAGAGGCTTTCCGTTGTTAATTGCTGGCCTCGATCTCAGAGTTCAATGGATCTCGCGAGACTAAGATCAATTTCAGATAGTGTCGACGAGAACTGGGCGTGAATTGCAAATCGTTCGCTGGTCATGGCTCGCTCGCTCGCTCGATCCACCTCTCTACCACACCCAAATACCAACCTCTTCCTTGCTGTGTCCCCCCACACCCAACATTTCTGCAGACACCAGGAGAATTATTTCTTTTTTCTGTGTGTGCTAGCAGACATTTGCAGGATTTCATCATTCCTTGGAACATACTCACCAATTACCAGAAATCGATCAGTACACAAGTGATTCGGGTCTCCATGCCAAAGTTTTTACGGTGTATGGAATGTATATATATATATATATGAAGAGAAAAATGGAAGTTAATCCGACGGTATGCAATATAGAGAAATTTTGAAAAAAAACAGGTTTAATAAAATGAGTGATATTTATTCAGTCAATGCTGCAGTGTTTCAATCTGTTTAGTAGATCTTCTTCGGGGCTTTTGTTGATTTAATGTTAAATAAAATTTATCACAGATAATAAGGAGACCGTGAGAGTCTTTTGTTCACCAATCTGTTTAAAAATGTTTAAATGAAGAATTAGCGCTTTAGAATTGTTTGAAAATTATGAACGCTGAGATAAACGGTTTTGAAGATGACATCGAACATTCCCTTATGTTGTGTGTGTGTGTGTGTGTGTGTTTGAGAGAGAGAGAGAGAGAGAGAGAGAGAGAGAGAGAGAGAGAGAGAGAGAGAGCTGAGATAAACGGTTTTGAAGATGACATAAAACATTCTCTTACGTTGTGTGTGTGAGTGTGTGTGAGAAAGAGAGAAGAGAGAGAGAGAGAGAGAGAGAGAGAGAGAGAGAGAGAGAGAAGAGAGAGAGAGAGAGAGAGAGGGGGGGGGCAAACGGGCTGGGTGAAAGCCTGTTGAGTTGAAGTGAAATGTATTAGTCTAATTCATTTCCTTTTTGACCCAATTTTTCCTTACTGTGAAACAGTTCTAAAATTGTTTGATTTTTGTTTAATTATTAAATCATATCACTTAATTAGCAAAAATCAAAAAACATTTTGTATGTTTCTTAGTTAGAAACACATTAATGTTTCTGCGGGATTTCAAATCAGAATGGCATCGCTTTTCGGAGTAATAAGTCGACACGTACATACTAGAAACATTCTTTATATATATATATATATATATATATATATATATATATATATATTATATATAAGTTAAAAGAAAGGAAATGAATCCGACAATATGAGTAAGAAAAGGTGGAATGAAAACATCACACAATGCTGTTAAAGAAGAAAACAATTTATAATATAATCATAGCTGATACTGATCAATATTTCGATTTTATTCCATTTATTACATTCCAACCGTCACATTTTTTAATACCCATCCCCTTCCGTTTAAATTGTTTCGTCTTGTTGCCAATATCTCAAAAATTCGCTACATTTGGATGACAAAAGATATACATATGAGACATGACCGACATATATATGGCGCGAATGCCCACGTTGGTGAATATTGTAACGTCTTTCGTTTTTTTGCAGTATTAAGGTTTTTTGTTTTGTAAACTCATTTGACTTTCCTCTCCGACCCAAACAACTACGGGAGTGAATGAGCTCTGATGATGATTTTTGTAAAATCGAAATATTGATCAGTTTCAGCTATGATTATATTATAAATTGTTTTCTTCTTTAACAGCATTGGATGATGTTTTCATTCCACCTTTTCTTACATATATATATATATATATATATATATATATATACATAGAGAGAGAGAGAGAGAGAGAGAGAGAGAGAGAGAGAGAGAGAGAGAGAGAGAGAGAGAGAGGACGCTATTTTTATTTGCTGGAATTTTATTGGCCAAATATTAATTTACTTTAATTTATTATTTCAAGTGGATGGATTCGTGATTAAACTGTCTTTGAGATGAATACATTTGATGTTTAATCATGACAGGAACAAGAGTCTTACTCGACCAAAAAATATTATAACATTTGAAAAGCAATTTGAAATTGGATGATTACTATCATTTATTAAAGTTATGCAATGAAAATCTTTTAGAAAATCGGTAAATTTACTTAACATAGTTTGACATAGAATACCAATACCCTCCACCATGTCGGCTAGGACTGTAGAATACGGCGACTGCACTTTTGTAAAATATTGTAAAATAACCCAATTAGCCCCACCTGTTGGTTGTGGATGACGACCCATGAATTCTGTTGGTCGTGGGTGACGACCAGTGAATCTTGTTGGTCGTGGGCGACCCGTGAATCCTGTTGGCCGTGGTTGACGACCCGTGGATCCTGTTGGTCGTGGGTGACGACCCATGAATCTTCTTGGTCGTGGGTCAGGTCGGAGTTGACCACCCATGAATCCTGTCAGTCGTGGGTGACGACCCATGAAACCTGTAGGTCGTGGGTGACGACCCATGAATCCTGTTGGCCGTGGTTGACGACCCATGAATCTTCTTGGTCGTGGGTGACGACCCCTGAATCCTCCAGGTCGGAGTTGACCACCCATGAATCCTGTCAGTCGTGGGTAACGACCCGTGAATCCTGTTGGTCGTGGGTTACGACCCATGAAACATGTTGGCCGAGGGTGACGACCCGTGAATGCTGTTGGTCGTGGGTGACGACCCATGAATCCTGTTGGCCGTGGTTGACGACCCATGAATCTTCATGGTCCTGGGTGACGACCCCTGAATCCTCCAGGTCGTAGTTGACCACCCATGAATCCTGTCAGTCGTGGGTAACGACCCCTGAATCCTGTTGCTCGTGGGTGACGACCCATGAATCCTGGTGTCTGAAATACAACTCGCAACTTTGGAACTTTGTAAGGCTAGACGTGCGGACCGAAAGACCCCTTACGATTAAACGACTGGTCACGCCAATACCTAGAAACAAAATGATATTCGCAACTCTATTGCCCTTATGGCGACCCCAACTCTTTTTATCATATACGTGCTAGAAGGCGTTGGTTGAGAGTCTCAGTGTCCTGAGTATTACATTAAACTGCATCTATTGCTGCAGTTCCAATTCTGGAGCACTGGGGAATGTGGAGTACCCATTCATATATATATATATATATATATATATATATATATATATATATATTGACTTTACCAGAATTAAACCTTTACATGTTGATCCAATACAATAATGATATACTGGTATCCTATGTACCATAATGATTACGACTGTATTTATTCATAAGCAAAACTGGAGAGAGAAACAAACAGACAGACAGAGACAGAGACAGAGAAGGGACGTGTAGAGAGAGGTAATTTAGTTAATTTGAATAAACGAAGGGTAGAATAGGTGGATTAATTCCTTTGTCAAGGTCACCAAGTGCACATTAACCTTAGCCCCGATTTGAATTTGGATTCAGCATATCGACTTCATTGTAACCGACTATATCCGATTCGTCACACACCTCTGTACACACGGAACGACAGAAAAAGAGAGCGAGATAGGAAGGACAAACCGACAGAGAGACAGATAGATAGAAAGATAGATAGATAGATAGATAAATAGATAGATAAATCCGAATGCACTGACAGAAACAAAGAACGAACGAAAGTTATACATATATGAAATAGATAGATAAAGCAATATATATATATATATATATATATATATATATATGGTTATTTCCTAGTTGAGTAACATGATATTACAGGGTGACGCAGAAAAAACAGAACCACATTATTTATTTATTCTCAAATTAAACTAAACCTAAACCCAAACCTCAACCCTAACCCTAACCCTAACCCCCCTAGTTAGAAATAACAGTTTTATTACAAAATCTGTGGGTTCTGTTTTTTCTGGGTCACCCTGTAATATCATGTCCCTCAACTAGGGAGGGTAGGGTAGGGTTAGGGTTAGAGTTAGTGTTTAGGGTTAGGGTTAGGGATAGGGTTGGGGTTTAGGGTTAATTCAATGGTAAAATAAATAAATAATTTGGGTTCTGTTTTATCTATAATATCATGATACTCAACTGGGAAATAACCACACACACACACACACACACACACACACACACACACACACACACACATATATATATATATATATATATATATTCAGACTAAGATATATAGATAGATAAATAGATAGATATGTACAGAATGACAGATAGATTGGTAAAAAGATAGATAGACAGATATAAACAGAATAAGATAGATATATAGATATAAACAGACTAAGATAGATAGATAGATAGATAGATAGATAGATAGAGAACCAGAGAGCGAGTCTATCCCCTTTTCATCGGTGCTTTTACAAATAGATTTTTTGGTGTCTGAGGTGGAGCACCACATCTAATATCAGCTCCTCACTTTACCGCACAGACCCATGTGCTACTCATATGCTGAGTAGGCGAGGGCCAGTATCGAACCCGGAACCTTGTGGTTCCTAGTCTGATGCTCTACCGACTGAGCTATCCCAGTCCATTTTTCAGTTCCTGGGTGAAGCTGTTTGCAGTTCACATGGCGCTAATACCCTTGGAAAAGATATGAATCCAATTCTCCCTCCAGCTATAGGCAAATAGCAGGGCAGACTGGGCTCTTTAACCATGGCTACGTAACCACTATAGGAGAAGTAAAACTCTGTTAAATAGATATAGAGACATAAACAGACTAAGATAGATAGATAGATAGATAGAACCGTATAAACTGACAAACAGAAACAAATACATGAAGGAAGAATTTTAGATAGACAGACAGACAAACATACAGAAAATCTTGCCAATACATCAAAAACAAATAATGTCCAGTCCTATTTTTAGTCTTAGATCAATGCACCATTGAAATTCTCTTGATTTCACTCAAAATTCATCTAAAATAAAACTGTTATAAATAATGAACTAAGAGATAGGGGATAAAAGAGAAGAGGGAGAAAAAGAGGGGAGGTGAGTGGGAGAGAGAGAGAGAGAGAGAGAGAGAGAGAGAGAGAGAGGGGAAGGGAAGTGCGAGAAAGAGGAGGAGGAGAAAAAATCTCTGTGTGTATTGCTGTAAAAATGTCCTCCAGTCTTTTATATAATATCAATGGTTAAATCATAAATTTTATCACAGGTCATTCCATAATGTCAGACGATTAGCAATAAATTATTTCGTCGTCTTCATCTGTTAATTATAAAGATGATATGCTCGTTAACCACAACAGTCTACAGATAGAACACAATATCGAATTAGTGTCAATAAATGTGTCCTGTCGCTACTCATATTGCAAAATATTAGACTAGAATTATGATTAGAAGAGAATTACCAAAAGACTAGAATTACAAAAAATGTTGTCTTTGTTGCATCTTCGTTTATTTCTGATTAGATTTCACACTTTTCTTTCGTTCTTTTCTGATTTATGCAAAAATCTGAATAAAAATAAACGTCATTTATATTCATATAGTGACTGCCATATATATATGATGAACTCTCCCGTCGATCGACGTATGAGTGTTCATACAATGAACACCCACACAGTGATTTGTTTATAGTGGTGAAGGCTTGTGTTGGACCATCCACAGTTTTTGGCACAGTCGATAGGAAAGGATTGGTGCATCAATGGTTGCCACAAACCCAATCAACGACTGACCTCAAGAAGTTTGAATTCAGAGTTATCCCTCTCCTAGACTGGTTACCTACCCAAGGCTGAATATATATATATAATTTAGTATACCAAACTTGTTGGTAAACCCTTGCGGTAATAACAAAACCGGCAAATAGTTTGATTGTAAAAATATACTACCAAACTTCACTTGGGAAAAAAATGAAAAAAAAAAAAAAAGACCAAGATAGTCGTACCAACCGAAAATAATCGATTAATACTATAATAGTTGGCCAAGAGAAATATATATATATATGAAAAATATATATATAAACTGCCAGGATTATCTAAAGCTAAAAAGTAAAGAGTGCTCAATACATAAGTAGAGCAAATAATAAAGTTAAACCTAATGAGGCATATATACCTACTAACCTATAGGTATATCTGACTCATTAGGTTTAACTTTATATATATATATATATATATATATATATATATATATATTATATATATATATACATATATATATATATATATATTAATCCGAATAAAGCGGGTAAGTTAACTATATTTCCTGAAAATTAACCCAATTAAACTCATAGTTTCCCTATTCTTTTATGCTTAAAAATGCCTGTACATTATTTCTTATAACACACACACACACACACACACACACACACACACACACACACACATATATATATATATATATATATATATATGATAAAACGGTTGTTTGAAATTTGTATTTTTCTGTTTATCTCGATTTCATTACTGGAGCGACACGTATTTCGGATTTTTAAACATCCTTATCAACCTAATACATTTATGGTTTGGGTTGGCACTTATTGGTAGGACTAATTCGAATTTATAGTCCCTCTTAGCTTAGAGAGAGCTGTAATAAATCATAATAGTTGATTCCAGATAATTCCATGTCCAGTCTATCAGTATGTGTTCTTCCGCTGAATTACTTTGATATGCCTTACATTCTTCTCTTTTTGTTTCAATGTCAACAGGATTTCTACATCGTGGTCTACAGCGCTGGGATTTTTGAACTTTTTGATACTTTCTTATACATTTTTATACACATTTACATCAAACTCTTTGGAGTTTTCTCAGTGGACTATAAGGCTTCTGATTCGATAAAATAAAATAAAATTTATTTTATTTTTAAAACAGAATACGCATTTTCTAAATTTAAAAATTTTTAAATTTAAAAAAAAAAAATTCCGGCTATAATATTGAACGTTTCATCTGCACCACTTTCGTCACCCATCCCCTTCCGTTTAAATTGTTTCGTCTTGTTGCCAACATCTCAAAAATTCGCTACATTTGTTGACAAAAGATATACATGAGACATGCCCGACATATATATGGCGCGAAATGCCCACGTTGGTGAATATTGTAACGTCTTTCGTTTTTTGCAGTATTAAGCTTTTTTTTTTGTTTTGTAAACTCATTTTGACTTTCCTCTCCGACCCAAACAACTACGGGAGTGAATGAGCTCTGATGATGATTTTTGTAAAATCGAAATATTGATCAGTATCAGCTATGATTATATTATAAATTGTTTTCTTCTTTAACAGCATTGTGTGATGTTTTCATTCCACCTTTTCTTACTCATATATATATATATATATATATATATGTGTGTGTGTGTGTGTGTGTGTGTGCTTGTGTGTGTGTGTGTGTAGACTTACAAAAAAACATATTTCCAGACATCTCACAGTTATTAAAATCACAAAAAGAAAAGTTATGTTGTTATTGTTGCTTCTAGTAAGTATATATTTTGTGTGAGAGTAAGAATTGGATTCATAAATTCACGTTCTCGGTCAAATATTTATGCGTCTATTTAGGAGGAAATGATGGATTCTAAGTAGCATGTTCCCGTTATCTTCGTTATAATATTGTTGGGCGAGAACGCAGACCCCAGAAATTGTAATTCATTTGCAAATTGCTTAATTCTTCCATAATTTAAAACAGTTTAACCGTATTGCTCGGTTAAGAATATGGCTATATTGTTATTTTTTTTTTTTTGTTTATGGCTGCGTACACATGCGTTTATATATATATAATATATATATATATATATATATATATTATATATATATATATATATATTATTAATGTGTATGGTTGGCACTAGTATACTAGAAAAAGTAATAGTAATCCAACGTACAGTGTTATTAGAAGAGTGCTCAATATCTGTGATAGAGCGTTGATAGTTCAATGAGAAATCAAAACTTTTATTTATTTAATTACGGGAACCGTTTCGTCTTACCTGATGAATGCTTTCAGCAAGAAACCGCTGGTTGTAATACCGTTCCCGTAATTAAATAAATAAAAGCAAAAACTTTTATTTGTTTCGATTTCTCATTGAACTATATTATATATATATATATATATATATATATATATATATGTATACACACAGAACATATATATATATATATTTATATATATATATATATTTATAATTATAAATAAATATAATAAATAATATATATATATATATATATATATATATATATATATATATATATATATATATAGTATGAACAAAAAGTAATAAGACAAGCAGGAATATTTCTTATATGTTGTTTATTCTCAACTAGTTTCGACCTTAGGTCATCGTCAGGAGAAAATTTCTTATTT
>CM042158.1:49483826-49493826 GCA_023376005.1 Doryteuthis pealeii
AAAGAAAATGTTGAATGGACATAAATGGTTTAATGAATGGCCAACACGAATTTCGGTCGAGAGTTTGTACATGTACACATTTTATTCTATTTATTATTATTTTAAATATGAAATAATAAAATAATAATAATAATAATAATAATAATAATAATAATAATAATAATAATAATAATAATAATAATAATAGTAGAAAAATATAAAATATTTACATAGTATACATAGAAAAAACGGCCTTCTTCAGGGCAAAATATTTGATATTTGAAGTTGAAACGGTCAGAATACAGAGAATTTAGAATTAAATAAATGTACTCCATATATATATATATATATAATATATATATATATATATATATATATATATATATATATATATATGGTACCATATATATATATATATATATATTATATATGTTTATTAGATATACTGAAGAGTAATTACGATGGCGAGTTCACGTGTCCGTGTATTATAGAAAAACTGGATAAAAGGCCGTTAAGAGCCTGCATGAATGTTCATAAACGCCTTTTATTAACTGTTCTCTCCTTCAGTGCTGGAGAGCTCCAGCAGGGGAAGCTATCCGGGAAATCTTTCCAGTAATAACATTCCGAAGTCCTTCGTGCAACCGTTGCGAAATTTCCATAATGTTATTACGGCAGAGCTTTCCACTCTGTGAAAATTCCTATCAAGCAAAACATCCGATTCCTTCAACGCCGCATTGGCTTCCGGGAAATAAGCTTGCACACACAGTAGAACCGACTGACTGACCGACAGACCGACAGGCCCACCGACCGTTCGTCCTTGCCAAAATTGCCTGCTCCTTTGACCACCCTCTTGTCCTGACCCCTTCGACGTGATTACACTTTCGACAAATTGTATTTCACCTTATCCAAACTTGTTGAACTTTGATTCTTTCTTGAACCGACACTCCCTTTCCCCTCCCCCCATTACCCCCCCCCATGCCCTACGCTGAAGAAAATAGTGCAGTTCGCATCCTTTTTCTATTGTATCATCACTCGTTCTGTTTTTGTCTGGTGCCGTTGCTTGAGTTGATTTCCGAAAAAGAAGGAAAGGCGAAGAGAAAGAGAGAAATTGATTAGAGAACGAAATATCCAAAAGAGAGAGTGAAAGTAATATTGCTCGAAAATGAAGAGAAAAAAAAGAAAAGGAAAAGACGAAAAAAAAAGAAAAAGAAAAGGCAAAACAAAAGAAAAACCAGCATTAATGAAAGAAAAGATTTAAAAAAAAGAAAAATGCAAAGAAAAAAGAAAAGAAAAAAGAAAAGAAAGAAAAAAGGGAAGGAAAAAGAAAAGAAAAATAGCATTAAATGAAAAAAATAAATTAAAGAAAAAAGAAAAAGAAAAGAATAGAGAGAAAAGAAGAAGGAAAGAAACAAAAGAAAGAAGGAAAAAATAAAAAAATAAAGGAAAAAGAAAAAGAAAAGAAAAAGAAAAGAAAAAAGAAGAAAGAAAACGAAAAGAAAAAAGTTTAAAAAAACGAAAAAGGAAAGAAGGAAAAAAAGAAATAAAGAAACAAGATAAAAGAAAGAAAAAATGCATTAAAGAAAGAAAGATAAGAAAAGAAAAGAAGAGAAAAGAAAAAAGTAAAAGAAGAGAAAAAGTAGCATTCAATGAAGGAAAGAAAAATATAGGAAAAAGAAAAGAAAAAGGAAAGAAGAAGAAAGAAGAAAATAAAAAATAAAAAATAAAATAAAAAATAGCATTAATGAAGGATAAGAAAAATAAAAGAAGAAAGGAAGAAATAAAAGAAGAAAGGAAGAAATAAAAGAAAAGGAAAAGAAACGAAAAATAGCACCAATGAAAGATAAGAAAAATAAAAGAAGAAGAAAGAAGAAAAGAAAAAGGAAAAGAAAAAAGAAAAGAAAGAATAACATTAATGAAGGATAAGAAAAAGAAAAGAAGAAAAGAAGGAATAAAAGAAGAAGAAAGAAGAAAAGAAAAGGGGAAAAGAAATGTTAACAGATAACAATGAAGATGAGGACAATAGTCCGAATAACACAGATAATACTAATCATCAAGCCTCATCTAAAAAATTCAGAGAAATAGAAAAGGAAATATATTAGAAAAAGAAAGAAAAACAAAAAAAAAATAGGGAAAAAAAATCAGTTTATATAATTTTTCTATTAGATCATCACTTGTTCCATTTTTATTGGATGTGATAATTTAAAATGATTTCAAAAAATAGGATAAAACATTAAATAAAATAAAATAATGTGATTGGTTTGTGGAATATAGACAAAATATTAGCACAAAAAAAGAAAGCAAAGACAGAAAAAAGAAAAGAAAAGAAAAAAAAAGAAGAAAAATAATAAAAAAAGAAAGAGTCTACAACTCTTTATTTAACTCCTTTTTCTCTTTTTTTCTCTTATTTCTTCTTTTCACATAATAATGAAAACAAAAAGGAAAATCACTGGTTTTAACGTTTTTTGGATAGTGAAATATCGAATATAGAGAAGGTAAAACGAATATTACTGCAAGAAAGAAGAAAAGAAAAAAAAAAGGAGAAAAGAAAAAGGTGAAAGGTAAAAGAAAGAAAGAAAGAAAGGAAAAATAAGAAAGAGTATAAGCCTCTTTCTATTATTCCTTCTCTTCTTCTTTTTTCTTTTGTTATTTCTTTTTTTTAATTAATAAAATAAGAAAGAAAACGAAAAGAAAGAAAAATATATGACTATTTCTTTTTGTCTTTATTTTTTTCCTATTTATTTCTTCTCTTTAGAAAAATAATGAAATAAGATGAAAAAGATTATTATTTTAACAAAAAAAAAGGTGAGAATAAATTAAAACAAAAAAACAACAACAAAAAAAAACAGCGTATAATAAAAAAAAATAGAAAAAAATGAATAAGATAATGGGATAGCGAAACATGTTATATAGTGAACGTAAAACAAATATTAAGGAAAAAAAAAGAAGAAGAGAGAAAGAGAATAGAAAAGAAAAAGAATTCCTTTTTAGAAATATGAGGAAGAAAGAAAGAAAGATGACCATTCTTAACGAAAAAAGGTGAGAATAATTTTTGTTAAAAAAGAAAAAAAAAACAATATAATTGAAAAATAGAAAACAAACAGAATAATATAAAAAGGAATATTACCATGAAAAAAGAAAGAAACAAAAAAAAATAAAAAAATAAAAAATAAAAATATAAGAATCTTTCTTTATCACTTTCTTCTTTTTTTCTCTTTGTTATGTCTTCTTTTTAGGAAAATAATGAAATTAGAAAGAAAGATGACCTTTTTTTAACGAAAAAGAATGTGATAAAAACATAGAAAAATATCATAAAATTAAAAAATAAATCTCAAAAAGTATATATATATATATATATATATATATATATATATATATATATATATATAAGGTATGTCATAAAAGTATCGAGATTGAAGCTATTTATCAAGACAGGAATGAAAGATGAATGGAACGTTAATTTTTTTTCAGAACACAAGGTGTATCAGAAAAGTGCCGAGTTTGAAGCTGTATTTACCAAGATACAAATGAAGTATAAATGGAACGTTAATTTTTTTCAGAATACAAGGTATGTCAAAAAGTACAACATTGTCGATACTTTTTTGACACACCTTTAATATATCATTAAAAGAAAAAAGAAAAGCAAGAAATTAAGAATACAAGGAATAGACGGAAACAAAAAATAAGAAAGAAAAGAGACAATTTTTAACGAAAAAGAAGAAAAGATAAAATCAAAGACAAAAAAAAAGAGAGAAAAGGAATATATCTCGAAATAATAAAAAAGAAAAAAATATATCTTTAACAGAAAGAAAAGAAAAAAGAGTAGAAAAAAAAGAAAAATAAAGAAAGAAAAATAAAGAACAACTACTGCTCATCGAAGCGCATGCGTGGCCGGAAGTTTGGCAGTTAACCGAAAAAGCCGTCGGCAATGGCGGACATTCAATTTAAAGTCGGAGAGTCGTCGATAGTAGTCGGATATTAATTCTACGTAAAAGGGACATGGGTGGCCAGGATCGGCTTTTTGAATTAGCACGCTCTAGCATATTCAGTAACGAACACAAAAGCAAAGGTTACATTATTCAAAAAGTTATCCCGTGATCCCTTGCTGCTTCGACGCCCCTCTTGCCAAGCTCGGGCGTCTTTGATTACGAGTCAATAAAAAGGGAACCTTATGGAAATTCCCGCGTAATTATTTGGCGCCAAATTTCACCGCAGCGTGACTTGTCTTACGGTTAGATATCTAATTTGACAGCATAGGGCTATTTCTCCGGTGAAGAAGGTTGAAAAAAAAAAAAAAAAAGAATCAGTTTTTATATGAGGTAAGTCTATATAGAAAAGAGAGCGAGTATGGAAGAAAGATTGATTGATAGATGTATTGATTCTAACGGCATGTCAACCCATCTAGGGATATTCTATGCTTATAGGTTTGAGAATCGCATTCAGTGTATATTCAAATTTACATTTTTTCTATACGGTTCTATCGAATACGAATAATTTAAAAACCTATTTGACATATATATATATATATATATATATATATATATATATATATATATATATATATATAATATATATAGATAGATAGATAGATTGATTGATAGATAAAAGGATATGAAAATACATAATGCTGTTAAAATGAAAATATTTTATATCATATTCATAGCTAATATTGAACAATATTTAGATTAATAAAAATCATCTTCAGAGCTTGTTTTTAATCCGGACTCATCAAGAGAGAAGCAGAAAATAATTTAAATTCAAAATGAAAAACATTGATATTCCAAAAAGGGTAATATATATATATATATATATATATATTATATATATATATATATATATATATATATATTGAACTCTCGGTAGATAATTAGGATTAGGTAGGTATTGCCAAAGATGACGTCAAATACGTATTTTACAAAATAAATTTACCCCCTCCCGCGATTGAAAAAAAAAAGATTAAAAATTAGAGAATTATCCAATTTAATAAAATTTTCACGGTTGATTTATCGATAAATTAATTTATAATGCATCAGTTATTCTATTTCAAAACATTCTGATTTTTTTCAGGTCACCTAATTCCCCACACCCTTATTTTTTGGGCGTAAAATATAATTGGGGTTATATAAAGGTGAAACTAATTACAGTATAAATAAAAATGACAAAATGCCGAAGGTGTGAATAGAAGAAAACAAATTAAGGTAGCGATTCTGGTAGAAAATAAATACCGAAAATCGGAAAAATAAATGTAAAAACATTTTTTTCGAGATTTTTTTACTCTGTTGTTTTTGTACATAATCAACTTCTAGAATATCAGTGAAAAATTATACATCAATATTTGTTCTGTCTAAAAGGGTGGGGACCTATCTTTTCAACTGAGTTTTCTCCAAAGATTATTAGATGACAATATTAAAGTAGACTCTTTATTAAATAAAGATTTGTTTTTAGAATCTAAAAATATGAAATTTGAAACTTAAAATTAAGCGATTCATATTTTAAATGAATTTTATCTATTAATTAGGTATATAAATTGTTTGTGCTATGGTAGGTAGAAATGGTAATATTTATTTTAAAGAATTTCGATTTATTTCCTTTGAATCAGTTTCATTGAAAGGATTCAGTAATTGAAAAAAGAAAATAATTCGCTGATTAATAAGTCAACACAAAAAAATTTATTAAAATCAGATAATTCCCAGCATTTTGATAATTGTCTTTCATCAATAACGACCTCCCATACAAAGAAATTTTCTTTCGGTCATTTCTTTTTTGTAAACAAATTCACAAGAATTTTTTTAGATCGTCTTTTTTCTGCATGTTTAGACCAAAAAGAAAAAGGCATTTTATTTAAAAGTTATTAATTCTTCTGTAATGAATGTATTTATTATTTTTTTGTTATTGATTTCTAAGAAAAATCTGGTATTTGCCTTAAAAATCTAAGTAATTCAGTCCGCAAATACATAAAAAAGTGGGCATGTTTGCAATATATTGGAGCAAAATTGACCGAAAATAATAGTATAAAATAGGCATTGCCAATTGTTCACTCATTTTCATTTTAAAAACGAATTAAATCGATTATTTAACGTTAAATTTTTGTATAAGTTGAAAAGTAGTAACATAAGGAGCATCAGTACAAAAAGCAAATTAATATTACATATGTAATTAATTTTTTAATACATTTTAAACTGTTATTATATATACGATATAAAAAGTATGTATATCCGGAGTAAAACAAAAATAAAAACAAAAACAAAATCCTTTTTACAAGAAGTTCGCATCATCTGATAGCCAAATACATAATGAACAAAAAAACAAAATATAATACACATATCTTGTGCTGTGGACTTTGCTCTCTGTTATATTGAAAAAATTATGGAAGTGGATTAATGGTTAAAGTCATAGGAAATGGACTCGTCACACCGAGTTCAATTCCTGGACATGGTACTTGCATTTCACTTAGCGCTAATACCCTTGGGAAAGGTATGAATCCTACTCCCCCACCCCAGCTATGGATAAACAGTAGGGCAGACTAGGCTCTTTAACCTTGGTTAGGCAACTGGTCTAGGAGAAGGAAAACTCAGAATTCAAACCTGTTGAACTCCGCTTAAGAAATTGACCTCGTGTCACATCCTGCTCGTGCGGAGGGGTCGGTAAATATATATATTTAAAAAATGAGACTATGTTGTCATGGGTTCAATAGTGTATCTCGTTTTAGGGTCTGATGTAGCTATGTTACGATTCACTCACCACTTAATTCTTCCCTACTTAGATCAAGACCAACAAAAAGAAAAAAAAATAGAAAAAAAAAATTATCAAGGGCCGTTAACTCTGTGGCTAAGCTATTAGAATATATATGTCTTATTATAATGGAGATTGTGTGTGTACCTGTCTGTAATCAAAAGTACATCACCACCAACGTTACAATTCCCTTAGTCATATACGTTATATACTCAATCGTTTTTAAATAATCATTATTTAATTTAAATTAGGATCTTATTTCTAATGCCTCTATTAATGTCTTGCTGTGATAGATTTGCCTCAAAACATCCCATATTATTAATGCACCTGTGTTATATATCATTTAGAAATAAATGTTTACATAGTATATGGTTTTAACAAAACTGTGTATAATAAATAATAATTTTGTCTTATTGAATTTTAATATTATTTCCTTATTCTCAAATGTATTAAAAATAATCCTATGTATAATTTTATATTTAAATCCATTAGAATAAAGTAAAGATAGGTGTAATGTCTTTTTTTTTTTTTTTTCGTTTTTAATTTTTTTAATTTCATTAGTCTATAGAATATTGAATTATATCAAAAACTTGGGCCCGGAAGGTACCTTTTTTCTGCTAATAATATATATATATATATATATATATATATATATATATATATATATAATATATATTATATGGGAACGCTCACATATACTCGTATATAAATGTATTTAAATACAACATATATATAAAAAAATATATATCAAAATATATATCAATATATATAGAAGTGAGGTATCCAAAACTTGGTACTCAGGGATGATTCTATATGTGATTTCTAAGACGTACTGTATTATTATTGTATGATCCAGTATGTACAAATACAGTGAATCTTTAAATCACTACAGAGAGCTCAATGTATAATAATCTTTTTAGATTATATACAGAGCAATATTTATCTTTGAAAGGAAGGAAAAACTCATACCGTTATTCTATAATAAATTTAGATGGATAAACTCAACACCATTATTCCATAATAAATTTAGTTCGACCAAAATTGGGGCCTTTATAAATCTAAGTTGATTTAATAAAGCTCCCCAAAATCAAGTCTCATCAGATGGATAATCATCAATAATTTCTAGGACTAACATAGATTCATGATTATCCATCTGATGAGACTTGATTTTGGGGAGCTTTATTAAATCAACTTAGATTTATAAAGGCCCCAATTTTGGTCGAACTAAATTTATTATGGAATAATGGTGTTGAGTTTTCCTTCCCTTCAAAGATATATATATATATATATATATATATATATATATATAATATATATATATATATATCAATATATATATTATATATATTTATATATTATATATTGTTATATATATATATATATATATATAATATATATATATATATATATATATATATATATATTCTATGTTGATGTGCCAAAGAATCTCGCATAGTCTCAGCGGGTATCGTACGTGTGATCAGTGAAATCTCGCCGACTCAGGTGATTCTAGTCCATGCAACTCGGCTGGAGACAGTGCCAATGCCAGAAGAATTTCAAGGGACGCCTGTTGATGACCGATTCCTTCAAAGACCAAACTTGCACATTTTGGCATTTCAGACCATTCTCATTTCCGGCTGCTTTGAATTCTCCAAGACACCAGCCTGGCACGTTCTCTGCAGAAAACATTCCTCACCGACTCTCACCAAGAAGACCTTGTTTACTAATACGTTTAAAATATTCGAAAAGTTACTGCATAGGAAGAAACCTACAGGGAATTTTGGTTAGTTGTTTTTATAGATTTTTAAAAACATTTTTTTATAGCTATAAGAGAAAAAAAGTATTTTACGAAATCACTTCAAGGGTGTCTTTCATGAAGAAATAAGTTAAGAAACTCAAAGAACATCTCCAACGTGACATCTCTTTAGTCCTATGATCTACTGGTAATGTTCAAAATTGTTCAACACTTCCAAGTATGAAAGACCAAAATGAAAGAAAAAAAAAAAGAAATGAATTTTCTTTGTGTTTCCGAACGATGTCACAACAATATGATTATATGAAATAAAATTATTTTTAAATACTTTGGTAAAATTCTCTAAAAAGTATTCATGTCATAGCAAGATTTCTATTTGAGCACTTAAGATAGAACGTTAACCCGGAATAACGGCACCTTATAGTGAGATTGTCATAAGTGCAATAGACTTAAATTGTTTTAAAGTATAACAATAACCCAGCAGAAACTGTACGTCATAGCGAGATTTTTATTGGAGCAATAAACTTAAAATGTACTAAATGTTAATCGTAACCCAGCAATAACCCAGCAGAAACTGTACGTCATAGCGAGATTTTTATTGGAGCAATAAACTTAAAATGTACTAAATGTTAATCGTAACCCAGCAGAAACGGCACATCATAACGAGATACACTGGGTCCGGCGAGCTTCGGCCGCTGGACGAGTTTTGGTTGTAATAATAGCGTCGATCCCAGGGGCCATCCCCCCAGCAACACCTGCCCCCTCGATTTAAAGGGCAGAGCTGGGTTTATTGCCCAGTGCCTGAGGCGCCCCCCTTGAGGGGGAATGCCGACGGGATCGACGCAATTTTTCACCTGCCACTCCATGAGCTTCGGCTTGTGGGTAGTCCCACGTTAATAGGGACTTTGTGCCTGACCCGTACAAGTGGGGTACGCGGTAAATATCATGCTCTAAAAAGGGATTCGCAACTAAAAGAAAACTTAACATCATAGCGAGCTTTTTTTTTAATAAGAACAGTACACTTGAAATGCTACAAACATTATCATAACCCCAGCAGTAAGTAAGTAAGTAAAGTTGTCGGGTGGCCTCCAACATCTCCAACGTGACATCTCTTTAGTCCTATAATCTACTGGTAACGTTCAAAATTGTTCAACATTTCCATGTATGAAAGACCAAAATGAAAGAAAAAAGAAAGAAAAAGAAATGAATGTTCTTTGTGTTTCCGAACGATGCCACAACAATATGATTATATGAAATAAAATTATTTTTAAATACTTTGTTAAAAAAAATCTACGCGTGCACTCGATAAATTATGCAATACTCTATAAGTTGAGAAATATCCAATTAATATTAAATTGACTAGCAAAAACACGTGCTCCGGGCGGTGTCAAAATTTAATTTTTTGAAAGATATTGTCTGAGGCGGGGAGTTAAAAAATCAATGTCAGTGGGTTTGTATCATAAGTAAGTGAAATCATCAACTTTATTAAAGGTATAAAAACAATAAAATAATTTGAAATGGAAACTTTGTTCTTTCCCC
>CM042158.1:49501326-49503826 GCA_023376005.1 Doryteuthis pealeii
TATAAATATTGATTGTATTGCTTGATAATATAACATATTATTGATTATATATATATATATATATATATATTATATATATATATATATATATATATATATAATGTTAATGAATATATACATATGTATACGTATATTGTATTTTGATAAATATCATCATAGGCTATAAACTCCCGTTGCCCCGAGTTACGTTCTGGCTCAGCGCCTTCAGGGACTGTGAAGAATAACAGTAGAAAAACAGAATCTAACACAGATATCATGTGAAGGCCGGTCTTGAAGATGTTGATGGTGGGCCCGTGCCCTGCTACTGTTGCTTTCTCTTTGTCCTCTTTGCTTCCTGATGTTGCGCCAGGGTGACTTCATACCTGAATAGTCCTCTGCGAAGAGCCTGGTGCCACTGAAAATGGTCCAGAGCCACATTTTCTCAGCTGACCGTGTTTATGTTAAAGTCTTGAAATCGTACTTAAATCGCAGCTAGGACCATCCAATAGGTATCCTGCAAGATGATAATTCCGCATAGAGGAATTTAGAAATTGTTCATCATCTATTCATCCCACCTAACGGAGACAAGGCTCTCTCAGTAAAGAACATGGGCCATATGACCATTATGCACCCCTTTTTGATCTCGATTAAGAAAGGACATGTTCATTTTCACCGTCAATATCCGGTTGTTTTAACAGATGATTTTTAGATTTTTTAAAATAAAACTAACTCCTAACCCCTAACCCTAACCCTAGCCTAAACCCTAACGCTTGTTAAGTTTTTAAGGGCCATTGCTTATAGCAGAAGCGCCTATCTGGTGGAATCCTTAATAAAGAATCTGTTGATTATGTGAATCCCTTGGTTACTAAAATGTTCTGAGTTACTGGTAATCGTATAAGTCCTTCGTGATTATTGGTAAAGATCCCGGCAATCCTATGTCCGTCCGTCCTCAAAGAGTGTATTTGATGTGTGACCATTATGGGGGGCTTAAGTATCTTATCAGGCCAGTAGTACTGCCAGTGATTGGTTGGAAGAGTAGAGTCAGTCACGTGACCTTGGCCAGACTATAAGTATAACTGGGGAACTGGCACACACCTTATATCAATAAAATCAAACAACCCTAACCCCTAACCCTAACCCCTAACAAACAACCGGATATTGACGGTGTAAATGAAAAACATGTCCTTTCTTAATCCAGATCAAAAAGGGGTGCCTAAAGGTGATATGGTCCAAGAAGATAAGCTGATAAACTGTGTTCTCTCCCAGACTGCTGTATTACTGTTAGTTTCCCTGCAGGTGTTCTTTTCTCCCGAGGCTGATTTCAGTGGAGCGATTGTGCGGTGCGAAGGTCCTTTTTGATGCTGTCGTATATACCTATGATGTTACTGGGTTCAGCAGATAATTGAACACTGCTGTAAAGCAAATAGAGGCATCAGGGTTTTTCCTTGATGTCCTGAGGACATACGAATACATTCGGAGTTCATAAGGTCGTTACGTTTATATTCCAAGATCGATGTCGATACTGATGCATTGGCTTCGAATCAGATATTGGACCTTCGTAACCTTTTGCCAAAAAATGTTAAGGTCGTGTGTGTGTGGATGGCAGCCCGTTGGCCATCCCAGTATTGTTGGACAGAGTAATACTGGGGTATGTGGAGAAGGGACTTCTGTAGAGCACAGAGAAATGCCAAGAGCTTTGGTTGGATCAACTGCTTTGACGCTCTCTACACGGGAGGTTCATTTGGTTTGACTCTACTATACACGAGAGGATGGTCTGAGTTGCAGTCTGCGCTGTGAAAGCTACGGGTGTGGCGGACGCTTATGACGTTGAGCACTGAGTTATGATCAGGACGAACTGGTGCCAGTGGCTAGATCGTGGGTGTCACCATGAGATTTTGTGACGAAGTTTAGACTGAATATATGAGCTGTTAAGTTGTGTTATGTGCAGAACTCAATAGACGTTGCCTATTCTCAATTATTCTACCAATGCCATGGTAACTCAAACAAGATGGCCAGGAGACGTGTTCTCTGCTAACTTTTGTATTAAAGTCAGCTAGCAATAAGGCTGATCTTGTTTGGGATGTTGTTTTTTTTTACAATATACTGAAGCACATCATAAACTTGTTCCTTTATTTCTTGCGGGGAGCTAAATGTTGGTGTATACTGACGCACAGGATAGACAGGTTTCTTCGAATCGTTCAGGCAGAGGGTTAAGATTTTCTCTTAGCTAACTGTGGGTGGTACTATTAATGAACACACACACACACACACACACACACACACACACATACACACACGCACGCACATTATATATATATATATATATATATTATATATATTATTTAGTCATCCGCAGATACTCCTGTTTCAACGTATCACGTCTCTTCAGTACGGCTGGACTTAGCATGCTAACTATATTATATATATATATATATATATATATATATATATACATATATAATATATATATATATATATATATAATATATATAAAGTTAAACCTAATGAGTCAGATATACCT
>CM042158.1:49508826-49513826 GCA_023376005.1 Doryteuthis pealeii
TCTATAGTTCAGGACTTATTCACTTACCAAAGGATTCTATAGTTCAGGACTTACTTACTTTAAGTCCTTTTCAACTGGCCAACGATGGCGACCAGATACTTAACAATTAGTCGTCTATTGATAGAATGTCAAACTTTAATTCGTTGGCTCTTAATGCTTTTTTCAGCCTTGACAAAGTGGCGCGTCCAAGCCAGGATCATGACTTATAATATACGAAAAATGTTGAGACATTTTCTAAATGGAGCTACAATTACTACAATTTACTTGCAAAAAAGAGGGAATGGATTAAAATGTGGGAGGTATTTTGGCCGCACACTGTTTAACGTCAGTCGTATGCTGATAGAATGTTAATATTTATATCTTTGATTTCTAGTATTTTTGTCAACCTTAAATAGTGGCCCGGCCAAGCCATGATCCTAAATGAACATATATACACAAAAACAGGTGAGACATTAACTAGATGAAGCCACAATAGGCCACAGTCCCAAAGTGATTTTAGTTCAGTTCTGTCGGTTGTAAAAGATGGCTCAATAATGTTTACGTAATGATTAAAATAAAATCACAAAAAGAGTATAGTTATTTTTCGTATATAGGTTTCTTTGTTTCATGATTAATTAATTAAGTTTTAAATGAGTAAAATACGTAAAAAAATATACATAGAAAAGAAACCCAACTAAATCAACGTATTTTAAAATACGTAAAAAAAATTACTTAGCTTTTTTTTAAGTCTAAAAACAAGTTTTTTGCAGATCATTTTTGTCAATTAAGGCTTGTCAACTTTCCAAATTCTATTTATCGACATATTCTAAAAATTGTGAGATTTTGTACATTTTCGAAGGGAAAAACACTTTTTGTTTATCATATATAAAAGGATTCTAGTTTCGTCTGCTTGTTTCGTAACCGCAGTTCTGATTGGCTGATAATAAAATGGCAGATAAAATCACTAATCTCATTGGCTATTTTTTATTTCGACCTAAGTAGTTTTTCTACGTATTTTACTTATTTAAAACTTAATTAATTAATTATGAAAACAATATAACTATGTGCGAAAAGTAACTATACTTTTCTTTTTGGCGATTTTATAATAATCATTACGTAAAAAATATTGAGCCATCTTTTACATCCGATGGATTTTAAAAAGTAAATCCCTTTTCGCCTCTGGGACTGTAGCCTATATGATTGGCACAACCCTCTTTAACATGTATGTGCAAGGAGGCGGGGAGCGGAACGTCTTATTATCCTAGGTATGACGTTAAACTGCATCTAATGAAGTTCTAATTTTGAAGCTCTCGGGAATATGGAGTACTCCCTCATCACTATTACTCTCATGTCAACTCTGACCCGGAGTGGTAGTACCTGTTAGAATTTCATCTCTAGGTTAAATAGAAAAAAATAAGTTTAAAAAATGTTTAAATCATTGAGTTTAGTAAAATGTCGAATACCCATCAAGAATGAATAAAACAAAATGTTTCTCTGAATGTTTGAGATGAGGCTTGATGATTAGTATTATCTGTGTTATTGGACACGTGGCCTAGTGGATAAAGGAGTTAGGTTAAGACAGTTCTAAGTGACAGTTATCTCTAGATTGCAGGTTCAACCCTGATCAAGGCAGCGGTAACATAGAATAATAATTGATACAGCTTAACGCCTCTACCCCAGCTATGGTTAGCGGAATGAGAACAGGATACCTCCGTGGACTGAATAAAGAGTTAGGTTCAAAGGTCCATGATGGCTCCCGAGTCCGAAAAGAAGGATCCCGAGTCCGACAAGAAATACCTGAAGAGGGTCGGAGGACATATCGGACGAACCGTTGTACATATAACAATGAATATGAGGACAATAGTCCGAATAACACAGATTATACAAAAAAAAATTGGTTTGAAGTTCAAAGTTTAATTAAAAAAAAAAAACTTAAAAAAATAAATTCAAAATAATTAATTGATCTTACCTAATTATTTTACATATGAAAATAAAGGGGGAGTGGCCTATTTTCGGTATCAGTCGGACAACAAGTGAGTTTATACCCTTTTCGCTATTGCTAGGCAAGGATAATTATTTTATGCGTCTGAGGTAGAACGCCACATCTACAGTCAGCTCCCCAATTTACCCCACAAAAACTGTGTTATTCATACACTGGATGGGCGAGGGCCGGTATCCAACCCGGAAACCAGGAACAACACAACAAGAACCTCCATTTGGCATGGACAGTAATCTATAAAATTCCCAACTCTGAATTCAAACCTGTTGAACCCCGCTTAAGAAACTGACCTTGTGTCACATCCTGCTCGTGCGGAGGGGTTGGTAAATATATATAAGATTCCCAACTCTAGTTTTTGTATATCTAACCCTGAATAAGTAAAGTAAATTCGTCGAGGCGGCCTAATGTCGGTATCAGTCAGACAGCGAGGGAGTCTATTCCCTTTTCACTAGTACTAGACAAAGGAGATTGATTTTTCGTCTGAGGTGGAGTGCCACACGTACCGTCAGCTCCTCACTTTACCGCACGGATCCCTGTGTTACTCATACGCTGAGTTGACGAGTGTCGGTATCGAACAAGGAACCTTGTGATTCCTTGCCGAACGCTCTAACGACTGAGCTAAGCCGGCCCTAGATACACGATTGAAAGCTTTTTCATGTCCTTACTATAGACCAATTGTTTTGAAGCGGAATTCCTCACTTTACCGCACGGATCGCGGTGCTACTCAAACGCTGAGTTGACGAGGGCCGGTATCGAACAAGGAACCTTGTGATTCCTTGCCGAACGCTCTAACGACTGAGCTAAGCCGGCCCTGAATACACGATTGAAAGCTTTTTCATGTCCTTACTATAGACCAATTGTTTTGAAGCGGAATTCCTCACATTACCGCACGGATCGCGGTTCTACTCATACGCTGAGTTGACGAGGGCCGGTATCGAACAAGGAACCTTGTGATTCCTTGCCGAATGCTCTAACGACTGAGCTAAGCCGGCCCCGAATACACGATTGAAAGCTTTTTCATGTCCTTACTATAGACCAATTGCTTCGAAGCGGAATTCTGATTTCGGTTTAACTTACGTGTGAAATAAATTTTACGTCGAGCTTGTTGAACCGTCAGACATTTTCGACGACGTTTATGTCGGGTTCAAAAATAAGCGTGATCACTGTTCAGTGCGTTGATAATCTAACGTGAGAACAAAACCGAATGACTAATTCACAGTGGGTCATCCGAGCGAAGCCAGGTAACCCGCAGTTGTTAAAGACATTTCACTACCTACTTGGACACGCAATGTGCAAGAGGCTGCCAGATACCTGTCGGTCAAGCCCTCCTTCGGTTAAGGATCTAATCACGGAATCTGTTTGTCAAGTGGGCTGGGCTGGAACTGGTGTCTGAGATCTAGGATTACACAGTCACGAGGAAGTTGTTTTATATATATATATATACATATATATATATTATATATATATATATATATATATATATATATATATATATTATATATATAAATTTGAACAAAGTTTTGTAATTTATAAATATCATTACTGACCTGATGCCAGTTATATTGGTAGGAGGACACAAAGGTTGAGTGTACGAATAAACCAACACATCCCGAGGGGAATAAGAAGCATTCCACAAACCACATCCGGGCTCTCACTGGCAAAAGACTCTGCCATCGGTGATCACCTTTGTAATATGAATAGTTGTAAAATCAACTATAGGATCAGAAATGTTCTTTCTATACATTTTTTCCACTGCCCGACCTTGTGCAGACAAAGTCACCACATGAAAATCGGAACATAAAATTAAAAAAAAAAAAAAAATCTTAGAAGATTTCTTTTTTATTCATTTCGAAATTCGATAATTATTTAATTGGCTATTATCTTATAAAAGAAAAAATTATAGATCGATATTTTTCTTCAAAACTTATTATTTTTTTAATCTAAAATAAGGTTTGCATTAGATAGATATTTATTTCTAGAAACTAAAAATATAACATTTTAAACTTAACAGCAGGCTTTTCATATTTTAAATGAATTCTATATATTCATTTTTCATAGCAAACATACTTAATAAAAGTTTTGAAATAAAATAACTGATGCGTTATAAAATTCATTAATTGATAAATCAATACTGAAGATTCCATTAAAATCGGATAATTCCCTGATTTTCGGTAATTTTTTTTGCGATCGCGAATGTTATATTAAATTTGTAAAAAAGCCATTTTAAACCATTATAAACCAGCGTCCCAGACCGAAAGTGATAGAAATTGACCGAAAAATCGTTTTAAATATTCTTTTAAAAATTGTATATGTATGATATTTTTCTTTTTTTAATGATGGTCATTATGTTACTACTTATCGTTTTAGACAAAAGTTTGACCTTAAATAATCGATTTAATTAATTTTAATTCGTTTTTAAAACAAAAGATCTGTCGCGAGCAGACGAATTTTGGGCCATCCTACTATTATCTTATAAAAGAAAAAATATATATCGATATTTGTTCTGTCTAAAAGAAAGGGGCCCTAAATTTTCAATATAGTGTTTCTAAAAAAAATATTTGATAACAATAACAAACTAAAGTAGTTATTAACTAGATATTGTTTTTAAATCTAAAAATAGGAAATTTGAAACTTAAAATTAGGCGTTTCATATTATAAATGAATTCTAAATATTAATTTATCATAGTAGAAATACCTAATTAAGTCAGAAAATTTTGAAATATAATAACTGATGCATTATAAAATTCATTTATTGATAAATCTACACTGAAAATTTCATTAAAATGGGAAAATTCTCAGATTTTTATAATTTTTTCAATCGGGGTGGGGGGTAAATTTATTTTGTAAAATACAGATTTTACGTCATTTGAGACAGCGTTAACGGTCATGTTTACGATAAATTTGCGCAAAATTGACCGAAAAATTATTTAAAATGTATTAAAAATAAATTACATTGTTGTGATTTTTTAATAATATAACCAGAGTCAGATCTTAGCCCTGAAGAGCATTAAGCGAAACTTTT
>CM042158.1:49516326-49531326 GCA_023376005.1 Doryteuthis pealeii
ATTATTGATGTTAAAGTCATGGTTCAAACGTTTCGGTTTATATTAAACCTTCGTCAGGACAATATTAACGAATAGAACGTTTTTAAAATGACTGGAGTTAAGAAATATATTTAGAGAAAAGGCTCATTTGAGCGCATGCTGATCTGCAAAACGTACGTAATGAATAAGAGCTTTTGCTATTGCATTTAATGGGGTCTGCCTTTACGAACACCGTAGATTGCACTCCGCGAGAGGTTATTTCCTAGTTGAGTAACATGATATTACAGGGTGACCCAGAAAAGACAGAACCTAAATTATTTATTTCCCCCATTAAACTAACCCTAAACCCCAACCCTAACCCTAACACTAAACCCTAACTCTAAAGCCTAACTCTAAACCCTAAACCTAACCCTAAACCCCCTAGTTGAGTAACATAATATTAAAGGGTGACCAAGAAAAAACAGAACCCACAAATTTTGTAATAAAACTGTTAATTCTAATATTAATTTTCTTAAAGTCTAAGTCCAACAAGGGTTAGGGTTTAGGATTAGGGTTAGGAGTAGTTTAATGGGAAAATAAATAAATAATTTGGGTTCTGTTTTTGGGGGGTCACTCATGTTACTCAACTAGGAAATAACACCATGAGAGTTATTCCGATCCGGTTATACGCTGAGATGTCCCATTGACACTGATATTAAATATTTTATGCCTAAGAAGAAAATCCGAATCTGAGTCTCCAGTGGCTTTGGGATTGACCAGTGACTCACTGTAGCTAGAATGAATTACCTTACAAATATATATTTTTAATACATTTCATCTATTCATCTAATAATGGCTCAAAGGCGGGCTTTTTTTATTGACTGTATTCAGCCGTAAGTAGAATGACCCCGGTTTCTAATCCCGGGGGATATTATTGGAAATAGGTTGTATTTTTATCTGTAAAATAAATGACCAAATATTTCAAGCAACGTTTAACATATATATATATATATATATATATATATATATATATATATACATATGTGTGTGTGTGTGTGTGTGTGTGTATGTATGTATGTTATGTATAAACTTTGTTCTTGTGAACGTTGTTTTTTTTTGTCTTTTGGAAAAAAGAACAAAAACAAGAAAAACAGAACCAAAATCAGAATTTTAATATTCAATTGATCAATTCCGATATTTCGGGTGAACATTCTCCCTTTTTCAATGTATATGATATGAGACGATCTAGAGAAAAATGAAATGCTGTATATGAGACCAAAAAATAAATAAATAAATAAATAAATGAAGTGAAAGGATTTGGTGTTTTTCAGCCGTTATTTTTCTTTCGAAATTGTGTGACGTAACTCATCCGAAATCGGTCATGGTAATCGTTCCAAATTCGGCATGACTTTGATCGTGAAAGTCATGCGCGACTTAAAGAAAATTAAAGGATGAAATGAAAAAAGATGGAAATATATATATATATATATATATATATATATATATATATATATAGAGAGAGAGAGAGAGAGAGAGAGAGAGAGAGAGACAGGACTCGGATACATCTGCCAAAATATGTACGAATGGCTCTAGATTTTGTTTCTTTTTGGTTTTATCTTCTATTTCTATTCGGGGTGGTAGTACCTGTTCAGGTATCATCTATAGGTTAGGTAGAAAAATAGTTTAAAATGAGTTTGAAAAAAATGAGTTAAAAAAATGAATGCCGATCAAGAATGAATAAAACAAAACATTTTCGGCAAGAAATTATCCAACACAATAAAATAATCCAACAATATTTGACATATAAAATCTGACCAACCAATCACAGTTCCGTTTCTTCACCGCAAGACTTATCTCTTACATCAGTTGTTCTCAAACTTTATAGAGTCTTGGCGCACTTACAGTACTACAGATACTTGATAGCGCACGGTATACAAAATAGGACTAATATGTTATTAAGTTAATTGTTAAATATATAAAAAATAACACATTTATCAAAAGCAAACTTAACATACCTCTATGAAGTTTATTCATTCCTATGTTAATGAGAAACATGAGCTTGATGAGACCTTGCGATTTCTTCAATGTTTGGTCTTATGTTTGAGAGACAAACTCTCATTTCCTCATCAATGCATTGAGGAGTTTCTCTCTTTTTATACTTAATTGTTGCGAGAGTTGAAAATCCCAGTTCACATAAATATGAGGTGGAAATTGCAATAAAATGGCCAGCGCTTTTTTAGATATCGACACATGTTGCTTTTTGATAGAAATCCAAAAAGCTTCAAGAGACAATTCTTTGTATTTAATCATTAATCCTCGATCAGAGGACACAGCTGCCAGTTTTTTTTTTCTATTAGCGTTAAACTAGAATCTATTACAGTTTCTACAAAAGGGTTTCTAATCCAGCCCCAGTAACTTATAACTATCATAATAATGTCGCAACCTAAAAAGCAGAGTGTTCGTAAAGAAATGGTATGATATAGTATCTTAATAAAACATTTGCTGTTCATATCTGTATAGATTTTTCAGGGATACCTCGGAGCGCACCTGAACAAGCTCGTGGGCGCACTAGTGCGTCCGGGCGCACTGTTTGAGAACCACTGTCTTACATCAAAGGATTTTAGGAAATTCATCCTCTATTATATACACGGTGTCTTCAATAAAAAAAAAAAAAAAAAAACAGTTTTGAAAGTTAATTAAGCTTCTCTAACGTTATACATATATTTACCAAACCCTATAGGAGGATATAGTTATTTACTAAGATTAGCTTAGATCTGGCACGCGGCCAGAAATATGGGGCACCCAATGAGAATCGAACTCATTAACACATTATTTGCAAATTTTGCTAGCTAACCATTACATTACGTGAGGTACCACCTATAGAAGCATACTGGTGTTCCTAAATCTTCCGTCCGTAATCATCCGGCATCACCCTCTGGTTAAAAATAAGATCGTCCAAATTATTCAAGATGCAATGCAAAAATGTAAATCCAGATTATTTGGTGTCGCTTAATTGCAGATTCTTATTTGTCCCAATTTCATTTCACCCAATTTCAAAAATGAAACATTCGAAATGGTCTTGAGTCGCTTAAATGCCGAACGTAAAATTAAAATGAATTGAAAAAAAAAAAAATTATAGTATTTTATTTGTGATATCGAAATTGTAAATTACAGAAGATATTTTGGTAATTTTGATATTATATCGTCCCGGCCTCCTGCCTTAATTTACGCTATGTTCTAGCGAGCCAGCCTCAGGCGAATCTCCGGCCCACCTTTTCCGAGTCATGTTTTTGGGTTATTCCATGTCAAATCATCCAGAAAAAAGTAAAATTGTCATGCATCCCCTTCAATTTTTCTGAATTTTTTCCCCATGTGTGGACTCTATTAACATTAGACTATCCCAAAAATTTGAGCTTCCAATTCCGAAAATTGGTGGAGTTATTTTTAGCTGTCCAAATTTAGTGGGGTTGGTGAAAAATGGCGACTTTTTGTAATCTATTTTCGTCTGTAAAATGAGTTATAGAGCTTCCCTACTACTAAAATTTGGTTTATAAAACATTTTTTCCGATGAAATCCAAAAATGATATCAAAAAAGTTTTTAAGTCAACAAATTTTAAGTTATTGATGAATTCTGATTTTTTCATAACAAGATCAATATCCCGATGTGGCATTACAATTTTTTTTCTATTATAATTTCACATATTTTGAACATTATTTGTACCAAAAAGATAGTTTGATAGGTCACTACGACAACTTTTTTACAACTTAATATTTATTCATAAAAACTCTTCACCTGATGATGACCTACGGTCGAAACGATTTAAGAAAAATTCCTACAAAGAAATATTCCTGTTTGTTTTTCCATATTTATTACTCTAATATATATATATATATATATATATATATAATATATATATATATATATTAACACATATATAAATATGTATGTGTGTGTTATTATTGTTATTACATATAGGCATTTTATTTAAGAAACCGATACGTTTAAGCAGATGTTACATCTCAAGTCGGATCAATGCTGGTTTTTATTTTGATACGTGACATTTGAACCAGGCTCAAACCGTTCGCTAATCCACTTAGGCCTCTCCAGTGACAGCCGGATCAATTCTACACACTTTTATCGCTGTAATCACGAGGAGTATCAGTATTCGCTTTGAATCAAAAGCCGAAGGAACGCAACAAAGACAAAAAAAGAGAAAATGTTGGGGTTTGTAAAGGGGGTTAGGTGAGTTTCCTTCACCAACCCTCTAAGACTTAGATGTCAATAAGTGTCTGAACAGGGGGCGTCAAACTTTAGGTATCGGATATATATATGCCCAAAAGAGGAATCCCTCCAGGAAAAATTGTGATATTGTAAAAAAAATACTTGTTACCTATTACTTAAGCATTTTTTTAAAAATCTAGACTTGCCAAAATAAAAAATACCCCCGGGCAGTGTAAAAGTTAATTTTTGAAAGATACTGCCTGCGGAGATAAGAGTTAAAAATTCAATGTCAGAGAGTTTGTACCATATGTAAGTAAAATCATCACACTTATCAAAGGAGTAAAAAAAAGTAAAACAATTTAAAATGGAAAATTAATTATGATAACTTTACATATACATTAAAATAAAGCAAACTTTAAATAAATATATAATACCGGAAAATATATTTATCAAAATTTGTTTAAAAAAAACGAGGACCGTCTAAGATTGAATGCACAAATTTTGAGTATTTATTCTGTGTTATGACGATTTTAGGTAAAGTGACGGAAGTTTCGTAGTTTCAATTACAGACATATAGAGACCTTTATTGATAAAACAAAACAAGGCCTTTCATTGAAAAGCACCGGACAAAAGGGCCCTTGTTTTGTTTTATCAATAAACAATTTTTTTACTCTATTCCTTTCATTCCTCCTTAGTCTTCCATCCATTTATATCGTGGTGATCACTTGATAACCTCAATATATATATATATATATATTATATATATATATATATATATGTATATATATAAATATTATACATATTCCGTAAATTTTCATACTTTCTTGGCATTAGTTTAATTCAAAACTGGTACGTGTGAAATCATTGCCACTGGTAAATTAACTTATGCCCTAGATGGGACTACCCTCAAATTGATAGGTAAGGGGTTAACCCTGATTTGATATCGAACGCTTTTCCATTAATTACGCACATCTAGCGTTTACACTAAGAAAACAAGTACCTTTCAAAATTACCTATGTCAGCTTACAGAGTAACTGCAATTGAATATATTAATATATTCTAATATCCATACCCGCCCACGAAACGAATCCATAATATATATATATATATTTATATATATATATATATAATATATAATATATATATATATATTTGGAAAGTAAGGAAAAACTTTTAAAAAAGTCATTCTGTAATAAATTTATTTCGACCAAAACAAAATTTAAATAAATTTCCAAAACTCCCTAAAAATATTTATTACAGAATGATGGTTTATTGGGTTTTTCCTTTCTTTCAAAGGTAAATATTGCTCTGTATTTAATCTAAAATAGATTATTATACATTAGATCTCTTTGGGGATTTATAAAAATCCTTGTATTTGCACCCTACTAAAACATGCATCAATTATACCCGTGTGATTTTTGAAGATCCATGTAGAATCATCCTTACTACCAGTTTTGATACCTTAACACACACACACACACCACACACACACACATATATAATTATATAATATATATATATATATATGGGAGTAAAAATGAGGTTACTAATTCTACAGTGTGTGTAGAAATATATATCATACGCGGATCTATCGTTTTTTTAAACATTGGTATCTATATAAATACTTTCAACATCTCCTCAGGACAATCACGTCTTGGCTTTTTGAATTTACGTGTTCCAATTACATCTTGATTTTCCTTTTCGCATGTACCAATCGTGCCGTTAAGATTCAATTCTGAATGCTAAACAACGAACGGTTATAAACCTTTCAACATATGTTCCGAATTCAACTCATTCAAAACTTTCATCATCCCTTTAAACAACAAAAATCTTTTCTTTCTTTACTTGTTTCCTATTGTCCTTAAGAAGGTTTCTATAGAAACTGAAATGCTCGAACATCGACACAACGACCAATAATAGATTTCCATCCATTGTAACACCCCGTTTTCTACATTTCGCCACACACACACACACACACACACACACATATGTGTATGCGTGTGTATATATATATATATATATATATATATATATATATATAATATATATATATATGAGTGTGTGGTGTGTGGTGGTTGTAGAGTACACACATGATTCTTTGCTGGATATATCGGATGAGTCTAATTTTCAGTTTATATATTATATCTGTATATATATATATGTGTGTTGTATATATATGTCTATGATATACATTTTTGGGGATTTAGTGCGAAGCATAAATAATGTGCGAAATAAAAGAGAACCTATGTTGGAGGTAATGTACTAATTTCCATTTTTATTTATCCAATATTTTAAAGGAATTACCCCTTATTTTAACAGTCAAAAAAATCTTCGTAAAAGAATAGCCATTCCTTAGAAATATTGGATGACATAAAATGGATCTTAGTAAATAACATCCAGCACAGTTTCTCATTTATGTCACACTTTACTAATGCACTAAATATATATATCATCATAATCAGATCAGGCAAGCAGCACGGATGTCCATGACGATCTCTCGCCAACCCTCTCTATCATTCATTGCTCCCGGAAGATCCTCTGCGCGGCATCTAGTATCCATGTAGAGCAGGTCAATATATGTCTTTGCTGGACAGCCCACGATGGCGTGCCCATGTGATGGCTTCCACAGAAGAATGTCCCTTATGAGTTCATCCTTGCTTCTCCGGCAGTGTCCGGCGTATCTTATTTGCCTTACACGGATGGTTTGTGTGATATGAGGCAGGTGGCCGTACAGCTGTTTTCTCGTAGGGTTTTGTTTCCAAGTCTTGTTTAAGACTGCACGTAGAATTATTGTACAGCTACCATCTAGTTTATTCTCCAGTCGCTTCGTTAGAATCCAGGTGGTGCAGCCGTACAGTAGCACTGATACAATTACATCTTCGAAGAACTGTCACTTTAACTTGTCAGTAAAATCCGATTTCTATATGGCTGATAATATTTGTGTGTGTGTAAGTGTGTGTGTGTGTGTGTGTGTGTGTTTTAATGTGTGAGTGTTTGTGTGTGTGTATGTTTCTGTGTGCGTGCGTGTGTGCGTGTGTGTTTGAATAACACAGAAACAGTGTTAATAGGGGTTGATTTTAGTTTTATCCACCTGAAGAAAACTGCATTAAAATTGTCATACAGCAGTCAAAGAGGGGGTTGAGCGGACCTCACCATACATAATAATATGTGTTTGATCCTTATAAGTACCGTATTTTTCGGACGATAAGGCGCACCAGATTATAAGACGCAGTATCAGTGAACGGATTTATTTTCATATATAAGGCGCACCGGCGTATAAGGCGCATAAAGCAGAACAAAGCAGTTGTATATTCTAGTTTCTAAAAATAACTATCAATATTGTTCACTTGTAACACACAAAGAACAGAAAAATACACTTACTTTTTCAATCATTCCTCTTCTACAAATCCGTCAAATTCTTCATCTTCGGTGTCGGAGTTTAACAGTTGGGCGATGGCGGCATCAACCAAACCTGAATCCCTTTCATCATCCTCTGAGTCAGTCTCATTGCTGTTGTTTGGCTGTTCAGTGGTAATTTCGGCCTTCGTGAAAGCTTTGACGATAGTTGAGACCGATACCTTGGCCAGGCATCGACGATCCATTGGCAGAATAGTGGCGTTACTAGCCCAGCGTTGCTCCATGGAATGTTTATTTTTTCTCGACCTAATTTTTAAGAGACAACAAGTAATTCCTTTACAGCAGTGTGGATATAGAAATTGGTTCGAGGTCACAAGGCCTAAGCACAACCAGGATTCATACATAAGGCACCCCGGATTATAGGGCGCACTGCCGATTTTTTAGCAAATATAAGGATTTTAAGTGCGCCTTATAGCCCGAAAAATACAGTAAACAGTGCTCAATACCATTGATAGAGCATTTATATCTAAGTTAATGTATCGTTGACATGGTTGTAACGACGCATGGTTACTGTCAGTTTCACGCTTATGCGATCTTTAATCTGGTCTGAAGATAGTTAGGCGAGAAATTGTCAGTAACGAGGCGCCGTTAAATCCATGTCCACTATACCTTAATTTATATATATTATATATATATATATATATAATATATATATATTATATATATGTGTGTGTGTGTGTGTGTGTGCTTATGAAAGGGGGTGATTTAAGGAAGAAGGTAACAAATCGAGTCGCAAAAAATAATTAAGCAAATAAGTTGTAATTATGATTAATATAAGTTCTCAAATACGTTAGAGCCGCTTTAGGAACGAATATAGTCAGTGTAAGCCTACTCGAACATCAACTGTTAGGGTGGGTCGTTTTCTTTGTCTCTTCGTCTCTCATCTTTCTCTCTCCTCCTTCTCTTCTCTCTTCTCTCTCTCTCTCCATATAATATATGACCTTGATATATATATATATACTATATATATATATATAAAATGGCTAGTAAATAAAATTTTTAACTATTTTTATTTGCACATTCAAAGATAGTTACAATGTCAAATATTACTCGGAAGTTAACAGATATTGAATATATATATATATATATATATATATATATATATAGGATAAAATCAACCCATCTCCAACAGATATTAAAAGGTAAAGAGACGGATTTATTCTTCTCTTATACTTATAGAAATACTTATATTTAACTGATGCTTAAAAGAGTCTGAAAATAATATGAGAAAGACTTTCTATCAGGGACCCCCACCTCTCAAAAGTGTTTTAATAAATATTTTGAGAAGGGAGTCCCTTGGAAAGAGATTTTCATTTATCCCCTCTCATATATCAATTATTCAGTTTTATTTCATCATTCATTCAATTTACAATTAATTTTAAAATATATAATATAATAATTATGATGTATTTATTATATATATGTTGTTAGGGTTATGTGAGAATAGGAAATGAATCCGCAATATGAGAAAAATGAGTAAAAAAGAAAATGATGATGGATATATATATATAGTGAAATTGTAATTATATACACAGACACACACACACACACACTACACACACATATATATATAATATATATATATTATATATAATAATATATTTAACATAGAATATTAGAAGGGCAATTGACAAGCAATGGATAGATGATTGAAAGATGATGTTTAATTTTATGTTTTCTAAGAGTGTGTGGGGTGTCGGGAAAAAAATCATCTTTCAGAGGTTTTGGAGGTACTTGTGTTTTTTTTAGTACTTATCTACAGCGCTGGCGCAAACGTTTGTTGTTCATTAAGTTAAAATCAAGAAAGCCGGCTGTTCATGAATTGGAAAATGCTTCGGAACTGGGTTTTAAAATTTCCGGGTTGGGTTTTTTTTTTTGGAAAAATCGGCCCCCGGGCCCCGTTGGCGTGCACGCGTGATCTAATATGATTCCGAAATCTTTGACAAATTCAGCCTCGTCAGGCGTAGTGAATAAGGGTTTTATAGTTTGCTTGAAGCTTGTTACAGTATGTTTTAAAATAGAATTTAGAAGGCAATTGAACAATGCAATGGAATAGGTGATGAAAAAACACAAGTACCTCAAAAATCTGAGATGGGCTTCAAGCAAACTATACACAACCTATATATATATATATATATATATATATAATATATATATATATATATTATATATATATATGAATATTAAAAAGTCAATTTGGAAGATAATGATTGACATGATTGGTCATAGGTTTGGCCTAATCAGAATGCAAATGATTTTATTATTAAAAAAAAAACAAAAAACCCAATATCTCCATTAAAGGAACGAACCTAATTAGTTTGAATGTTAGACAGTTAATTAAAAAAATCTACTATATTGGTTACGAAGACAGATTGGCCATTATATATATAATATTATAATATAATATATATATATATATATATATATATATAATTTGGCATTTATGGGTTCCATAAATTTTACAGTTTATGGGCACAAATATATATGGATTCAATTGATGATACAAATAGTTCATAACAACAAAGTCATTACGTACACACATATATATATATAATATATATATATTATATATATATATATATATACAAGAAGAAAAATGGAAGTGAATCCACGGTAATGTAATATAGTGAGAAATTTGAAAAAGCACAGGTTAAATAAAGTGAGTGATATTTATTCATCAGCAATGCTGCAGTGTTTCAATTGTTTAGTAAAGATTTCTTCAGGGATTTGTTTGGTTTAAGGAAAAATAAAATTCATCTCAGATAATAGGAGCCGTAGAAGTATTTTGTTGATCACCTGTTTTTAAAAATGTTTGAATGAAAACTAGCGTTCTTAGAATTGTTTGAAACATTCATAGTCTGCGAAAGCGACCGTCCGTTTCCACACTTACACACACCACACACACACATAGAGAGAGAGACACACAAGACGCCCAACAAAAGCGATTATCTCTCCATTTTCAGAACGCTCCTCTTCTCTCTCTCTCTTCTCTCCTCTCTCTCTCTCTCTCTCTCTCACACACACATACGAACATACACACACTCACACACACAACGTAAGAGATGTTCGATGTCATCTTAAAACTGTTTTATCTCAGCGTTCATAATTTTCAACAATCTAAAGCGCTAATTTTTCATTCAACATTTTTAAACAAACTGATCAACAAAAGACTCTCATAATTATCTGTGATATAAATATTATTTTTCCTTAATCAACAAAAGCCTGAAGAAGATTACTAAACAGATTGAAACACTGCAGCGTTGCTGAATAAATATCACTCGTTTTATTGAACCTGTGTTTTTTTCAAATTTTTCACTATATATAATATATATTATATATATATAATATATATATATATATATATATATATATATATACTGAGTTTCGATCCAGCTAGAGGTAGGGCTAAAAAGTCGAGCTGCAACTGATAGAACACACTTCGAAACACGTGTCTGTGGTGACTGATAATATATATATATATATATATATATATATATATATAATATATATATTATATATATATATAATAATACACCAAAAATGTATACATGTTTTATAGTAGTAGCATTAGTTATTAATCCAAAAGGCTCGATATATTTTGAAATTATTGAGCATTATAGTTGTAGAAATTTTACTCTCTTACCCAGGTTTCGGTGTTCAAGGTACACCTTCCTTAGGAAAACTAAAATTTTAGGTAGCTACATTTTATATATACTTTTCTAGTTTAGAATTATCATCATTTCTCTCCCTGTATTTTAATTAGTATGAACTTTAATGTTTAAATCTAAACTATTTCCCTTTGAAAGTAAAGATTAGTTTTCCATATGCTTATCAGGCAAAAGTAATTTATAATTCTTTCTGTCACATATACTTAACCACCACTTATTTTTTTTCTTCATTTTTGTTTATATTCATTTGTGTATACTACTGGACTAAAGTCTTCTAGTAAATCTATTTAGCGAAGGTGTAGTTTTCTTAATATATATATATATATATATATATATATATATATATATATATATATATATGATTTTATATGAAAATGTGACCGGTGAAATTGGTCACAAATGGGTAGTTGATGTAAGTTTCACAAAGATAAGACAGTGATATAACAAATATAAAGTGCTCAATACGTGAGTAGAGCAAATTTATTAGTATAATGGTACACAGTAACAACCTACTCGAGTTTGACCATAAGGGTCTTCAGGGTTAAATCCACTGAATTAATCAAGATATTAATTAATTACAGCCTTTTAATTTGGAAAAAAATACACACGTGCAATTGGCTGTAATTAATCAATATCTTCATTATTTCAGTGGATTTAACCCTGAAGATCCTTATGGTGAAACTCGAGTAGGTTATTACTGTTTACCATTAATATTATATATATATATATATATATATATATATATAAGAATAAAAGGATGAAAAAGAAAAAAAGAAAGAGAGTGAGAAAGGAAGAAAGGAAAGAAGATAAAGTAAAGTAAAAGAAAAAAAGAAAAGAAAGCAATGTAGGGAGGAAGAAAGAAAAAAGAACGAGAGAAAGAAAGTAAAGAAGGAAGAAAGAATGAAAGAAAGAAAGTATGAAATGAGGTAACGAAAGAGAGGAAGAAAGGAAGGAGGAAAATGAAAGAAAGGAAGAAAGGAAGGAAAATAAAGGAAAGAAAGAAAAAATAAAAAGGGAAGGAAGAAGAAAAAGGAAATAAAGAAAGAAAAAAGAAAGCAAGGAAGAATAAAAGGGAGAAAGGAAAGAATGAATGAAAAAAGAAAGGAAGGGAGAGAGGGAGAACGGAAGGATTGAAGAATAAAAGGAAAGAATGAGAGATGAAGGAAGTAGAAAGAAAGGATTAAAGAAAGAAAGAAAGAATGAATGAAAGAAAGGAGGGGGATGAAGATTAAACGGAAGGAAGGAGACATGATGAAAAGAAGAAAGAAAGAAAGAAAGAAAGAAAGAAAAAACTCAGAAGAAGGGGTGAAGGAAAGAAGAAAGAATTTAAGATAGGTAGAAAGAAATAAAGGATGGAAGAACAAACCGGAAAGAAGATGAAGGAAAGAAGAAAGAAAGAAAGAAAAAAAGAATAACAGAATGAAAAGAGAAAATGAAGGAAGGAAGAATAAAAGGGTGGAATTAGAGAAGAACGAAAGAAGAAAGGAAGAAAAGAAGAATAAAAGGAAAAAATAGATAAAGTAAAGAAGAAAGACATAATGAAAGAGTGAATGAAAGAAAGAAAGAAAGAAAGAAAGAAAGAAAGAATAAAAGGAACGAAGGAAGGAATGATGAAAGAAAGAATGAAACAAAGAAATAAGAAAAGAAGATAACAGGAAGGAAGAAGAAGGAAGGAAGGAAGGAATGATGAAAGAAAAGAAAGAAAGAATTAAACACAGAAATAAAAAGAATAAAAAGGAAGGAACGCTAGATAAAGTAAAAGAAAAAGAAAGAATGAAAGAAAGAAAGAAAAAAAATAATAAAGAAAGGAAGGAAGATGAAAGAAAGAAAAGAAAGAAAAGAAGAATAAAAGGAAGAAGGCTAGATAAAAGAAAAGAAAAGAAAGAATGAAAGAAAAGAAAAGAAAAATAAAAGAAAGGAAGGAATGATGAAGAAGAAAAAAGAAAGAAGAAGAATAAAAAGAAAGAAGAAGCTAGATAAAGTAAAGAAGAAAGAAGAATGAAAAAGAAAGAAAAAAATAATAAAAGAAAGGAAGAATGAAAGAAAGAAAAGAAAGAGAAGAATAAAAGGAAGAAAAAGAAAGAGAGAAAAAGAAAAAAAGAGAATAAAAGGAAAAAGAATATGAAAGAAAAGAAAGAAAGAAATGAAAGAAAGAAAGAAAGAAGACTAAAATGAAGGAAGGAATGATGAAAGAAAGAAAAAAGATAAAAAAGAGAAAAAAGGAAGGAAAGACAATAAAGGAAAGAATAAAGAAAGAAAGAAAGAAAGAAAGAAAGAAAGAAAGTAAGAATAAAAGGAAAGAAAGAATCATGAAAGAAAGAAGAAAGAAAGAAACAAATGAAGAAAGAAAGAATTAAAGGAAGGAATGAATGATAAAGAAAGAAAAAGAAAGAAAAGAAGATAAAAGGAAGGAAAGACACATAATGGAAAGAAGAAAGAAAGAATGAAAGAAAGAAAGAAAGTGTATGTGTATGTATGTGTGTGTGTGTATGTGTGTGTGTGTTGTGTGTGTTGTGTGTGGTGTATGAGCTGCCAACCTAATTTTTGTAAGTAGGTAGGTCCTCAATGCATAGCTAATGATTTAAGAGTAAGAACTCTTTTCGCCTTAAGGCAAGACTGGCATTGATATTTTGATCAATACTCACAGCATTGAGAAGCTTTTTGTTTCATTTTTCGCACTCTAAATATAGATTATTCTGCTTCAAACAGAAAAGACTGTTCAGCTTTTCCAGTTTTTGATTGACGAAAAGGAGGAAATTTCTGTAATTCAAACCATCCATATTTTATTTTCATCGATTTTCAAAGCAATACATTTTAACACTTTTCTTCCATTATTGGTCGAAGACAAGTAGCATAGGGAAACCTTTCGAAAGTGACACCTGTGTGAATGGTGCGTATACCAAATATTAGTCGAGAGAAATAGCATAGGAAACCTTTGAGTAGTGTGACCTGTATGAATGGTGCCTATACCAAAGATTAGCCCGCCCTGTCGGCTTGGGCGTTAGAATGCACCAACTGCACCTCTGCAGAGGGGTAAGACTCCCCCAATGGGGCCACCTGTTGGCCGTGGGTGGCGACCCGTGATGCTTAAGGATAGAGCCCAGGTGGATGAGCAGTTCATGACATGCAATACTCCACTTTGGCCCTATCTTGGGCTAGACGGGCGGTCGGAGAGGCCCTCCGATCAATCGACTGGTCACGTCAAGCCCTAGAACCTATATGATTTTCCAAACCCTAATCCTTATGGCAAGCCCCAACCCTTCTTATCATATGGGCTAGAAGGCGGTGGCTGCGGGTCTACATGTCCTGGGAATGACGTTAAACTCTATCTGAGTGAGGTTCCGGTTCTGGAGGTTTGGGGAATGTGGAGCACCCCTTCATCACAATTTCTCCCTGGTCCACTCTGTGGAGTGTAGTACCTGTTAGGGGTCCCATCTATGGGTTAATAAGAAAAATGATTATATAAAAAATGTATTATCCATTAAGAATTTATTTATTTCAAAACTTTATCGGCATTAAATGACCCACTGAGGTTGATATGCCGTAAAACAAAACAAAACAAAACAAAGATTGGCATCTTCTTCACAAATAACAAAAATGGGATGTTGTCTTGGAACTTGTATTTATCACTCTTTGGGGGCGTGTGGTGCACTGGTTAGAGTCGTAGGAAATGGACACGTCGAACCGAGTTCAAATCCTGGATGATACCATAGTTTACACAATTTTCTTCTTTTT
>CM042158.1:49543826-49568826 GCA_023376005.1 Doryteuthis pealeii
ATATTTTCCGAGTTGGATTTTTTGTCACTTCTTTGACGAACAAATTAATGAAGGTATTTTAAAGCCCCCCCCCCCCCGATTTTTTATCGCCAAAATCAATGTAAAATATTTTTACGATCCCATTTTTAAGAAAAAAGTGAAAGAGGAGTTAAATCCGATTATTATACAGATTGGGTAGTCTTGATTTTGTCCGGTAAAAGTAGGAAGCTGACAGTATGTTGTGGCGCCTCGTCTGCAAAATATCTTCCTTGTCTACTGCTAGCAAAAATAGGATACACTCCCTCACTGTCTGGCTGATACCGACAATAGGCCACTCCACCAACTTATAACTGTATATGTATATATCTGTATTATATATTTCGGGGTCTATCACAAACCGTTGATAAAGAGGAACGGCATAGCGAAATAAATTGGTAATTGAAAAATATTAATTACATAATATTCCTTTGGGAAGGCTGGAGACCAACTTTAAGGAAGTCTAGAAAGGAACAAGTCATTGTATCTCGATTACGCATTGGGTCTATACAAGACTAATGCACTCCTTACTTATACTTCCAACAAGAACAACAACCACATGTGAAACATGTCAACACCTTTGACAGTGTTAAACACTTATTCATGGAATGCAGGTTTTTTGCTCACATCAGAAACCGTTACACTTACTTAATATAAACACTTGCCTTATCCAATTTATAATGATAACCTTTTCCATTCTGCGCCAAGGCTAGGGACTGGAGCAGCATTAGATGTCCTCGATAGCTGTTCAATTTAACTTTTCTTCAACTTACTTGTGCACCAATTAGACATAAGCACTCACTTATTTTATTAGGTGAGTGGCTTGGGTCTGATGCGACTTGATGGGGGTTTTCTTAGTTTTTGATTTGGCTCCCCCTCTCTTGTCAAACTTATTCCTTAGTCCTTAGTCTTCACTCCATATCCATTCATGTCGTAACTAATTTACAACTTGACTTTTAATCGATTCCGGGTGTAAAACTCGAAAAGCACTGGACGAAAGGGCCTTGTTTTATCAATAAAGATTTTTTTTCTATTTTCTTTCGATTCCTCCTTAGTCATTCCATTCATGATATCGTAGGTGATCCACTATGATAACCGTCACTAGATTTAATATAATATATAACCAAGCACGTAACGCTTTGTGTGGTGGGGGGGGGAGAGAAATGTGAGGAGGTTAATCTGACAGTATGTGGAGAAAGGTAGACAAACACGGATGTTATGGAAAAAATGGATGTTTATTGTAGGTAGTGATGTTGACGATGCAACGTTCTGGTCTGTTAGACATTCTTCAGGACTTGGATATAGTTCTTGCTTCAATTGATGGGACTTTTCAAAATGGGTCCTCATTGAAGCAAGAACTATATCCCAAGTCCTGAAGAAGGTCTAACAGACCGAAACGTTGCATCGTCGACATCATTACTTACAACAACATCCATTTTCCATAACATCCATCCCGTGTTTGTCTACCTTTCTCATATATTATATTATATATATATCCATATAACTATATTATTATTATATCGGGAATGTATTTAAGGCCTTTTTATTCCCAAATAACTTTGCTCTGTTTACAATAATTCAGACATTGAGCTCTCAATACGGAACCTGAAGTCTTACCAACAAACTACTGGTAGAGAATTAGGACCCACCTAGAATCACCTTTCTGTACCAAGAAAACTTGGTACCGCACCAAAGTATTATACCTATATATATTATATATATATACTATAATATATTATATATATTATATTATATAATCTTTTCAGCAGTTTCACATTCAATCTTTCGAGTGTCATTACCCCCACCCCCAGCCCATCCAATCTTTTAGCAAATCGGCAGTAAAAATTCTTCTGTTTAATGAGAGTGGATGTCTCACCTTTCGCCAAAACTAATCGCTCCAATCATAGGCTCGGCTGGATGTGCCATGCCGACACAATCCAGTCTCAGACGTGAACCACCTCTTTACCCTCTGGTGTTCCCCCATCCCCTTTCACTTACCCGGCCACCCTACTGGCTGCAGTGTTGTTCCTGCTCACCTTATTTGATAACAAACCTCCCCGACTCTTCGCTTCTTGTGCTCCTAGACTCTTACATCCACTGGACCGTCTCACCCCTCACCCCAGACGCCGCATGTTCTATTCTCTATAACCGGCTATCCAACCGGCTGATCGTCTGTCCGTCCGTTTATCGTTCGTCGACGAGACAGCGGCTAACGAGATGATACCTTACAAGAAACACGGCTGAAGAGAGAGAGAGAGAGAGAGACACAGAAAGAGAGACAGAGCGACAAATAGAGTGAGCGAGTGAGAGAGAGGGAGAGTGACAGAGAAACAGAAAGAGACAGAGAGACACAGAAGTGAAGAATGAAAGAGAGAGAGAGAGAGAGAGAGAGAGAGAGAGAGAGAGAGAGAGAGAGAGGAGAGAGTCAGATAGAGAGATAGAGAGGGGGACGTGTGACAGAGACAGAGAGACAGAAAGAGATAGATAGACTGAGAGAGAGAGAAAGAGAGAGAGAGAGAGAGAGAGAGAGTGATAGAGAAATAGAGACAAAGAGAGAGAAAGGAAAAGTGACAGAGAAACAGAGACAATCTCACAGAGAGAGAAAGAGAGATTGATAACTAGAGAGAGAGAGAGAGCGAGAGCGAGAGAGAGAGAGAGAGAGAGAAATGATGGGAGTGACAGAGAGAGATAGAAGGGATAAGAGAGAAAGATACAGGAACAGAGAGAAAGAGAGTAAGAGAGAGAAATAGAGAGAGATGGGGATGATAGCGAGATGGAGAGACATCAAGAGAGAGATAGAGATAGATAGAGAGAGAAAGAGAGAGAGAGGAGAGAGAGAGAGAGGAGAGGGGGAGAGGGAGAAATACAATCATGGCGGCGTGTTAAACAAGGAAGTGGCGAAAATAGATGACCCCTTTGGCCAAGTAAAGGTTAAAAATACCGCCTCAGTGAAGTTGTCGGTGTCGAAGGTGAAAGGAACAAGTGAAAAATGGAATCGACTTTGCTCAAATGATTTTACTCGAGCCAGAAGCCGGGAAAATAAGTGACCATCAAATATGTTGGGAAAACGTTATATATGGAGGATGGAGCAAGTCTGTGGGACGTTTTATGGTTTATTCACAGAACACATTCCTAATGAATACTATTGGTCAAAACTGTTAATATCTATTCATATATATATATATATATATATATATATATATGAAGATAGGAGGGTTGGACTAAATCCGACAGAATGAGGTAAAGATAAAAGAAGAGTAGACAAAAAGGGATAACCCAAAACAAATAGATGTGGAGAGATATATTTCGTTCCGCGTTAAGCGATACTTCTTCAGTCAATTTATTAAAACATTGTACATGCACTTGTATTAATAGAAGAGAAAGTGAGTGGGTGGGGGAGTTTTTGGTGAGTAATTCAGGATGCAATATATAATATTATATATTATATATATATGTGGGAGAAATAAAAGGAAATTAATTCGACAATATGTGGAGAAAGGTAGACAAACACTGGATGTTGTACAAAACATACACAACCTCCTAACTCACCAGTACACTGTTGAAAAAAGAACTAAATCCAACGACCTGAAGAAGGTTTATCAGACCGAAACCTTACAACGTCGATATTACTACCTTCAATAAACATTTTGTACACATCACGTATTTGTCTGCCTTTCTCCATATATATATATATATATATATATATTAATATATATATTTGCTTGAAGGCAATTACAATGCATGTATCGCATAAAATTCGATACTTTTTTTTTATATAGAAATAAACTTGACAAGTGTAATCCCAGCAAAGGATCGCCCAGTGTGTAGAACATCGTACAGACTGTTTTGACTTTATTAAGTCTCATCAGCGACTAACGAATTCCCTCCAACAGAAATCGAAACCGGGACCTCAGCAGGCATAGTCAAAGACCATATCGCCTCGGCCACAGTACACAGCTAACAATCCCTGCGAAATTAACCTTGTCAAATGATACTTACCTTGTCAAGTTATTTTCTTATATAAAAAGTATCGAATTTTATTCGATACATGCATTGTAATTGCCTTCAAGCAAAAATATATAATATATACTTTATCCAACAATGCTTCTAAAAAAACAAACATCCAAAAATCTTATTCACTTCGCTGAAGAGCATAACGCCTGGTTTGTTGTCATTATTCACTCAACGTCCCCTTACCTATTATAGTAGAGACGTGTAAATATCATGTGACAAGGTTAATTTCGCAGGGATCGGCCAGACAGCAAGTGAGTCTATTCCCTTTTCTCTAGCGCTTACACCAAGGAGATTGTTTTGGCGTCTGAGGTGGAGCGCCACGCCTACGATCAGCTCCTTACTTTACAGACCAGATCTATCATCAAATGTTGTTACAATGTTTTCATTGTAGTAGCATTAGTAGTTAATCCCCAAATTTCTCAATAATATAAATTTTGTAAAATATAGAGCATTTCTAATTGTAGAAAAAGTTATTCTCTCTACCACTGTTTCGGTGTCAAAGGTACACCTTCTTCAGGAGAACCGTTCTCCTGATGAAGGTACTTGACATGGTAGAGAGAATAACTTTTTTTCTACAACTATATATATATATATATATATATATATTTATATATAGTATATAATTATACATGAGAAGAGACTCTAGTGATTATATATATATATATATAAATATATATATTAATATATATATCATACAGTATACAGTAATTATCCAGACACGTGTTTCGAGGTATCCACCTCTCATCAGTGTGGTTATACCGTTTAAACAGCTACGTCTGGCGGGTTCGAGACCCGAATGACTTTTGTTCGCCAATCATTTTACCAGTACGGCCACAGGCAGCTGTCAAATATAAGAGACTAATTAATTGCTACATTTCTAAGCGGAAATGAAATTTCACTAGAGGCCTCAAACTTATGTAAACTAAGCGAAGCTTAGCGTATCGCGAATACGGTGAATTTTGCAAGAAATCCCTCCTAATAAAGTGCTCAACCAAATTGGGATCATATAAAATAAAGTAATCCACAGACACGTGCTTTGCGAGGTATCACCTCTCATCAGTGTGGTTATACCGTTTAACAGCTACCTCTGGCCGATATATATATAATAAAACGATTTCAATTACCCTTGTCTAAAAATATGGAATTAACTCAGAAGATCAGTATGTTTTTGCTTAAATTAGCAGTAAATAAACTAATAACAGATAAGACGTAAAAAATGTTAAACTAATATTTTAACATATCAAATTCATAAAATAATTCTTAACTCTTTGCTTCGTTTAAGCGGCTTTCTCACCACACCCAAGCAAAATACAAAAAATTATGGTTAGTTCATTCGAATTGAGCAGAAGGACTCAGATTACAATAATAATAGGACTTTATTTGAATATAATGATTTCTGATGTGAATAGATAGTGAATTTTAAAATATCCCATCATACAGATAAAATATACCAAGTGTATAAAAAGAGCATGTATTTGGCAAGAAATAAAAAAAAGTAGTCTCCCTTGTTTACGCATAGAAAGTGTTGGTTCTTTGTGAGAGGGAAATAAATTCATGGGTCAATGATTGCTCCCTTGCATGAGATCAAAAATGTCCATAGATATCAATCACTGTCAAAAAATCAGGACAACAAAGACGATAACGCTATTTTACAATCGTTTTTTGCTGTGAGTGACCCTGACTCGAAAATGTTACGTTGGGGGTTGGGCGTGAGGTTGCGGAGCGCGAGGGTTGGAATTGACCGGTGATTAATGATCAGTTCGTGGCGGGAGAGCAATAGACGCTAAGGTTTTTTGTTTTGTTTGTTCTTTTTCTTTTTTTTTTTTTTTTTTTTACAATTGTGTAATATCTTTTTTTTATAATATAAGGAGGGGTCTGGCTCTGCGGGAGCAACATAATTCGCATGTTGCATGGTTTCTGGGGAGAAATCTTTATTTAAAGCTGATACTACCCGGTAAGAACCCAAAGTCCGACGACAAGAGCTTCCCCTTTCCACCTTCGTTTTCTGCAGTCTTTCTCATGTTCATATCACGTGGTCATGTATCTATACTTCCGGTGGTGAGGCACCTGTTCCGTAGCTCTATGAAGTATCGATTGTAAATTCTTTCGCATTAGTTCCATGATCTAATAATTTCCAAACAGGTCTATTGAAGCCAATCAATGGAACATTAACGGGTACCACCCTTCCTTGTCAGAGTGGAACCTGAGAGTAATAGCAACCAAGGGGTAGCTATATACTTACTAAAGTTCCTAAGCTAGAACCTTACCACCGGATCAGTTCAGCGTTATGCGCAAGGCATTGTAGAGTTTGGTCTTAAATAATTCCTAATAGTATCTGTTTTTATTGCATAATATTGAATCCAAATGAAAAAAATCCTGAGGTCTTTGAATAAAATAAGTATTACCTTTTTATAAAAATGGTAAGGACTTACTTATTATTGAAGTAAGTCAGTTAGACAGCCAACGATTGGTTTTAGCAATGTGACTGGTCAAGCCTAACCATGAAGTTACTAGTTCTCTAATGAACCCACTATAACAGCTTAAATAATTACTGTCACTCCTGCCAGGAAGAGTCCATTAAGCTGAGGAGGTGTTTTACTGTTCCACTGTCCAATAGTTAACAATCTGTAACAGTCATTTCCAGACTGCAGGTTCAATCCTGGCTAAGGGTGAAAGTAACACAGGATAACAATTAACAGTATTCTACACTTATTTATATATGATAATATATATGGTGATTGCCACTTATTGACTGAAGAAGGCCATTTCTACAAAGTTCGGTTGTGAGCACACAAGTGGCTCAGGAGCCCATATTTGCTTTTACACGCCCTGTCGTATAAAAGACACGTGAGATCCCCGACTTTCACACGTACACACACATGTTTTTCCCGTAGTAGTCTCTCACCATGAGACCGCATATGAGTCAAGAGACCAGCTCGTGATATGCAATCCCTGCCACACATACTACATTTATATATTTACCAACCTCTCCGCACGGGCAGGATGTGACACAAGGTCAATTTCTTAAGCGGAGTTTTATAGGTTTGAAATCAGAGTTTTCCTTCTCTTAGACTGGTTGCCGAGACATGGTTAAAGAGCCCAGTCTGTCCTGCTATTTGCCCATAGCCTGAGGAAGAATTGGATTCATACCTTTCCCAAGGGTATTAGCGCCATGTGAAATGCAAACAGTTTCATCCAAGAATTGAACTCAGGTTGACGAGTCCATTTCTACATACTACATATATGGTCAGGTTTAAATGTAGGAAATGTATCCAGAGCCTCTGTCTTGTGCCGCTTCCGTAGTGCCTGCTTCAGGATGGAGTGCTCGACCTGCATTGCTTTCAAACCTTCTACAGCCACTATAAACGAGTCTCCTCCATGATGAAAGTTTCGTAGCCGTCCTTTTCCCAATCATCAAAATTATGTCAAGAGTCTTAAGATTGTTTTTTATGACATCCTTGAAACGTTTCTTGCGTTTTGTGCCTCGGACATTTACCATACTGGAGTTCCCCATAAAACAATTGCTTTGGGAGCCTGACTTCATCCATTCTAACAAGATGTCCAGACCAGCGCATTTTCCTTCGTATGATGCGCGTTTCTATGCTAGACATTGGGTTGATGCAGAACAGTAGCATCTGGAGTGAGTGATCGACGTTTAAGATTCTCTGAGGCATATCTGATGGAATCTCTCCAAGGTTTTACTGTGTCGACGATATGTAGTCCACATCGACGAAGAATATAGGAGTATAGACAGAACACACGGTTCGTACACACTGAGCTTCGTTCTGACGGTGATAGCTCTGTCCGACCACACACGTCTCTCGAGCCCACCAAAGGCCATGCTGGCTCGTTCGATCCTTAGAGATATTTCTAAATTAAGTGTTGCATCTCTGGATAAGAGTACTGCCAAGATAAACGAATGAATCAACTACTTTCAGTCTGGTCCCCTTGACATAGTTCCACCTAGTGATGATCGGGTGGTGGAGTGAGCATCACTTTAGTTTTCTCCAAATTAATGGTGAGTCCAAAGGCAGTGCAGGCTCCAAAGAAGAGATCCATTATTTTCTGCATGTCCTCTTCAGTGTGAGCAACAAAGTCTGCATCATCAGCACAGATAATATATATATATATATATATATATATATATATATATATATATATATAAAACCAGAGTTCAAATTCTGGACGAAGCTGTTGGCATATCACATAGCTTCATGACACTTGGGAAACATATGCATCCAACTACTCTCCTTCCAGATATGGGTAAATAGTAAGGCAGACTTGGCTATTTAACATTGGCAAGATAACCAGTCTAAGAGAATTAAACATTCCAGCTATTTAAGTAATACTCTCAAGAAAGGCATGAACTTACCCATCCCTGCCTATTGAACACATTGTATGCCAGACAGAGCTTTATAGATTTGAAAGGCAACAGAATATCATTTGTCTGAAATTTTAGATGAGACTTGATATGTATTTATTTGTTTTTTCGGACTGTTGCCCTCATCTTTATTTTGAAATATACATACTACAACGTTTTGGCCATTGTGCCCTTCGGTCTTATTAAAGTGTTCCTTGTAATTGATTTGGATTTATATCAAGTGTCAGTTATCTTGCAACACTCTCTAGTTAAAAATGAGCCCCCAAATCGACCATGATGAAATGCAAAAAATATGATTCCTAATTATCTGGTGTTGTTTATCCATCGAATTCTTATTTCTAATGAGTGTCGTCACCTCAGCTAAATAATGGACCATTCCGTTTTTATTATAGAGAAAGGTAGGAGGAAAAGACCATGTTACACAGAAAGAATATAATAAGAAAGAAAGGAAGGGAGTAGGGGACATATTCAGAGGGGATGAGTGCGCGGAAGCGATAATGCTAATATGTTTCAATCGAACATGAGGAAAAGATAAAAGAAGGAAAAAAATGAGAGAGAGAGAGAGAGAGAGAGAGAGAGAGAGAGAGAGAGAGAGAGAGTTTAGATAGTTGTTTGGTTTAATCTTAATGAATATGAGCCAAAATCTCGGGGATAAATCTTAAAAGAAATCCATTAACGAGAAGAAATATTTGATTTTATTCTTTACTTCCTATTTCAACTAACTAGTTAAATTAGAAAATTTTAGCAATGAAAGATGGAGGTGATGGAAGGGTAAGTTTCAGTTGTTCTATTTTTCGATTATACCCCACTCTGTTTCAAATCTTTTTATATGCATCCTTTCTAATTTAATATACTATTTTATTATATTAAAACTTAAATACTTGCACCTGGAGGGTGCATATATTTGCTAGTTTAAATAATGGTGTTATTGCGATTCAAGGATATCTGCAAGAATGATCTCGGATGCTTTGACATTGACCCTTCCAGCTGGGAAAATTTGGCTCAGGACCGCATTCGGTGGCGGCAGAATCTCCATAGAGGACTGTTCATGTCAGAAGTTACCCTGGCGTAACACATGAAGCTAATTGATCTAGAAGAAAGCAGCGGCAACAAAACACCGGAACCTCAACATCTTCAGTGACAGCTTTCAAATTTGTGGTCGAGAATGTTTTTCAAACATCGGACTTCACAGACACAGGAGGAGCTGTAACTTCAGGGGCACAAAAACTTTATTATAGTCTTCCGAGACTGAAATGCCAATAATATTGCTTTAGCATTCCCATCAAATTCAGAAGTAGGATCTGTCAAAATATCATCTGCTTTTCATTTTAAAAATGAATTAAAATTCATTAAAACGATTTAAGGTCAAGTTTTAAGTCGGAAAAGTAACATAATGAGCATAAGCAAAAAAGCAAAATAATATTACACGTTTAATTTATTTTTGATACATTTAAAACGATGTTTTCGGTCAATTTCGATCATCTTGATCTGCCAAGACGCTACTTAAAATTCGTTTTTACAAAATAAATTCTAACCTTTGCGCTTGAAAAAAATTCACACTGGATTGTCCAATTAGACACATAACCTAGTAGATAAAGGAGTTAGGTTAAGACAGTTCTAAATGACAGTTATCTCTAGACTGCAGGTTCAATCCTGGTCAGGGGCAGCAGTAACATAGAATAATAATTAACATAGCTTAACACCTGTACCTCAGTTATTGTTTGTGGAACGATTATTTAAAAAGGGAAGGGAGGCAAGAAAATAATTTTGAATTCGAAGGCAGTAACTGGAATCCCTAAAACAGTACGACGCTGTCTTTGGTATCATTTCAGCATTTTCTACCACAGCACTATTGTCAATGTAGAACGATTCTAATCCTCACCATCGATAATATCGGTGACCTGAGAATTCCATAGAATTTTGCTAATCCTTTTCAATCGAACATAATAAAAAGAAAAGAAGAATAGAAAGAAAAAAATGAGTGAGTGATGGTTAAATCAAGATTATTATAGTTTTTACATACTGAACTATTTAGTAATAGCTCTTAAGTAAACCTATCAAAATTTGTGATAGATTATCATATTGTGCGATATCCACAGGTCCTGTTAGTTCCATATAATTTTGCCGAGGCCTGTACTCAGGTCACGATGCAGATCCGTTACGATCACCACATTAAGGAATATATATTTTAGATACTTACTAAAAATAAAAAGAACTGCATTTGTCTGCCAGAGCATAGCATTGATTCAACTTCAGAAATAATTTGGAATAGTTTGACTGTAGAGAAAACAAAGCTTTGACGAATTTATGATGAATATTTACCACGTACCCCACGTGTACGGATTAGGCACAAGGCCCTATTAATGTGGGACCACCCACTAATAGGAGGTGTGTGCAAAAAATTAATTGATCCCTTGGCATTCCTCTTCAGGCACCGGGCAATAGACCCATCCCTGCCCCTTTAAATCGGCGGGGTGTTGCCTGGGGGATGGCCCCTTGGGATCAACGATGTTAGCTGACACGCTCCAGGGCCGAAACGAATTTATGATGGTCTCATTTGAATTATGGTTTCATTATTTGAGAATTGTCACGATTATTTAAAAAATGAGGTGGGGTCCAATAATTCTGAATCCCAAGAGAGGAACTGGTGACCTCAATACAGTACGACGCTTTTTTTGGTCGTCTTCCAGCAACTTCTGCCACAGCACTATTGTCACTTGGAACAGTTTTAAAACCATATTACCTTTAGGCACCCCTTTTTGATCTCGATTAAGAAAGGACATGTTTTTCATTTGCACCGCCAATATCCGGTTGTTTTAACAAACAAATTTTAGATTTTAAAATTATAAAAACAAAACTAACCCCTAACCCTAACCCTAACCTTAACCCTACCCCCTACCCCTAACCCCTAACCTCTAACCCTAACCCCTAACAAACAACCGGACATTGACGGTGTAAATGAAAAACATGTCCTTTCTTAATCGAGATCAAAAAGGGGGGCCCTAAAGGTAATATGGTCCCAGTTTTTGCTCTTACTTTCGAAAATATTACTGACGTGACGGAGACGAGAATTTCTTAGGTTGCGGCGAATATTAACTACGATCAACGCATCAAAAAATATTTCTAGATACTTACTAAGAATAAAAAGGACCTAAATTTGGAATTTAACCGGTGTAACCATGATTCTTTTCTTAAATCATTTTTCTTTGTCTCCTGTAGGACGTGATTTCCGCTTTAAAATTTGCCTGAACGTATTAACCATCACAACGCAAGTTTAGAATTTATAAAAGAAAAAAAAAATTACTTTATAAGATAAAAATAGAATTTAAGCGTAGACACGTCAAACCTTTCACAGAATAAATATAACAATGAAAAATTTACATTCCGAAAAAAAAGAAGAAAAGAAAAAGAAAACACAATGTATGTAAAAATTTTTTCGACTGCCAAGGTAAATAATTTCTTTATTTTTTTCTTCTTTATTTTTTTTAAAGAATTTTTTTAATATCAGGATCTTTGAATACTGAACGATCGTTAATACCGTTTTCAGTCGTAAAAAATCCATTGTATAACTTCGCTTAGTACCCCCGAAAATGTATCTTTTATATTTAAGGCGCAGGTGGATTTTAAAAGCTGAAATTAAATTCTAACTATCTATCTATCTGTATATCTATCTATCTATCTATCTCATTTAATATACCAAACTTGTTGGTAAACCCGTGCGGTGAGAAAAAAAACCCGGCAAATAGTTTGATTGTAAAAATATACTACCAAACATCACCAGGGGAAAACAATTGAAAAAAAGAAAAGGGCAAGATAGTCGTACCGACCGAAAAGAATCGGTTGATACTATAATACGTGGCCAAAAGAAATATATATATATATATATATATATATATATATATATATATATATATATATATATATATGAATAATATATATATCTATATAAACCGCCAGGATTTTCTAAAGCTAAAAAGTAAAGAGCACTTAATACCTAAGTAGAGCAAATAGTAAAGTTTAAAAAAAATGAGTCAGATATACCTACTAACAGTTTCGCTAAGTAGCTCATCAGGGCAGAGCTCTGATGAGCTACTAAGTGAAACTGTTAGTAGGTATATCTGACTCATTAGGTTTCACTTTATCTATCTCATATATATAAAGATAAAAGTATCAAACTGAGGAGATAATTCTATTTGGGATCATCAATTATCCCCTGTTCTTCCACAATTCATGCTCATGTTGATGTAAACATATAGATTTATAGACGGATTTTTCACAAACTCAATGTATAATAAATAAATTAATCATATACAGAGCAATACTATTATCTGTGTTATTCGGACTATTGTCCTCATCTTCATTGTTATCTGTGCAACGTTTTGGCCGATATGCCCTCCTGCCTTCTTCTGGTATATCTTGTCGGACTCGGGAAACCTTCATTTCGGACTCGAGAACCTTCTTGTCGTAATCGGGAGCCATCACAGAACTTTGAACCCAACCCTTTATTCAATCTACGGGGGTGTCCTGTTTTCATTCCGCTAACCATAGCTGGGGTAGAGGCATTAAGCTGTGTTAATTATTATTCTATGATACTGCTGCCCTTGATCAGGATTGAACCTGCAATCTAGAGATAACTGCCCCTTAGAACTGTCTTAACCTACCTCCTTTATCCACTAGGCCATGTGTCCAATTAGACACGACCTAGTAGATAAAGGAGTTATTTTTTACGAATTTATTACAAGAAGGTTCCCGAGTCTGACAAGAAATACCTGAAGAAGACCGGAGGGCATATCGGCCGAAACGTTGTACAAATAACACACACACACTCACACATATATATATATTAGGGTAGCGAAGACATAATGTCAACAGCGATGGGTAACTCAGTTTTCCCCCAGGCGATTTTCAACTTTAGTAAGAAAACGACAGTTACCAAGTGCCGGTCTTCCTACTCGAAGTTTATATATATATATATATATATATATATATATTATATATATATATATATATAATATAAATATATATATATATATATATATATATATATATATATATATAATATATATATATATATATATATATATATATATATATATATATATATATATATATATATATAAATATATATAATAAATATAAGTATATATATAATATATATGTATATATATATATATGGATTTAACCCTGAAGATCATTATGGTGAAACTCGAGTAGGTTATCTCTTGTACCCATTTTATGATAAAGTTGCTCTACTTAGTATTGTGCACTTTGTATTTGTTATATCGCTGACTTACCCCTCTGAATTCTACACTTACTAACCATCGTGACCAAATTCACTGGTAAGTCAACTTTTCTTTTATATATATATATATATATATATATATATATATATATTAAGAAATTTGAAAAAACACAGGGTTAAATAAAATGAGTGATAAGTTTATTAGCCACGCTGCAGTGTTTCGGTCTATTAATTAAACCATAACCTTAACACTACCCGCCCTAGTTAAATAACATAATATTAAAGGGCGACCCAGAAAAAACAGAACCCACAACTTTTGTAATGAAATTGTTAATTTTAATTTTATTTATTTTTAAAAGTTTAAGTCCAACAAGTGTTAGGTTTAGGGTTTAGGGTTAGGGCTAGGGTTAAGGTTAGGGTTAGTTTAATGGGTAAATAAATAAATAATCTGGGTTCTGTTTTTTCCGGGTCACTCATGTTACTCAACTAGGAAATAACCAATCGATCTATTTATCTATCTATCTACTTCTATCAATCTATCTATCTAATTATCTATCTATCTATCTATCTATCTCTATCTAATTGTCTATCTATCTATCTATCTATCTTTCTATCTATCTGTCTATCTACCTCTATCTATCTATCTAATTATCTATCTATCTATCTATCTATCTATCTATCAATATACCTCTATCTATCTAATTATCTATCTATCTAATTACTTATATTTATCTAATTATCTATCTATATATCTATCTATCCTTCTACCTCTATCTATCTATGTATCTATCTATCTAACTCTATCTATCTATCTATCTATCTATCTATCTATTTAATTATCTATCTTTCTATCTTTCTATCTACCTCTATCTATCTATCTAATTATCTATCTATCTTTCTATCTATCTAATTATCTATCTATCTATCTATCTAATTATCTATCTATCTATCTATCTATCTACCTATCTTTCTATCAATATATCTACCTCTATCTATCTATTTATCTATCTATCTACCATTATCTATCTATCTATCCATCCTTCTACCTCTATCTATCTATCTATCTAGCTTTCTATCAATATATCTACCTCTATCTATCTATCTATCATTACTTATCTATCTATCTACCTCCATCTATCTATCTATCTATCTAATTATCTATCTATCTTTCTATCTATCTACTTCTATCTATCTAATTATCTATCTATCTATCTACCTCTATCTATCTATCTATCTATCTACCTATCTTTCTATCAATATATCTATCTATCTATCTATCTATCTACCATTATCTATCTATCTATCCATCCTTCTACCTCTATCTATCTATCTATCTATCTATCTATCTATCTATCCATCTATCTTTCTATCAATATATCTACATCTATCTATCTATCTATCTATCTATCTATCTATCTCTATCTACCATTATCTATCTATCTATCTATCTACCTCTATCTATCTACCTCTATCTATCTATCTATCTATCTATCTATCTATCTACACGTATATTTATTTAAATATGAGTTACATTTTATCATTATTATTATTTTCGCTGTTTGTACGTGTTGATATCTACATAATTTGATTATCAATTTCTTTTTCAATCTGGCTCTTATTACTTCTCTCTCGACCTTGTGTTCCACTGATTTATATTCCCGAACCCAAATTATCCGGCAACGTAAAGCAAATCGCCGAAGCAGGAACCATTACTCAGCAGCTTGTTAGGACATAAACTTTAAAATGTCGATGCAACAGAAGCGGCCAAATAAAAAGAACGCTGCTTTTTCCAAGATAATCCACTGACCACTGATGTGTGTTTTATAGAAACACTGTGTTCAGGCGTAATGTAGGGCCTGACCGGGTCGGCCAGAGACGGGGAACGTCTGGGACGCGAAAGGGCGATACGTGGTTGGGTGATTCGAGGCTGGTGGGGTCCCGGAGCCTATCGGTTGAGATAAATCTTTGGTTTGTACCAGAGAGCAGCCTGTAGGTAGTGTAAAAACCTCGGAGGAGAGAGGTCAAGATGTTGTGGAGAGGATGCGACACGGGTGAGAGAAAGATAAATGTAGGGATGGAGCGTACAGAGGTAGCGGTTGTGACGTAAAATGCTGGTCGGTGGGAACAAAGGATTCTTTCTATATCTTTGGCCGGCAGGTCGAAGTTTGCAGTATCGATCATAGTTGTTTTGTTCTGTTTAAACTGCCATCATAAGAGCAAATATTATCTCTTCTCTACGCCCACTAACAAACATGCTGTAATATATATATATATATATATATATATATATATATATATATATATATATATATATATGTAGTATATTAGGAAAAATGAAAAAACACAGGTTTAAATGGGTTAAGTGGTGAGTTTATTGGCTGATGCTGCAGTGTTTTAATCTATTAATTAGATCATCTTCAGGGCATTTGTTGGTATATGGAAGGTGATAAGAAATTATTTATCACAGAATAACGAGAAAAGCGAGTGGTAGTCCTTGTTATTCAGTCTGTTTAAAAATTTTTGAGGTTTGAAAAAGGAGATGGTTTGAAATATGACATCAAATATTCTATTTTATGGCGTGTGTATGGGGCGCTGTAAGTGTGTGCATCGAAAGGAAACATTGTGCATTTTTTAGGTATGTGGTTGTGTGTGTATAAATTTTTGGCGATAAACGACAACGGAAGTAAACCTCAAGGTTGTGTGTGTGTGTGTGTGTGTGTGTGTGTGTGTGTGTGTATTGGTAAGAGGTAGGGGAGATGTGTCATTGGGTCTCAAAATAAATTTTTATTTTTTATATTAAGAGAAGAGAAGGAAGTTTGTGGCTGTGTGTGGGGGGATTTAAAAAATGAATATAATATATATATATATAATTTTAAGTAGATAATTTTAAGTAGAAAAACACAGAAATTCTCTAGAACAAAAAACAAATTTCAAACACACACACCTAACATATCAAATGAACATCTGATGAACTATACCTATTAAAAGAGTAATGAAAGCTCAGTTAATAAATTTATTACTAAGCCGTGACCTGCGTGCGACTTACGCGCAAAGATTGTGGAACGTTACATCATTTTTTCTCAATTTTGCGCGCAGGTCGCATGCAAGTCACGCGCAAATCGCACGCAAGGATTGAAAAAAATAACGTAGCGTTCAACCGTTATTACAAAGCCATTATAATAGAAAAGTTGCAGAAACACACACAACCTATCAAATATCGGACATATTCTGCCAAATTAATAACTCAATGCCTGAAGAAGACAACAGATCAGAAACACGTGTCGCGTATGTAAGATAAAAAGAATTTAAAAATTTTTTTCTGCGAACATAATACATTTTGCGGACCTTCTTCTTTTTTATAAAATATTAAATTTCCTCCCGTTGGAACCAGAACAACATTATATATATATATATATATATATATATATATATATATATATATCAACCCCTCTGCATGAGCTGGATGTGATACAAGATCAATTTCATTTGCATATAACTGCATATTTTATATATAATTGCATATAACCATGCACACACATATATACATACATATATATATATATATGTGTGAAGAAAATGTTTTCAAAAATATAACAGACACACGATGTTAAGATCAAAGGAAAAATTTTATATGTCTATACTTAAGTATTTCAGTTTATGATAAACCTTCATCAGGACAATGCAAAAGAAATTTTGTAAGGGAGAAAAATGAAAAATGTTAAGTGTATGTTGAATGTCTGAATATAATGTTATTTACCGTTATTTTTTTTATATGTGCGTTTATATAGGAAACTGATGACGTGATCATTGCATGTGAAAAAACGGAAAATGAAGATCATAAGATGACGCATGTAGAACGTGAATAGGCCGAAAGGAAATTTCCTCATCGTATTTCCATACATATGTATATATAAAAAGTAAATGTAAAAGTAAAGTCGTCGAGGTGGCCTGAAGTCAGTATCAGCCAGACATCGAGAGAGTCTACCACCTTTCACTAGCACCAGACCAAGGAAATTGTTTTTGCGTTTGAGGTGGAGCGCTACACCTACCATCAGATCCTTACTTTACCGCACAGATTCCTGAGTTGTTGTTCTCTAGTCGGACACTCTACCGACTGAGCTAAAACGGCCCTATATTTATATATATGTGTGTATCTATATATGTGTGTGTATGTACATATATATATGTCTGTATGTATGAATACATATATATGTGTGTATGCGTGCATACATACATATATATATATATATATATATATATATATATTTACCAACCGCTCCGCACAAGCTGGATGTGACACAAGGTCAATTTCATAAGCGGAGTTCAGCAGGTTTGATTAGTTTTCCTTCTCCTAGACCGGTTGCCTAACCAAGGTTAAAGAGCCCAGTCTGCCCTACTATTTACCAACCCCTACGCACGAGTAGGATTCATACCTTTCCCAATGGTATTAGCGCTAAGTGAAATGCAATTACCACGTCCAGGATTTGAACTCGAGGTGACAAGTCCATTTCCAATGACTTTAACCATTACACCACGCGCTTCCTACTCCGATTACCACATGCTGTAATATCGAATTGGATAGACATAACGATGTTGGCGTTTATGTGGCAATATATATTTGTTGGTTCTTTGGTTGGTTGGATTTTACGGCATGTCAACTCTTGTTTGGTTATTTCATGCCGAAACCATTTTGTTTTAGTCGTATGTGTATATATGTATATATTTAATGCTTATGTGTTTATGTCTATATGTGTATGTGTATATATATACATATATGATGCGTATGAGCGTATATATATATGTGTGTGTATGTGTGTGTGTGCGTTTATATATACATATATGATACGCATTTAAGTAAATATATGTATGTGTGTATAATATATATATATATATATATATATATATATATATATAATGGGTTTTCATTTTTTTTTATTCAAACTAAATTTTTGTTTAAACACAATTTTTTAAACTCATTTTTTTTTCTTTTTGACTCATAGATGGTAGCCTAACAGGTAGTGCAATTAAAGGCAACGAGGAGGCACTTCATACTCCACAGAGATTTACAACTGGAACTTCACCATCAGATGCAGTTTAACAATACCCAGGACACTAAGACCCTCAACAGTCGCCTTCTAGCACATATACGATATTGCAATTTTGTTTTATTTGTTTTTGTTGGGTATTCAATTTAAAAATTACATTTTTAATACTAATTTTTAAAATCTATTTAACCCATAGAAGCAACCATAACAGGTACAACTACTCCGGTCACGGTGGAACTGGGAGTAATTGGGAAAAAGGGCTACTCCACATTCCTCAGAGTTCCTGAATTCGAACTTCATCACTAGATACAGTTTAAAGCCATACTCAGGATACAAAGACCCTTGGTCACTGCTTTCTAGCATGAATTTGATAAAAAGGATTGGGGATTTGCAATGGGGGTGAGACAATCATATAGGTGCTAGATCTTGACGTGAATAGCCAATTGATCATCTCGTCTAAGTAAGGGGCAATATGGAGTGTTGTATGCAAGGTTGGTTGGTTGGTTGGTTGGTTAGTTGGTTGGGTTTTACAGCATGCCAAACCTTGGGTTAATTCTAATTCATGCCGAAGCAGTTTTGTTTTAGTCCTTCTTTTTGAGTATCAAATTTTTAACACATTTTTTTAAAACTAATTTTTTTAAAACTCGTGATATATTTAACGAAGAGGTGGGACCCTAACATGTACTACCACTCCAGGCCAGGGCGGATCTGGGAGTAATTACACTAAAACTCTCAGCCACCACCTTCATTTGCCAAAAAACCCGTTTTAGTAAAATCAATACTTAATCTTATCTTAATTGTGATAATCTAGCAAACGAAATGTTATTCTGATTCTACTAAAGACACCGTAACACTTGAGACGAATTTTGACAAACTGAGTCCGTCTTGTTTTCCTCCTCGCCATTGTCCAACTGTCTACTTTTATACTCGGTCTGGCCGAGACATGCCACAACTCTCGTCTCGCCAGCTACGAGACTTGCCACTACAAATCGCGGTCTGAAGGGCACTCACGATTTCACCACTAGTCGGACTCGTCACATTTCTGCTTCCGCCTACACGTACAACATGCCACGGTTGTCTCTTCGACCGACGGACCGTTGTTGGCTCATCATAGGTTTAAAATAAAACTAGCTGCTTTACTAGCAAATTAATTTTTCATTTAATTTAAAGAAAACCTCTGATTTAGGTTTTAGGAGAGAAAGAATAAAACCGTTTATTTTATTTTATCTTTGTGATAAAAGTGATTTTACTATACATACGAATTGGAAAGGATTTTGATTAATTGAATTAAATTACTACAACAAGAAAATTCAACAAACACCGTGTGTGACATGCGGAACAATGGACAGCTGTTTCAACCTTATTAGCCACCTAACTTTAATTTGTCTTGTAGCCCATCACGTAGCATAAAGTATGTAGGAAAATGTTCAAGGATAAATCGCTAGCAAAGAGATTAAAAAACTGAAGGGTGGAAAGGAGATTGAGGTATGTGGATTTGAGTTTTACTTTTAAGAAGAACTTCATCCTCAAAAGGATATTCCTTAGGTTTGTGGGTTATTTAATGCCAAAGCCATCCTTTAGTAAGGGAGTTCGAACTCAACGTTTATACTATTACCCTTTGGAAAGGTATGAACCAACCATCGTCACAGCTATGGGTTAAATAGTAGCACTACTATTCTTCTGCAAGAATGGTTACTTCCCGTCCTTCCTCCTTCTTAACTCCCTTCCTTCCTACCTCCTTTTCTCCTTTCTTCCTTCCTCCCTTTTTCTTTCCTTTTCTTTCTTCCCCGTTCCTTCCTCTCTTTCTCCCTTCATTCCTACTCCCTTCCTTCTTATCCATCCCTTCCTTCTTTCCTTCATTCTTCCTTCCTCCCTTTCTTTCAACCTTTCTTTCAATCTTTCTTTCAACCTTTCTTCCTTCCTTCCTTCCTCTCTTTTTCCCTTCATTCATACTCCCTTCCTTCTTACCCTCCTTCTTTCCTCTCTCATTCCTTCCTCCCTTCCTTCCTCTCTTCCTCCCTTTCTTCCTTCTCCTTTTCTTCTCATCCATCTCTTTCTTCATTCCTCCCCTTCTTTCCTCACCCTTCTTCCACTCTTTCTCCTTTCATTCTTATCCCACCCTTCCTTCTTTCCTCCTTCCATCCTTCCTCTCTTTCATTCTTTTCTTTCTTTATTCCCCCTTCCTTCCACTCTTTCTCTCTTCATTCCTACTCCCTTCCTTCTTATTCCCCCTTCCTTCTTTCCTCCTTTCTTCCTTCCTCTCTTTCTTTCTCTCTTTCTTTATTCCTCCCTTCCTTCCTCTCTTTCTCCCTTCCTCTCTACTCCCTCCATTCTTATCCCTCCCTTCCTTCTTTCCTCCTTTCTTCCTTCCTCCCTTTCGTTCTCCCTTTCTTTCTTCCCGTCCTTCTTCCTTTCTTAACTCCCTTCCTTCCTACTCACTTCCTGCTTTCCTCCTTTCTGTCTTCCTCCCTTTCTTTCTTCCCCCTTCCTTCCTCTCTTTCTCACCTCATTCCTTCTCCCCCCTTTCTTATCCCCCTCTTCCTTCTTTCCTCATTCCTTCCTTCCTCCTTCTCGTTCTCCCTTTCTTTCTTTCTTCCTTCTTCACTTCCTCCCTTCATTCCTACTACCTTCCTTCTTATCCCTCCCTTCCTTCTTTCCTCCTTCTTCCCTTTCTTCCTCTCTTTCTTTCTTCCCCCTTCCTTCCTCTCTTTCTCACTTCATTCCTTCTCCCCCCTTCTTATCCCTCTCTCCTTCTTTCCTCATTCCTTCCTTCCTCCTTCTCGTTCTCCCTTTCTTTTTTTCTTCCTTCTTCACTTCCTCCCTTCATTCCTACTACCTTCCTTCTTATCCCTCCCTTCCTTCTTTCCCTCTTCTTCCCTTTCTTCCTCTCTCTTCTTTCTTCCCCCTTCCTTCCTCTCTTTCTCACTTCATTCCTTCTCCCCCCTTCTTATCCCTCTCTTCCTTCTTTCCTCATTCCTTCCTTCCTCCTTCTCGTTCTCCCTTTCTTTTTTTTCTTCCTTCCTCTCTCTCTTCCTTCATTCCTACTACCTTCCTTCTTATCCATCCATTCCTTCTTTCCTCCTTCTTCCCTTTCTTCCTCTTTTTCTTTCTTTCTCTCTTCCTTCCTCTCTTTCTCCCTTCATTTCTACTCCCTTCCTTCTTATCCCGCCCTTCTTTCTTTCCTCCTTTCTTCCTTCCTCCCTTTATTTTCCCTCTCTTCCTTCCTCTCTTCCTCCCTTCTTTCTTTTCTTCTCACCTACCCTTTCCGCCATCTTACTATATCCTTTTTTTCTTCTTTCTTTCCTTTTATTCTATATCTTCATTAGTTCTTCCCATCTCTGTCCATCCTCATTCCTTTCTTTCCTCTCTTCTAGCCTTTCTTCTTATCTTCATCTCTTCCTCCCTCCCTTCTTCCCTCCTACCCTTCTTCCCTCCTACCCTTTCCTGCTCCCCCTTCCTTATTTCCTCCCTTCCCTCCTTCCTCTTCACTCCTCTTTTCCTTCCTTCCTATGTCATTCATTTACTTTTAGTTATCTTCCTTATTTGTTTCCTTCTTTCCTTCTAAGATTCCATTTTAGCATATCTCCATTTTTCTTATATTCCAACAACCCTCTCTTTGCTTCTTTCTCCCATCGATTCCTCAATTCCAACCTCTCAGCCTCCCTTCCTTTATTTCTTCCATTCATCCTTTCTATTTCCTATTTCATAACGCTTTCAACCGTCTCACTTTTTCTTCTTCCTTCTTTCGTTGAATTCCATTACAGCATCTCTTCATCAGTTCTTTATTTTGATAATTTATTTCCTTTCCCCCTTTCTCCCCCACTCCTCACTCACTTCCTCTCTTTCTCCCTTCCTTTTATTCTTCCACTCGCCTTTCTATCTTCCCATTGCATAACCCTTTTCCAACCATCCCACCATATCAACCCGTTTTCCCCCGCGGCCTTCACCGCTCTCATTTTCGAACAAAACTCATTTGTTTCGTCTATGGATATTGCAAAACATTCGTCTTTCCGCTTTCAGCTTGTCTCATTAAATGTTTAACGTGCCTCACCGATCTATTCGGTATAAATTGCCCTCCGAAAAGAAATGGGAGATTTTTATGTTATTTTATTTCTGTGTCCATTTCAAGTGAAATGCAGGTCGAAAGGCTCAATACGAAAAGGTGCAGCTAAATGAACAGACACTAGCAGAAGTTGGTTGAAGGAAAAACAAAAAGAAGATGCTGGATGCCATAGCCTTGTAAATGTAAGATCATCCTCATTAATTTGAAATATATATATATATATATATATATATATATATATATAGGTAAGCATTTACACACACACACACACACATACATATAGGTATGCATTTATATAATATATATATATAAATGCATACCTATATATATATTCATACCTATATATGTATACCATTTATATATATATACTTATATATATACACACCGTGTTTACAAACTTATCATATATATATATATATAATATATATATATATATATATATATATATATAAGAATAGGGACAAACACACGTATATACATATGTGTAGGCATACATATATCTATAGGTAGACACACACACACACACACATATATATATATAGGTACACAAATATAAGTATATATATGTAGGTATATATATATATATATATATATATATATATATATATATAATATATATATATATATATAAGTATGCATATATAGGCATATATGTAGGTATATATAGGTATACAACTGTATATAGGTATACATATGTACATATAAATATATATAGGTATACATATACATAAGCATATAGGTATACATATATTGCTAACACATATATATAGGTGTACATATATATATATATATATATATATATATATATATATATATATATATATATAATGTTCCTTTTCGTATTGGTACTGTTCCATGATTCCTGCCCCACTACCGTGTTCTGTTGTTTAACGAATCAGTTTGGGTTTAACGACGTCAAACTCTATTTAAGATTATCCATGCACACCACAAACAAGTACGATTTAATTGGGTAGCCTGCGTATATTTCGAAACTAATCCTTAACTAAATCTTTAATCCACTTTCTCTTCTGTTTCTTTTTCTCGCTCTGTTATGCAAGCAGTCCCACCTCTTACCACCGCTGCCTGTGACTGACACTGTCGGCGAGCCTCAAAATACGCTGACTGTATCTCATGCAGAGGGGGGATCTTAGTTATGACACTAAACTGTATCAGATGGTGAGGTTCTAGGGAGTATGGAGTACGCCTTCATTGCTATTACTCCCAGGTCGACTATAACACTGAAAGGAAGTGAGGGAGAACGGGAATAAGTGGAGAAGAACAAGTGGTGATTGAGAGTTTTCATGTCCTGGGAATGACGTTAAAATCTATCTGATGGGGAGGTTCCAATTTTGGAGGTTTGTGGAATGTTGAGCACCGCTTCATCACCCTTGCTCCCAGGTTCACTCAGGTCCCGAGAGGTAGCACCTGTTAGGGTCCCATCTATGGGTTAAATAGAAAAATGTGTTTATAAAAAAATTGAGTATCCATTAAGAATTAATTTATTTCCAAACTTTGCCGGCATTAAATGGCACACTGAAGTTGATATTCCGTAAAATAGAACAAAAAAAAAAAAAAAAACCCAAAAAAACCTAACATTTCTCTCTCTCTCTCTCTCTCTCTCTTTCTCTTTCTCTTTCTCTTTCTTTCTCTGTGATTATATATAAAACTATATCCCCTACCAACACCTTATTTTTCTCCCATAATTTCTCTCTCTCTCTCTTTCTCCCTCTCTTTCTCTCTCTCTCTCTCTCTCTCTACCTATCTCTCTCTCTCGCTCTCTTTCTCTCTCTCTCTCTCTCTGATTACATATAAGAATATAACCCATCTAATCTCTCTCACCATTTCTTTCCCCCTCTCTCTCTCTCTCTCTCCCTATCTATTTCTCTCACTCACTCTGATTACATAAAAGATAATTGGTCCAAATAAGGCCTTACTTTCTTTCTCTCTCTCCTCCCTCTCTCTCTCTCTCTCTCTCTCTCTCTCTCTCTCTCTCTCTACCTATCTCTCTCTCTCGCTCTCTTTCTCTCTCTCTCTCTCTCTGATTACATATAAGAATATAACCCCATCTAATCTCTCTCACCATTTCTCTCCCTCTCTCTCTCTCTCCCTATCTATTTCTCTCACTCACTCTGATTACATAAAAGATAATTGGTCCATATAAGGCCTTACCTTTCTTTCTCTCTCTCCTCCCTCTCTCCTCTCTCTCTCTCTCTCTCTCTCTCTCTCTACCCCTTATAAGA
>CM042158.1:49573826-49591326 GCA_023376005.1 Doryteuthis pealeii
TAGCTGTAGTCTTCGAGAAAATCAATTTCGTAGATATCATTAACTTCTGAGAATTCCAAGGACAAGAACGGTAAGAATTTCAAATCGCCAACCTAATTAAATATGTATATTCTGGTAAATAATTCCTGTCTAAAAATGGTCGCCTAAGTTAGAATTTAGATGGGGATTTCAAACCCGGTCAAAGTGAATAGGTATTTACCCAACCCGTTCGACACTCTGGTCCTTACTCAGGCTAGACAACTAATCCGACAGGGCCCAATATTGATCAATTAGCTGATCACGTCAAACCTTAACACCTATATGATTATCCCGATCCTCTTGTCCTTGTGGCAAGGTCTAATCCTTTTTATCATAAATATATTTACCAACCCCTCCGCACGAGCAGGATGTGACACAAGGTCATTTTCTTAAAGCGAAGTTTAACAGGTTGGAATTCAGAATTTTCCTTCTCCTAGACTGGTTACTAAGCCATGGTTAAAGAGCCCAGCCTGCCCTGCTATTTGCCCATAGCTGGAAGGAGAATTGGATTCATACCTTTCCCAAGGGTATTAGCGCCATGTGAAATGCAAACAGTTTCAGTCCAGGAATTGAACTCAGGTCGACGAGTCCATTTCCTACGACTCTAACCCATTAGACCACGCACCTCCAAAAACTTTTTATCATATATGTGCTAGAAGGTGGTGGTTGAGGGACTTAATGTCCTGGGTATGACATTAAACTCTGATGGTGAAGTTCCAATTCTAGAGTTCTTGTGAATATGGAGTACCCCTTCATAACCATTACTCCTTTGATAAATCTAACCCGGAGTGGCCATACCTGTTAGGGTCGCATCTGTGGGTTAAATAGAAAAAAACGAGTTCAAAAATGTGTTTTAAAAATCTGAGTATCCATCTAGGATTAAAAAACAATTCGAGATAAAATAACCCAACAGGTATTGACCTGCCGTAAAATCAAACCAACCAATGAAAATGGTCGCATAATTTAGCGTTTAGATCGAGGTTTCAAACCCGGGAAAAGCGTGTAGGTACTTATCAAGGTAATTTTCACCTTTAGTTGTTAAAATTCCTAGCATAAAATTGTGCGTGCGCATTATCTGAAATGAACTTAATTGTTATTTAGAACACATTTTATGATATTTTTGTGTTAAAGCATGCACTTGTATTGTTTTCGAAACGATTCTAACATTTGTATATTTCGCACGTACACATTCAAAATGGCTGCCGTCTTGTTTCAAAGTGAAAGTCAGTTGGCTAAATTCCTAGCATAAAATTATCTGAAATGAACCTAATTGTTATTAAGAACACATTTTATGATATTTTTGTGTAAAAAAATGCAGTTGTATTGTTTTCGAAAAAGTTTCTAAGATTTGTTTATTTCGCATGGAGACTTTCAAAATAGCTACCGGTTTAGTTCAAAGTGAAAGTCAATGGAGGTTACTCTAATTGCCTTATTTGCTAGGAATTTTAACAACTAAAGGTGAAAATTACCTTTATCAAACCCTTTCGCCACGGGAAGGATGTGCCTCAAGATCACTAGTATGGGGCATCCAGCGAAGAACAAAAATGCTAACCATTACACCATGAAGAGGCACCACTTTTACCCAACCCGTTCACCACGCGTAATATTTGACACATATGGGACACCCAGAGTCGATCGAACTCTCTGTTCAGCAATAACGGATCTGCGAGACTAGCTTGATGTCTATTATGCCATGATGAGACGCCTTTTTATCCAACCCGTTCGCCACAGGTAAGATGTGAGGCAAGAACCTAAGCATGAGGCGTCCAGCGGTAGTCGAACTCGCTTTCAATAGTAATGGATCTGTGAGAATAACTTGTTAACCATTACACCATGATGGGACACTCTTTTTACCCAACTCATTCGCCATGAGTAAGATGAGACACAAGATCGCATATATGGGACACCCAGCGAAACGTTGTGTACATAACAACGGAGATAAGGACAACAGCCCGAAAAATATAAATAATGCAAATTATCAAACCTTATCTAAAAAAATTCAGACTAGAACTATCAACTTGATCGCTTATTTTAAAAAAGTGATAAGAATGAAAAAGTTATTAAAATACTATTGAATATTCAATGAATTATCAATTTAAAGAAAAAATTGTTATAAAAAATAAAAATAATAATATTAATATAATCCAAACAGAAAAAAAGAACGAAAGAATGAAAGAGACAAAGTGAAAAAGGAATGAAATTTAAAATGAAATACATAGAAAAGAGAGTGAAATTTGAATTGAAAAGAAGAAAGAAAGGTAGAAATATAAATATTACGTAGCGGCCTTCTTCGCTACTCTAAATCGTGTAAGTAAGTAGTCGTTGCGGGTATATATGGTCACGTAGCGTAGTAGTAGTAGTATGTAGTAGTCAGCTACTACCGACTACTGGATTTCAATAAACAACAGATACGTATGTACAAAGAGAGGACCCTTCTTTATTTTCTTCGGTGTGTGGCTGGTGAAGGCACAGAGCTTACAGTGAGTGCCCGAGGGGTGGTTGCTGACAGGAGACGTGAAGTGTCCTTTCGGCTGCTGGCTGGCGTCTCTGGGTCTGACTGCTGTCGGCTCGACCCTCTGGCTTTTTTATTGACGACACGCCTACGCATCTTTATCTTTTAATCTGATAACGGACGTTTGTTATATATTTCTTTATCTTCTCCCTGCTTCCTTGACCGGAAAGCCTCGCTTTCGTTTTCCCCTTTTTTTTTAATATATATTTTTATATTTCTCTTTGTCTTTTTGCCGGAAGCTTCGTTTTCCGGTCGAGGACAATACAACATAAAGAGAAAGAAATTCAGTGAAAGACAGTGCAAAACAAAGCGAAAGTGAAAGAGAAAGTGTTACATAATTTATGTGGTAGCATAAATTAAAGACAAAACCCTGTAGAATAAGGGCTTTCAAATCAGAGAGTGGAAAAGTACCCGGAACGGTTATAGCTCTATGGTTCCTAGAAAACACGTCACGAGAAACGCGTGACTAGATTTAGATTTCAGTTTCAGCCAGAGATGGAGGCCGGCTAGACGTACCACTGCGAGGTTGATACTCCCGCGCAGCGAATAAGAACATGGGCTGAAATAAACCTTGATCAAGAAAGTGGAAGTCTTTTCAGTTGATTAATTTGCATGACTACAAATTAGCCCAGAAGAAGCCCTTAAAGTAAAGATGAAGTGTTATATACCCCCTACTCATGGAATTTAAATTGAAAAGAAAGAAATGTCGAAATATAAAGAGAGAGAAATTCAGTGAAAGACAGTGCAAAACAAAGTAAAGGTTACAATTTTCTCAATTCTTTAATGTAAGTTCCTTTATATATGTTATTAAATCTGTGTTGTTGTTGGTGGTGGTGCTCCTCCTTGTTATGCTATTGTTGTTTGTGAATAGATGAATCCCAGTTTTCCTCCGAGATGGACGGGTAGACATTGTCCAAATTTGTGGCCGACCAGACACCCTGATTTGGCACACTGTCACTTTGTTCTTTGTGATTGGTTGAAGAAGGAGGTCTTCTTTACGAAACCGAAGATTTTGGAAGAACTTAAACGACGAATTACAGGCATATCTCAGGAGTTACTTGGAAGATCCATTGATTGTATTCCCGAGCGACTCTAGAGGCTGGAGGTAAATGTTGCTGCCCAAATAGAATTTTATATAAAACTTCATGATATGTTTCTTCTTCTCATATTCATTTTTTGTAAAGTAATGGTTTGTTTTGTTTTACGGCATATCAACCTCAGTGGGTCATTTAATGCCGATAAAGTTTTGGAATAAATCAATTCTTAATGAATAATACAATTTTTTTATAAATACATTTTTCTATTTAACCATAGATTGGGATGTAATGATTTCGAAATAAATTATAATTTTTTAAAAACAGTGAATGCAGTTATTTAAAACCACCCAACATATTTCTAAGTGATCTCAATGGTGTAATGGTTAACAAGCTAAATTTGCAGACAATTGATAGTGAGTTGATTCTCATAGGGCGCTGCGTACTCCTGGCCCTGTGCCACACGTAGGCTAAGCTTAGTAAATAACTTTCTCTAAACGCCGTTGACTTTCAAAAAATCAGACAAATAGTAAATAAATTAATTTTGTTTTTTGAGAAAAAATGTTCTTTTTTTTCGGTGCAGAGTTCGATTTCTAATTACGGTGTGGATTCGAGAGAAGATAAAGTTTGATTAAAAAATCTCTCAGTCAAAAATTATTAGAAATGTTATCAGTAGAAGTCTTTTTTTAAAAAAGAAGAGAAATGGGTCACTACAAAAATAATTTAAAAAAAATAAAATAAAATAGAAATAAATAAACAATTATTCGATTTCAATCTTATTCTTCTAATAACCTAATTTCGTTTCGAGAAGTGATTTTTAAAAAAGCCCCCCCCCAAAAAAAAGAAAATTAATTGGGTGAGTCAAAAGTTTTGCAATATTTTAGTAACTCATTTCACAATTCGGCAGCTTTGGATGCCTTTGAAGTCCTGAAAATAACAAACCACACTGAGTGTGAAAATTCGAACTCGCTTGATACTCTCCGGTTGCTACTTTCCGGATTTTCCTGTATAGCTTGGAGCTCAACCTAAACGACGAATTTCTGGCATTCCACAGGAGTTCATGGGAAGATCCGTGGATGCTATTCCCGAGCATCTTGAGAGGGTTAAGGTAAATGTTGGTGCCCATATATATATTTACCAACACCTCCGCACGAGCAGGATGTGACACAAGGTCAATTTCTTAAGAGGAGTTTAACAGGTTTGAATTCAGAGTTTTTTTCCTTCTCATAGACTGGTTATCTAACCATGGTTAAAGAGCCCAATCTATCCAGCTATTTTCCCATAGCGGGAGGGAGAATTGGATTCATACCTTCCCCAAAGGTATTAGCGCCATGTGAAATGCAAACAGCTCCGTCCAGGAATTGAACTCGCGTCGACAAGTCAATTTTCTACGACTCTAACCATTAGACCACGCGCCTCCAATCTGTTGGCGCCCATACAGAATTTGATAAAAGACTTCATATGTTTGTTCTTCTCATATCCGTTTTTGTAAAATAAGGATTCCGAAATAAATTATAAGATTTTTAAAACAGGGAAGGCAGTTATTCTAAAACCACAACGATTTGGCCGACTTGACTTTGCTGAACTTTTATTTTAATTTTATCTTTATCCTATAAACTTGTGTTACATGGCACAGTCTTTACAGTGTCTCACAGTGCCTCAAAATGCACGGCACTATTAGACTTATAGTCGTTGTATCAGTGGTCGACACGTTGGCTTGTTTATCAGCACACAGAATCTAGTAGTCAGCCTTCAATCCCACGGAAGAATCCTTCCTCCTTTCTTTTATTTATGGTCAGAGAAAGGTATCACCTTAGAAGGCCGCGGTTTTTGAGTTACGGTCAATTTGATTTGTGATTACAACTATCACTCTCTGCAAGAATTAACTCAGGTGATTTGGCCCTTTCAACTGGAAAAATTTGGCTCAGGACCGCCATCGATGGCGGCAGGCTCTCCGTAGAGGACTGATTTCACCCTGGCGCAACACCATGAAGCTAAGAGGTCCAGAAGAAAGCAGGGCAACAAAGCACCGGCACATCAACATCTTCAGGGACAGCCTTCACATGCGACATCTGTGGTCGGGAATGTTTTTCAAACATAGGACTTCCCAGTCATAGGAGGCGCTGTAACTTCAGGGGGCAAAACTATATTATAGTCTTCCGAGACTGAAATGCCAATATAAATTTAATATAGGGTCTGTCTTATTTTCAGGGAAACAAGGTATTGGTATTAAATAGCCCGTAAAGGCTGATATGCCGTAAAAACATCTAGCTTTTTGTTCAAGTGTATCGTTTGATGTAACCATACAGTAGTACTGTCACAGTTCTTGTTCATGTTAAAAATGAGAATTTAGTTAAACTGGATAATATTTTTGTATGTTAATATATTTTCTTTTTAAAATATTGATTTTATTTCAATGAATCAAGTTTTGGTGTTCGAATCTTTCATTATAAATTTTATTTTTTCGTTTTGGTTTTCACCTCCATCCTGAATTTATTTTAAGATAAGAATTCTTTTGTTTGAAATTATATTCGGAACCATTGCTGAGGAATATATATATATATATATAATATATATATAATATATATATATATATATATATATATATATATATGCTTCTAATGTGTGTCTTTTCTTACGTTAAAGAAATGATTAGTCTTTTGTCCTGAAGACAGATTTAACAGAAACCTCTGGAAAGAGAGAAGAAAAGAGAGAAAGAACGAAGTGAGAAGATAGAAAGAAAGAAAAGAGTAAGCTTAGAAGAGAAAGAAAGGATGGAAGGAAGGAAAGAAGGAAGACAAAGAAAGAAAGAAAAAAGAAAGACAGAAAAGAAAGAAAGAAAGAAAAGGAAAAACGAAATGGTGAAGACTGAAAGAGAGAGAGAGAGAGAGAGAGAGAGAGAGAGAGAGAGAGAGAGAGTGGGGGGAGGAAAAGAGAGAGAGAGGAGGAGAAGGGCGAAGGAATGTAAGAAAGAAAAGAAAGAGAGAAGAAAGAAAGAAAAAAGAGAGTAAGCTGAGAAGAGAAAGAAAGGAAGGAAATAAAGAAGGAAGAAAAAAGTAACAAACAAAAGAAAGAAACAAAAGGAAGAAAGAAAAGGTGGAGAAGTATTAGAGAGAGAGAGAGACAGACAGACAGACAGAGGGGGAGGAAGGAGTGATATAAAAATGTGATATTAAAGAGAAAGAAAGGAAGATAGTGTGAAAGAAAGAAAAAAAAGTAAGCTTAGAAGAGAAAGAAAGGAAGAAGGGAAAGATGAAGAAAGAAAGAAGCGGACGCTGCAAAAAGAAAGAAATAAAGGAGAGAGAGAGAGAGAGAGAGAGAGAGAGAGAGAGAGAGAGAGAGAGAGAGAGAGAGAGAGAGAATGGGGGGGGATTTCAAAATATTCAGAAAGATATAAAAGAAAAAGTAGAGAGGTATAAGCAGAAACCAAGGGAAATAAATAATACATAAAGAAAGAAAGAAAGAAAGAAAGAAGAAAGAAAGAAAGAAAGAAAGAAAGAAAAGAGGAAAGAAATAGAGAGGAACAAGCAGAAAATGAAGGAAAATAAAGAATAAAGAAAGAAAGAAGAAAAAAGAAAAAAGAAAGAAAGAAAGAAAGAAAGAAAGGAAAGAAGAAAAGAAGAAAGAAATAGAGAGGACAAGCAGATAACGAAGGAATGAAGACATAAAGAAAGAAAGAAAGAAAGAAGAGGAAGAAAGAAAAGAATAAAAAATAGAGAGGAACAGCAGAGAACGAAGGAAATAGACATAAAGAAAGAAAGAAGAAAGAAAGAAAAAAGAAAAAGAGGAAGAAAAAAAAAGAATAAAATAGAAGGAACAAGAGAACGAAGGAAAAAGACAGAAAGAAGAAAAAGAAAGAAAGAAGAAAAGAAAGAAAAAATAGAGAGAACAAGCAGAGAACGAAGGAAATAAAGACATAAAGAAAGAAGAAAGAAAGAAAGAAAGAAAGAAGAGGAAGAAAAGAAGAAGAAAAAATAGAGAGGAACAAGCAGAGAATGAAGGAAAAAGACATAAAGAAAGAAAGAAAGAAAGAAGAAAGAAAGAAAGAAAGAAAAGAAGAAGAAATAGAGGAGGAACAAGCAAGAACGAAGGAAATGAAGACATAAAGAAGAAAGAAAAGAAGAAAGAAAGAGGAAGAAGAAAGAAAGAAAGAATAAAAAATAGAGAGGAACAAGCAGAGAACGAAGGAAATAAAGACATAAAGAAAGAAAGAAGAAAGAAAGAAAGAAAGAAAGAGGAAGAAAAGAAAGAATAAATAGAGAGAACAAGCAGAGAATGAAGGAAAGATAAAGAAAGAAAGAAAGAAAGAAAGAAAGAAAGAAAAGAAAGAAGAAAGAAGAAAGAAATAGAGAGGAACAAGCAGAGAACGAAGGAAATGAAGACATAAAGAAAGAAAAAGAAAGAAAGAAAGAGGAGAAAAGAAGAAAGAAGAAAAAATAGAGAGGAACAAGCAGAGAACGAAGGAAATAAAGACATAAAGAAAGAAAAAAGAAAGAAAGAAAGAAAGAAAGAAAGAAAAGAAAAGAAAAAAAATAGAGAGGAACAAGCAGAGAATGAAGAAATAAAGACATAAAGAAAGAAGAAAAAAGAAAGAAAGAAGAAAGAAAGAAAAGAAAGAAGAAAAGAAGAAAGAAATAGAGGAACAAGCAAGAACAAGAAAGAAAGAAAGAAAGAAAGAAGAGGAAGAAAAGAAAGAAGAAAAGAATAAAAAATAGAGAGGAACAAGCAGAGAACGAAGGAATAAAGACATAAAGAAAGAAAGAAAGAAAGAAAGAAAGAAGAAAGAGGAAGAAAGAAAGAATAAAATAGAGAGGAACAGAGAACGAAGAAATAAAGACATAAGAAAAAAGAAAGAAAAGAAAGAAAGAAAGAAAAGAAAGAAAGAAAAGAAAGAAAGAAAGAAGAAAAGAAAAGAATAAAAAATAGAAGGAACAAGCAGAGAACGAAGGAAATAAAGACATAAAGAAAGAAGAAAGAAAGAAGAAAAAAGAAAGAAAGAGGAAGAAAGAAAGAATAAAAATAGAGAGGAAAAAGCAGAGAACGAAGGAAATAAAGACATAAAGAAAGAAGAAAGAAAGAAAGAAAAGAAAGAAAGAAAAGAAGAAAAGAAAAAGAGAGGAACAAGCAGAGAACGAAGGAAATGAAGACATAAAGAAAGAAAGAAAGAAAGAGGAAGAAAAGAAAGAAAGAAAAGAATAAAATAGAGAGGAAGAGAACGAAGGAAAAAGAAGAAAGAAAGAAAGAAAGAGAGGAAGAAAAGAAAAAGAAAGAAGAAAGAAATAGAGAGGAACAAGCAGAGAACGAACGAAATAAAGACATAAAGAATGAATGAGAGGAGAAAAGAACGAAAGAAAGAAGAAAGAATTTAGAGAGGAACAAGCAGAAAATGAAGGAAATAGACATAAAGAAAGAACGAAAAGAAAGAAAGAGAGGAAGAAAAGAAAGAAAGAAAAGAGAGGAACAAACAGAAAATGAAGGAAAGAAAGAAAGAAAGAAAGAAGAGAGGAAGAAAAAAAGAAAGAAAAAAGAGAGGAACAAACAGAAATGAAAGAAGAAAGAAAGGAAGAAAAAAAAGAAAAGAAAAAGAGAGGAACAAGCAGAAAATGAAGGAAAGAAAGAAAGAAAGAAAGAAAGAAAGAGAGGAAGAAAAAAGAAAGAAAAGAGAGGAACAAACAGAAAATGAAAGAAATAAACAAACAAATAAAGAAAGAAGACAATATAAAATAAAGAGAACAGACAGACATCTTTAGAAATAAATAAAAAACAATAGAAAATTAAAAATAAATATTTCTTTTTTTTTTTTTTTGTTTTCAAAAAATTCAACGTATAGAAATGATGCAAATTTTATGACTATATTTTGATAGGATTTCATTTATATTTTTTATTTGCCGTAGTTTTAAAAAAATCAATACTCTAATTTCATAACTGTTTTGTCTGGAAGAAAACTTTCTTTTTTTTTTCTCAATTCCCAATAATAATGATGCAGAAATTTCTTCAACCGTCTAAAGACAAAATATCAATGGCTGGCAAAATTCGAGTCATACGAAGAAATGTTGGATTAAGCAATTACAAGACGAGACAACAAAACAGAATCCAAATTCAAATGACAATTTCAGATATAACTTGACCAATAGCGAGATCGATCCTGGCTGTAGGTAGCTTACAAATATCTAGCCACACTTAATGTTTTAATACACACATCTGTCTGTATGTAAAACCCACCATAGAGTGCTCCATCCGTTTTATAGGAGAGCGTTGTGTTTACGCTTTAGTTGGCGGTCGTCAGCGAAATCCCCTCTAAAGAGCTCAACCCCAGGGGAATATGTAGCATATATATATATATATATATATATATATTAGAGAGAGAGAGAGAGAGAGCGAGAGAGAGAGAGAGAGGAGAGAGAGAGAGAGAGAGAGTCATCCACAGACACGTGTTTCGACATCAAATCTCTTAAGTGTGGCTTGTAACCTTGTGTCACATCCTATCCTAAAATTGTTGTTTGTATGTTTATTGATTTTAATGGCATATCAACCCATCTGAGGTTATGTCATGCCTAAAGGTTAGGAAGTGATACAGGTCGTGTATTTATATTTATACTTTTTAGTAATTAGTTTTAACAATGTGTTAGCATTATTGGGGATTATGTTGTATGGTATTGATTTGGTTCATGTCTATATTCTATAGTATAATCTTATTTCTCTAAAAAAAAACAAAAAAACGAGAGAATATCCTCCATGTTGACATTTTCAAACAGATCTTTCATATTGTTTGCTTTCAAATAACGGATCTTTCATATTGTTAGTTTTAACGTAACGGTTTCTGGTGTGAGCAAAAAACCTGAATTCCACGAATAAGTGTTTAACTGTCAAAGGTGTTTGACATGTTCCACATTGTGGTTGTTATTATTGTTTGAGTATATAGGCGTGCGTTAGTCTTTTTGACCAATGCATAATCGGGACACAATGACTTGTTCCTTTCTAGACTTCCTTACAGTTGGTCTCCAGCCTCCCAAAATGGGTTTGATTAGGAAGAGTTTATTGTGGATGTTGTTATTCCAGTGCAATTGCCATTTTGTATGAAGGGATCTATAGATTTTAGGTTTCAAATCAGTATGTTATCTTGAAATTGTCGGGACGAGACGACAAAACAGAATCCAAATTCAAATGACAATTTCAGGTATAACTTGACCAATAGCGTGTTCGATCTTAGCTTGAAGACCCTACACTTGCGACCTTGTGTCACATCCTACCCGTGTAAAACGGATTGGGTAAATGCTTAAATATGTCCAGTTGAGTACTGTGAAGGCTCCCGATTACGAGAGATTGCCGAGTTCTACAAGAATCACATGAAGAAGTTCGGATGGTACGTCGGCCAAAACGTTGCGTATGTAACAATAAAGACGAGAACAACAGTCCTAAAAATCTAAATAGAATCGTTCATAAAAAGACAGAATGTTTTATACCCACTTATTATATAATGGGAGAGAGAGAGAGAGAGAGAGAGAGAGAGAGAGAGAGAGAGAGAGAGAGAGAGAGAGATTTCAAATCCTGGACTTAGCTGTCTACATTTCACATAGCGCTAATACCCGTGGGAAAGGTATAAATCATACTCTCCCTCCAGCTATGGGTAAATAGTAGGGAGGACTTGTCTCATCAGCCTTGGTTAGGCAACCTGTTTAGGAAAAGGAAAACTCTGAATTCAAACCTATTAACTCCACATAATAAATTGACCTTGTGTCGCATCCTACTCGTGCAGAGGGATTGTATATATATATATATATATATATATATATATATATATATATATATATAATAACAAAGATGAAAACAACAGTTCAAAAAATCTAAATAGTATCTTTCATAAGAAGACAGAATGTTGTATAGCAACGTCTCTGGTTTATAATGAGACAGACAGACAGACAGACAGAGTAGAGATGGGGTGAGGGGTTACTCTTCTTCTTTTTTCCTCTGTCGCCATATTCTCTTCTTGATCCTGTGGGTTGTTTTCTCGGGTTGATTTGTCTTTCTTTTTCGGGTGGTTCGGTTCCTGTTTAAATTAATCGATTAACAAGACTTGTTGTTTTTCTTTTAAAGATTTATTAAACAACCCAGCCCATCTTCATCGCCGCGGCGAAAAACCACTCTCAGAGCGAGCGTCCTATGCATCCACTCACTCTGAATGTTTCGTCGTATCTGTCTAAAACTTCTCACGCCTGTATTGTCGTCATCCGGAGGGATCAAGTTGTGACCATCATCAATCAATCATAACCCCGACGGTTATGGAAATTTCCCACTTAACTCACAAGGTCAGTTTATTAAGGTATGACGCAAAAAGTACATCTTGTTGAGCGGTTTCAGTTTAAAAGGTTTGAATTCAGAGTTTTCCTTCTCATAAATAGGTTGCCTAACCAAGGTTTAAAGACACATTCTTCACATCTATTTACCTATTGCTGTAAGGAGAATAGTTCGATGTATACCTTTCATAAGAGTAGGTAACAGGTTTGAATTCAGAGTTCTCCTACTCCTAGACTAGTTACCATACCATAAGATCATAGTCTGCCCTACTATTTACCTATAGCTGTAAGGAGAATAGTTGGATGCATACCTTTCATAAGAGTAGGTAACAGGTTTGAATTCAGAGTTCTCCTTCTCCTAGACTAGTTACCATACCATAAGATCATAGTCTGCCCTACTATTTACCTATAGCTGTAAGGAGAATAGTTGGATGCATACCTTTCATAAGAGTAGGTAACAGGTTTGAATTCAGAGTTCTCCTTCTAGACTAGTTACCATACCATAAGATCATAGTCTGCCCTACTATTTACCTATAGCTGTAAGGAGAATAGTTGGATGCATACCTTTCATAAGAGTAGGTAACAGGTTTGAATTCAGAGTTCTCCTTCTCCTAGACTACCATACCATAAGATCATAGTCTGCCCTACTATTTACCTATAGCTGTAAGGAGAATAGTTGATGCATACCTTTCATAAGAGTAGGTAACAGGTTTGAATTCAGAGTTCTCCTTCTCCTAGACTAGTTACCATACCATAAGATCATAGTCTGCCCTACTATTTACCTATAGCTGTAAGGAGAATAGTTGGATGCATACCTTTCATAAGAGTAGGTAACAGGTTTGAATTCAGAGTTCTCCTTCTAGACTAGTTACCATACCATAAGATCATAGTCTGCCCTACTATTTACCTATAGCTGTAAGGAGAATAGTTGGATGCATACCTTTCATAAGAGTAGGTAACAGGTTTGAATTCAGAGTTCTCCTTCTAGACTAGTTACCATAAGATCATAGTCTGCCCTACTATTTACCTATAGCTGTAAGGAGAATAGTTGGATGCATACCTTTCATAAGAGTAGGTAACAGGTTTGAATTCAGAGTTCCCCTTCTCCTAGACTAGTTTCTGTTGCAATTTTATGATATAAGGCATGGGGCAAATGGTCACTTCTACTTATAGACTCGTTGACTAACACGTGACCCGAGAAAGATTCCTATTGTCCAATCACAGGCAGTGCTGCTGCTGCTGCTGCTGCTGCTGTATTAATAGAGGCCTGATTCTAAACTTATGTCATTGACACTCGGACCATCTTGGACGACGGACTTACAAAGAATACTATAACACAGGATACTTATTGGCTTGCTTACTTATTCACTACATCTGGAACTAAGGATGGCTGCCAGATACTTAACAGTTGCAATACCAAAAGATCATAGTCTGCCCTACTATTTACCTATAGCTGTAAGGAGAATAGTTGGATTTATACCTTTCCCAAGGGTATTAGCGCTATGCAGTCTTGTCCAGGATTCTTTCTCACTTATTACTACTTCGAGGAATACATCAAATTTTATGCCACAAGGAAACTACACTCAATACCAACAATGGAACTAAACACCTAAAATGGTTACTAGAATTTTACCAGTGACGAACATGCGATGCCAGTCTTCGATACCATACCTTGTTCCCTGAACACTCGAGAAAACCAAAGTTAAACCATAAAAGACAATAAATAAGTTTCCAAGTTTGTTTTTACAAAAACATCTCCTGTAGCCTTCTCGATCATTCCATCAAATTCATCTGTCAAATTTTCTCCCAAATTTGTCATTACCTGCCAGTCCTGCCAGAATGGTAAACCAATGCCATCTTTATCAAAGACACGAAATTCCTCCTTAATTCCTTTGTCACTGTCTACATCCTTCATTTTCCGGGTCATTATGGCCACGAATTCAGAAAAATCAATGGTTCTATTTCCATCAACATTTACCTGATTTACCATATATTGTAATTCGGCTTCTGTGGGATTTTCAGCAAGTGACTTCATTATTCTGACTAATTCTTTCATCATGATGTCCCCATCTTCATCTTTGTCCAAGAAAAAGAATGCTTCTTTGAGTACAGGAATTTAAGGTGGGGTTGATTTGTTGGTTGGTTGGATTTTACGGCACATTAACCCTTGTTGGGTTATTGTATGCCGAATACATTTTGTCTTGTTCATTCTTAATGGATACTCAATTTAAAAAAAAACTCATTTTAAATCTCATCTTTTAAGATACTTGTGACCATTTTTGGGGCTGCAGGTGAGAGCACTTTACAGTGGAGATCCCTTGTGGCATTAAGTTTGATCCGTTTTGAGTGGAATCCTATGATCCTTTTGTTTTTAAGTGTTAAGTAAAATTCTTAGTTGATGGTCCGTTCGTCCGTTTTAAGCACAAGCAACTGAAAGCCTTTCCATGATGACCTTTAAATAGTTAACCAACCACGTATTCGAGCGTGCTGATTGGCCGATTGAATCCACCCCGGGACAGATTGTACCTGGGAGCAATGGTGATGAAGGAGTACTCCGAATTTCCCCAGCGCTCAGGAGTTGGAATTTCACAATAGGTTAAACATCATACCCAGGACATAGGCTTCTTTGGGTCCAGCAATCTGTGTTCTCTTAACTGATCAAACATATTGTGGAATAAAAACAAAAATGATAAGAATAACTTAAAAGTTAAGGTTTGTTTTTTTATTTTTTATTTAATGGCTTATCAACATTCGTGGGTTATTTAATGCAAACGTCATCATTTTATGTGTCTTGGGTATGAGGTAAAAAGTACATCTTGTTGAGAGGTTTCAGTTCTAGAGCTCTGGGCAATGTGAAGATCTCTTTCATTGCCATTACTTCCAGGTCCACCCTGATCTGTAGCGGTAGTACCTTTAAGGTCCGATCTATGTGTTAAAGAGATGAAATAATGAATATAAAAAATGTTGACTTCATGTCCTCGCAAACTTAACTTATATATACTAGCAACAAAATGCACTTGCCGGGCGTAAGAATTTAAGGTTTATTGAAATGAAATATATTAGATTAGAAAGACTAACGAAATTAAATAAGAACGCTTATAAAAAGATTACACTTATTTAAATTATATTTTAATTGGTTTCTATATGAAATCATTGCATTTCACATAGCGCTAATACCTTTGGGAAAGGTATGAATCCAATTCTCCCTCCAGCTATGAGTAAATAGCAGGGCGGACTGGGCTCTTTAACCATGGCTAGGTAACCAGTCTAGGAGGAGGAAAACTCTGAATTCAAAACCTCCGCTTAAGAAATTGACCTTGTGTCGCATCCTGCTCGTGCGGAGGGGTTGGTAAATATATATATATAAAATCATTCATAGGATTGATTTGAATACGTTAGAGAATAAAAAAACATTAGAGATCAATAAAACCAAGTAATTATTTCTTAAACCCGGTTTTGTTAAAACCAATATAAAATTAGCAACACCATATAAGATATAAGCAATTATTTCTCAGTGGAGTATCAGAAAAATTGCCCCCTTAATTTTTTCTTCTTCTATTCATACTTTCGGTTTTTTGTCTTTATATTTATATTGTAATTAGGGACCATATGACGTTTAGGCACCCCTTTTTGATCTCAATTCAGAAGGACATGTTTTTCATTTACACCGTCAATATCTGGTTGTTAGTTAACAGACGAATTCTAGAGTTTTTTTAATAATAAAACTAACCCTAACCGTAACCCTAATCCCTAACACTAACCTTGATCCCAAACCCTAACCATAACCCTAACCCCTAACAAACAACAAGATATTGACGATGTAAATGAAAAACATGTCTTTCTGAATCGAGATCAAAAAGGTGTGCTTAAAGGTCATATGGTCCGTAATTAGTTTCACCTTTATATAACCCCACCGATATTTTGCGACCCCAAAATAAGGGGGCGGATGTCAAAGTTAAGTGACCTGAAAAAAAACTAAAAAACTTTTGTAATAAAATTGATGATGCACTATAAAACTCATTCATTGATACATCAACACTGAAAAGTTCGGATGATTCTCTGATTTTTGGTATTTTTTTTTCAATCGGGAATACATTTGTAAAATATGGATTTAAAGTCATCTTTGGCAATACCTACCTAATCCCAATTATCTACCGATAGCTCAATGAGTCACGTTTTGTCTAGTATGATATAAATCTTTATTTCTTAGTGATATATAAGACACATTGCAGGATTTAAAAAAAAACTAATAACAGGGGACGTTTTGTGATAAATCTAACTCAAATTTTCATAGAAACATGGTAAATACATTATATTTATTTTATGTAATAATAATTTTGACTATAAATTAAATACTCAATGATAAACGTACACAATTCCTGATGCTACTGTGACGCAAGCAGTGACAGAGTTTCTGTTACAGTCTAACAGACTGCGAATCTCCATTATAATATTTACTTTATTATTATATATATACATACACACACACACACACACACACACATATATATATATATATATATATATATATATATGTATGTATATGCCCAGACATTCCTATATATATATACTCTTGAGCACTCTGGGGGGGATCTCGCTGACAGCCGCCAACTCAAGCGTAAGCGCATCGCTCTTCTAAGGAATGGAGCACTCTGAGACGGCCTTTAAGCGATGTGTGTATTAAAACAGTTAAAATCCCCTTCCCATTCTGTAAGTGAAGACAGCCTAATGGTTAAGGTGCCGGATTGACACCCAACCGATCGGATTTCAATTCCGGCTGTAAGTAGCTTACAAAATGTCTAGCCACACTGAAGAGACTTGATAAGTCGAAACACGTGTCTGTTGATGACCGAATATATGCTCCCCATCCCCTAGGGTTGAGCACTCTGGGGGATCTCACTGACTGCCGCCAACTCAAAATGTCTAGCCACACTGAAGAGACTTGATAAGTCGAAACGCATGTCTGTGGATGACCATATATATATATATATATATATATATATATATATATATATATACTGTTATAATATTTCCTATGTATATATAAAGCTATCTACTTACAGAAACCGTTCAAAAATGCACGCAACTATCTCAGCCGAGGAGAAGAAATAAAATTTCCTGGTTTTAACAGTCGAGACAAGTGTCTGCAGAGAGATGTGGTCGTCCAACTCAGTCTGTTTTCGCAAGGAATATTTTGGAGGCCGTCCAAAAAGTAGTATTTAACTGGAAGCCAACTTTACTCGAGTCAGGGCCACCTGGTGCTTGCCTCCAGTAATTAAGATTTCTCAGAGAAATCACCCCGGAGAGAATGGCCTATTTTATTTCGAATATGGACACATAAAACAAACAGTGATATATGGGAATGTCTGGTCATATAATATATATTATATATATATATATATGTTTGTGTGTGTGTGTGTGTGTGTGTGGGTATGTGTGTGTGTGCTCACGCGCGTGTGTGTATGTGGTGTGTGTGTGTGTTGTATCCAATGATAAATATATCCACGCACATGGTGTGCACGCGCCGTTCATATATATATATATATATATATATATATATATATATATATATTAATAATAAATATTTTTGTATATAGTCAATTGTACGGAAACGGTATGGAAAGTTATATATATATTATATA
>CM042158.1:49593826-49598826 GCA_023376005.1 Doryteuthis pealeii
AGAGAGGAGAGAAGCAAACTAGAAGAGTGTGTGTGTGTGTGTGTGTGTGAGAGAGAGAGAGAGAGAGAGAGAGAGAGGCAACGCAGGAGAGAGAGAGAGAGAGAGAGAAGCAAACTAGAAGAGTGTGTGTGTGTGTGTGTGTGTGTGTGTGTGTGTGAGAGAGAGAGAGAGAGAGAGAGAGAAGCAACGCAGGAGAGAGAGAGAGAGAGGAAAACTAGAATAGAGAAAGAGAGAGGGGAAAACTAGAAGAGAGGAAAACTAGAAGAGAAAGAGAGAGAGAGAGAGAGAGAGAAAGAAGCAAACTGGAAGAGAGAGAGAGAAAGAGAAAGAGAGAGAGAGAGAGAGAGAGAGAGAGAGAGAAGCAAACTAGGAGAGAGAGATAGAAGCAAATCAGGAGACAGAGAGAGAGAGAGAAGAGAGAGAGAGAGAGAGAGAGAGAAGCATATAAGAAGAGAGGAAAGGACACACACAAAAACATAGATGCACATACAAATATCAGCCCTATTGGCCGGGACGTTAGAATACACAAACTGTACCTCTGCAGAGGAGTATGAGCCCCCACCTCAAAGGAGGCGACCTATTGGCCACTGGTGGCGACCCGTGATGCTTAAGGACGTAATCCTGGTGGATGAGCAGTCCATGACATTCAACACTACACTTAGACCCTTACTTAGTATAGGAGGCCACCTCCGATCGATCGGCTGGTCATGTCAAGCCCGAGCACTTATATGATTGCCCCAAGTAATGGTGATGAAGGGATTTTCCAACCCCCCTACAGCTCCAGAATTAAAACATCTCCAATATATGCAGTTTAGCATCATATCAAGGACACTAAGACATTCAGCCACCGCCTTCTAGCACATATATGATAAAAAAAGATTGGGGGTTGCTAAAATGGGAATCATATGGGGGTTAGGGCTTGAAATTACCACCCGATTGACACCGCCCCGACCACCCGTTCTGCCTAAATAAGGTCTAAAGTGGAGTGTTTCAAATGCCAAATCCTTTTTATCATATATGTGCTAGAAGGCAGTGACTGGGGGTCTTCATGTGTTGGGAATGTCGTTAAACTCTGTCTATTCTGGAGGTCTGGAGAATGTTGAGCATACCTTCATCAACATTACTCTCAGTGTTGAAAGTTTTTGGGATATAAGGCATGGGGCAAATGGTCACTCCTAAATATAGACTCGTCGACTACAACGTGACCCGAGAAAGATTCCTATTGTCCAATCATAGGCAGTGCTGCTGCTGCTGCTGCTATTGCTGTATTAATAGAGGGCTGATTCTTAACCTTGGCTCATTGGATTCTTAACCTTGGCTCATTCTGATTCTTAACCTTGGCTCATCGGATTTTTATTGGCTTGCTTACTTACTTACTACATCTGGAACTAAGGATGCCGACCAGATATTTAACACTCAGGCCCACTCTGACCCGGAGAGGAAGTAACTGATATGATCCCAACTATAGGCTAAATAGAAAAAATGTTTATAATTAAAAAAAACAACTTTTTACCAAACTCATAACAAACTTAAACTTTACCCTATAAACTTATCCCCTAAACTGATTTCCAATCCACATAGCAACAAACAACTACAAAAAAAACCTGCTGTCAAAATCAATAAAAGTCCTTGAAAACAGACGTATCAATAATTTTGACCCTCACAACCTACCGCTTGGCATAAAATAACCTTGGATGGATTGACATTCCGTTAAATTCAGTCAATGAATCAATGAATCCATTAATCACCCCAAACATCTAAAAAGACAGCCACCCCTATTCTCTTGAAATGGACTAACAAAAATCTACACAGACAACAACGAACATAGAAGACAAAATGATAAACTAAACCAACAGATTTAAGTACGGGGATAATACCACACGTTTATCTAAAATTTCTCTGAATGTGTGAGATTAGGCTTGATGATTAGTATTATCTGCATTATTTGGAATATTGTCCTCATCTTAATTGTTAGTCTAATTGGACACATAGCCTAGTGGATAAAGGAGTTAGGTTAAGACAGTTCTAAGTGACAGTTATCTCTAGACTGCAGATTCAATTCTGATCAAAGGTAGCAGTAACATAGAATAATAATTAGCACAGTTTGACGCCTCTACCCCAGCTATGGTTAGCGGAATGAGAACAGGATACCCCTGTGGACTGAATAAAGGGTTAGGTTTAAAGTTCCATGATGGCTCCCGATTACGACAAGAAGTTTCCCGATTACGACAAGAAAGTTCCTGAGTCCGAAAAGAAAGTTCCTGAGTCCTACAAGTTTCCGAGTCCGACAAGAAATACCTGAAGCAGGCCGGAGGGTATATCGGCCGAAACGTTGTTTATTTAAAACTATATAAGTAAACTTTTATCTATCTCTTAAAAAGATAAAAAAGAAGATAAATCACATCCCTCTCGTAAAAACCTTTAACAACACTCTCTCACCTCAATATAAAAGATATTTGCTCCTATATATATATATATATATATATATATATATATATATATATATATATAGTTAAAAATTGATGGTAAAATGAATGAATGGATGAAATAAAAATTAATGAAATGGGGGGGGGGGATAAATGAAAAATTCTTTCCAAGGGACCCCTCTCAAAATTATTAAAACACTTTTTGAGAGTTTGGTCCTCGATAAAAAAAATTTCTCATCTATTATTAGACTCCTTTGAAGCATCAAGTTGATATAATTATTCTATAACCTTGATTTAATTTCTTTCTTTCTTTCTTTCTGTCACTTAATCTTCTTAAGCCCCTAAAAACATAAACACTTTGTTGCAAACACCCACTCATGTTTATTTTGGATGTTACACTTTCTTTTTGGATCGGTTCCAAAAAAGCAGGAATATGAGAGACGCTTCAGGTTCAGCAAAGTGATTCATCCTTTTCTAAATCATCGCCCGCCCACCCCAAAATAGTGTCTTTTTACTCCTCTTATTATCTCCTTTCTTTGCTTTACATCACTCCCTCCCTCCCTCTCTCTCCCTTTGCTTTCCCCTTTTCCTCCCTCTCTCTATCTCTTATCACCCTATCTCTTTCTCTACTCCCTCCCTCTCTCTCCACTTTTATCACTTCAATCTTTCCTTCTTTGTCTTTTTATTCCTCCTATTATCTCTCTTTGATTTTCACCCCTCCCTCCCCTTCTCTATCTCTCTTTGCTTTCCCTTCCCCCCTCTCTCTCTCTTTGTTTTTCCCTTCCCCCTCCCTCTCTTTGTTTTTCCCTTTTTCCCCTCTCTTTCTCTTTGCTTTTCCCTTTTTCCCTCTCTCTCTATCTCTCTCTCTTTGCTTTTATATTTTTCTGAGAATGGACTTTTTTTTCCATTGGTGTCTTTAACTCAACTGATGATTTCTTTTGAAAAAAAATCTAATTTTCTTTTAATTTTCACGTGACTGTCACATGACTCCACAACCAACGTGAAAAGAACTCTCGTAGTTTCTACACACACACACACACACACACACACACGCACACACACACACACACACACACACATACATCCCCACGCGTACACACGCATACACATAAAAACACATACGCACACACGTTCGCTCGAAGACATCCACACACATACACACACACACACACACACACACACACATATATATATATATATATATATATATATACCAACCCCTCGGCACGAGCAGGATGTGACACCAGGTCAATTTCTTAAGCGGTTTGAATTCAGAGTTTTCCTTCTCCTAGACCGGTTGCCTAACCAAGGTTAAAGATCCCAGACTGCCCTACTATTTACCCATAGCTGGAGGGAGAGTAGGATTCATACCTTTCCCAAAGGTATTAACACTAATTGAAATGCAAACAGCATCGTCCAGGAAATGAACTCTGGTCGACGAATCCATTTCCTACAACTCTAACCATTTACCACGTCCGGGATTTGAACTCGGGGCGACGAGTCCATACACATATATACACAAACATACACACATTCACGCACACACACACACACACACATGCGCGAACACACACATGCACACACACACACACGCATACACATTCACACACACTCACACGCGCGAGCGCGCACACGAGGGCATACATATACACATCTTTCATTTGATTTTCTTTGATAGTGAATGATATGGACTCCTGGTCTGTCGATCGCCCCTAAACGAATGTTCACTACATCCATTGGGTTGCCGTATGGATTCGGTATCAAGGTCATACATATAAATCTTATTACAATGGAGATTGTGGGTTAGTCTGTCTGTATCCGAAACTATATTACTACTCAAGTCACAATTCCCTTTGTTATTTACATGACATTCTGCATGATTTTATTTTTATTTAAATCTGAATTATTAATAAAATTGTTTTACATCATTAAGACTGTTGACCCCATCCACATACTAATAACATGCAATTTATATATACAACGAAATAGCGGGTTACAGTGTGAATGGGAAGGCTAATTTGCATATTGATCTTAAAAATTTGATTTTTTTAAATATATGCTTAGTATTATTGATTTCTAATTGTTTGGTTTTATCTTATTGAACATGAGAAAAAATCTCGGGTATAAATCTTAAGAGAAATCCATTGACAAGAAGAAATAACTGTAATATTATGCTTTATTTCCTATTTTAACTAAATAGTTAAATTAGGAAAATTTACCAATGAAAGGCGGGAGTAACGGAAAATGATGGAAGAGTTAGTTTCAAAGTTGTTCTATTTTTCAATCATACCCAGCTCTGTTCCAAATCTTTTTATCTGCATTCTTATTTAGTTTCATTAGCCTTTCTAATTTAACATGATATTTTATTATATTAAAACTTAAATACTTGCACCCGGAGGGTGCATATATTTGCTAGTATTTTTAATATTGGACCAGAGATAAGCGATGAATTACAATTTAAAATGGTATGGTCTGGATAAACGATGCCTAGCTGAGTGTTGTTTACGTTACGGAAGACGAGTAAATTTGAGGGTTTTTTTTTCCCCAAAATTCAAAGTTTCAAAGCAAATCTCT
>CM042158.1:49603826-49633826 GCA_023376005.1 Doryteuthis pealeii
TATCAGCCCTTGTTGGGTTATTTTATGCCAAATACGTTTTCTTTTATTCATTCTTAATGGGTATTCAATTTTTTTAACTTAATTATTATGACATATTCTTAAACTTATTTTATTTAAACCATACATACCGAATAAGTTCTAATATACAACGTCAGAATGGGCCTGAGAGTAATGGTGATGAAGGGGTACTCCCCACTCCAGAATTTTAACTTTAACACCAGATACTGTTTAGATCATTCCGTACTTCCAGTATCTTTTATATTATGAATTTTCGGATTATTGTCTTCATTTTACTTGTGGTATACACGGCTCTACGGCCTTCTCAGGTGTTTAAGCCGGGCAATCGTCGGCCAGCAAAATACTTCTTGAAATGATAAAATTATCTTTAATATTTATATAATATAAAAAGGTAAGGTAAAGTCGTCGGGGTGGCCTAAAGTCGGTATAAGGGAGTATATCCCCTTTTCACTAGCGCTAGACCAAGGAAATTGTTTTGGCCTCTGAGGTAGGGCGTCACACCTACAACCAGCTCCTTATTTTACCGCAGAGATCCCTATGCTAGTCATACGCTGAGTTTGCGAGGGTCGGTATCGAACTTGGAACCTTGTGGTTTCTAGTCGAACGCTCTACCGACTGAGCTAACCCGGTCTGATTTTACTCCTTTTCAAAAGATCTCTCGCTGTCCGACGATTGTTCTTTTAAAGCAATTAACTTTTGGATATGCAAGAAACCAATGGTAGCAGACTTGTTTCCATACAAATAAATATATACTAAAAATATATATTTATTATTTTAACTATTCATATATATATTTTTGGAGGATATGTGCTTAATTGAAGTCATACCTAATTTTGATAATTAATTAGTAAATAATTAATGAATTTTGGCGGGCATATATGTTCAAATGTAAGGCTAAACAAATCGAGAAAATGTCAATCCCTGAATGTATAGTATTTTTGAAAGAAAATAATAATTTTTATCGTTGCTACTAACTTCAACTAAAATATGGTATATACTTAAGATACATTGTGTAGGAGGGGAAAATAGAAGAAATATTTTTGTACACCTCAATTTATTGACAAATTCAACTTAAAATTAACACGCAAAATTTGGGAACAAAAATCGATACATAACCTTCAATATTTAATAGCTTGTCCCATATTCGCCATGACGGCTGTCAGACGTTTTGAATAATTTGAAGTAAGTTTCTTGAAGAAATTAACTTCAAATTTATTGCACCCCTGTTGAAAAATGATTTTAAAAGAGGAGCTCGTACCATAATGGTTATTGGCGTTGAAAAAAGAAACGAAACTGTTTGCAAAGCACTAATATACTTTCGAAATGTATGAATCTAAATATTCTCGAATCTATAGTCCTTTCCTTTTCTTTTTTTTTTTTCGTTTTGGTTTGTTTTGTGGCATATCAACCTCAGTGGATCATTTAATGCCGATAAAGTTTTGAAATAAATCAATTCTTAATGGATAATACATTTTTTTTATTAACACATTTTTCTATTTAACCCATAGATGGGACCTTAACAGGTACTACCACTCCGGGTCTGAGTGGACCAGGGAGCAATGGTGATGAAGGGGTGCTCTACATTCCCCAAACCTCCAAAACTGGAACCTCACCATCAGATAGAGTTTAACGTCATTCCCAGGACATGTGGACCTGCAGCCACCGCCTTCTAGCATCCATATGATAAAAAGGGGTTGGGGCTTGCCATAAGAGCAATGGGGTTGGGGAAATCATATAGGTGCTAGGGCTTGACGTGACCAGCCGATTGATCGGAGGGGGCCTCTCCGACCGCTCGTCTAGCCCAAGATAGGGCCAAAGTGGAGTCATGAACTGCTCATCCACCTGGGCTCTATCCTTAAGCATCACGGGTCGCCACCCACGGCCAACAGGTAGCCCCATTGGGGGAGTCTTACCCCTCTGCAGAGGTGCAGTCGGTGCATTCTAACGCCCCAGCCGACAGGGCGGTTTCCTTTTGTCCAGTTGGACACATGGCGCAACGGATATAAGGGTTGAGTTGATACAGTTCTTAGTGTTGGTTGCAGGTTCAATCCTCTACCAAAGGTGAAGATAACATAGAATACTTAACATAGCTTTACACTTGTACCCGGTCATGGTTAACGTAATGAAAACGTGGATTGAGTGAAGGGTTCGGTTCGAGGTTTCGTGAATGCTTCCGATTACGACATGAATACTTCCGAGTTCAACAAGTTCCCCAGTTCGAATAGAAGGTTCCTGATTTCGAGAGTCACGAATTCGACTGGAAACACCTGGAGAAGGCCGGAGTGCACATCAACCAAAACTTTGTGTATATTCAAATAATGATGAGGAGAATAGTCCGAATATTCCAAATAATACAAATTATCAAGCCTCATCAAAAAAAAAATTTCAGACAAATAGTCATTTCCTTCTTCCAATCATATTTATGTATTAGTACTTCTGTCTTGTGTCTCTCATCCGCTAGCTGGACGTTGCTCCAATCTCTTTCCACCCTGTCGGCTGGGGCGTTAAAATGCACCGACTGCACCTCTGCAGAGGGGTAAAACTCCCCCAAATGGGGCCACCTATCGGTCGTGGGTGGCAATCCGTGATGCTTAAGGACAGAATCTTGGTGGATGACCAGTTCATGACCTGCAACACTCAACTTAGACCGATCAATCGGCTGGTCACGTCAAGTCCTAGTACCTACATGATTGCCCCAACCCTATTGCCCTTATGGCAAGCCCACACCCTTTTTATCATATGAGTGCTAGTAGGCGGTTGCTAAGGGTCTACATGTCCTGGGAATTACATTAAACTCTATCTGATGGTGAGGTTCCAGTTCTGGAGGTTTGGGAAATGTGGAGCACCCCTTCATCACCATTGCTTCCTGATCAACCCGGACCCGGAGTGGTAGTACCTGTTAAGGTCCCATGTATGGGCTAAATAGAAAAATGTATTTTTAAAATAAAATGTATTATTCATTAAGAATTGATTTATTTCAAAACTTTATCGGCAATAAATGACCCACTTAGGTTGATATGCCGTAAAACAAACCAAACCAAACTTACAAGAAAGTACAGCTTGACAATAACACAACAAAATGAGTAAAGAATAATAAAACATACCGCCCAGTCTTTGCTTCCGTTCTTTTCTGACCGTTTGCACCATCGACTGGTGTCAAGGAAACACAGCCTCTCAATCCCCACGTTAAGAATTGATTTATTTCAAAACTTTATTAAATGACCCACTGAGGTTGATATGCCGTAAAACAAACCATACCAAACCGAACCAACCCAAACCAAATCTAATCTTTTTTTATGTTGGCCCGGTTCTCTCAGTTCTTCTAGTCTGCTCCCGTGGGACTTTTTGGACGCTCTTCAGTCTCTTTGTTCCTTGTTGCTTTTTGTAATGATCACAAAATTTGGATATTTTCCAGACTTGATTTAGACCAAGTTAACAATCACATTCGGAAGAAACAACCATCTTGGAGACATGACTGACTCCTTCCATACCTAAGCTAGAACTCCCCAAATTCCACGTTCACCTATCGATTACAAGAACCGGATGACCAACCAGAAGACAGCCATCAGGGTCAACGACAGGTCAAGCACTCTAAATTAATTTTTTTAGTTACTATGGAAATCTGATTTTATTAATTGGTTAAAACGACAATTCTTTTAAAACGTAGCTGTGTCAGTGCTACTATGCGGATGCAACACTTGGACCCGAACGAAGACCCTAGAAAATAAGCTAATTGGGAGTTGTACAAGAATCCTGAGTGTGGTCTTAAACAAATCGTGGAAACAACATCTCACAGGAAAGCAGCTATACGGCTACTTGCCCCCGATCTCACAAACCAACCAAGTAAGACGAGCAAGGCATGCTGGAAACTGTTGGAAAAACAAGGACATTCAAAGCCATAGAGCGAAAGAGGCATTTTGGTGAAAGTACGCTGCGCAAGGAAAGAATGCAAGATTTTATTTTTGAATTGATCGGTCGGTGAGTGAACATAGCTAATTAGATCCATGTAGTGGTATGACCAGTTTTGTCACCCTTTCCCCCAATTTAAAACTTCCGGCTATATGCCGAGTCGTGTGCACACTCGTTGTATCTGACTCTAGAATAAAAAAAATAAAAATTGGAGTGAGTGCACGAGTGTGCTCACTTCAAATATTGAGAAATAAGGACGTTCTCCTGTGGAAACTTACACATATATATTTACCAACCCCTCTGTACGAGCAGGATGCGACACAAGTTCAATTTCTTAAGCGGAGTTCAACAGGTTTGAATTCAGAGTTTTCCTTCTCCTAGACCGGTTGCTTAACCAAGGTTAAAGAGCCCAGTCTGCCCTACTATTTACTCATAGCTGGAGGGAGAGTAGGATTCATACCTTTCCCAAGGGTATTAGCGCTAAGTGAAATGCAATTAGCACGTCCAGGATTTGAACTTGGGGCGACGAGTCCATTTCCCATGACTTTAAACATTACACCACGCGCTTCCTACTTACACATTGGAAACTTACACATAGGTACGCCAGTGTGGGTCGCCCAGAAAGGACCTACATGGATCAGCTATGTGTGGATTATGGATGCTGCGCAGAGGACCTCCATGGGGTTATGACAGTTAGGGATGGTTCGCGAGAAGTTGTCATTGATATAACTGCTGCCAGTACGACTAGATGATGATAATAACTCTACTGTTATGTAACACACTCCAGCTATGGGTAAATAGAAAGACTGATTTCTTTATCCTTACTTAGGCAATATGTACATGAGAAGGAAAACACTGCATTCAAACTGTTAAAAATGGACCTTGTGTCACATCCTGCGTAATGCGGTCGCGACAAACATATAGCTGCGAGGGCTTGTCGTGAAAACTGGACCACGTAAGCTAACAACCTTGACCGCGGGGGGGCATCCCCCCAGCAACACCTGCACCCTCGATTTCAAGGTACAGGGCTGGATTTATTGCCCGGTGCCTAAGGCACCCCCGTTGAGGGGGAATACCGACGAGATAAACGTACCTTTTCCACTCGCCTCCCATGAGTCTCGGCTCGTGGGTGGTCTCACATTAATAGGACCTTGTGCTTGACCCGTGTGCGCGGGATACGTGGTAAATAGAGCAAGGGCTTGAGGCGGATAGTCGATTGGTTGGAGAGGGTCCCTGTGACCGCCCATCTATCCCAATTAAGGACCAAAGTGGAGTGTTGTATATTATTGACAGCTCAACCACCAAGACTCCGTCCTTAAGCATTATTTGTCACCATCATTGGGAAAAGGGAGGTTTTACGCAACCGTAGTCGGCATATTCAACAGCCTAGGCCGACAGAGGTGAGTAGTGAGAAAGAAATTCGCGCCAATGTGAGATGGTTGTCGTTTGACCTGTTTTAATGAATGGCTACCAGTAAATTGCTGCGAGTAATTAGTAAGGAAATGTATTTTCACTTGCGGGACAGCCCGTTTGTGAATTGTTAATTAAAAATCGATTTTTTCTATAACAATCCAAACTGATTATTGTAGTTCATTTCGGTTCGATTTTTGAATTTTTTTTCTTATTATTACTAATTAATTATTTGTCATTGTCTTTCGTTTTGCAGTCATGGAATTTGCAAAGACTTGCAGTTCATTCATTCTTTCATTCTTTGAGATTTTCTAGCATTGCTTTCTTCTTTCTTTTCTTGCTTTCTTTCTTGCTTTCTTTCTTCTTTGTGATATTAAATATTTCTTTCTTTCTTTCTTTCCTTTCTTTCTTTCTTTCTTTGTGACATTACATATTTCTTTCTTTTCTCTTTCTTTTTTCCTTCTTAACTTTGTGGATATTACAATATTTCTTTCTTTCTTTCTTTCTTTCCTTTGCTTTTTTTATTCGTGATATCACAATATTTTTCTTTCTTTCTTTCTTTTTCTTTCTTTCTTTTTCTTTCTTTCTTTCTTTCTTTTTTTTTTATTCGGGATATTCCAATATTTCCTTTCTTTCCTTCTTTCCTTTCTTTCACCTTTCTTTCTTTTTTTCCTTTGTGATATAAGCAATATTTCTTTCTTTCTTTCTTTTTTCTTCTTAGGGATATTACTATATTTCTTTCTTTATTTTCTTTGTGATATTACAATATTTTCTTTCTTTATTTCCTTCTTTCATTCTTTCTTTCTTTTATGGTTTCATTATTTGCGATTTTACAGTATTTGTTTACTTCTTTTATCTTTATTTCCTTCTTTCTTTCTTTTTCTTTCTCTCTCTTTCTTTTTCTTTTCTTTCTTTCTTTATAAAAATACTGAGAAACTGCAAGAAAGAAAAATTCCTTTTGCAGTTTTTAGGCAGATTTTCTTTCTTTCTTTCTTTCGTTCATTCATTCATTCTTTTTTTCTTTGAATTTTTTCAGTATTTCTGTCTTTCCCTCTTTCTTTCTTTCATTATTTCTTACTCTTTTTAAGATTTTGCAGTATTTCTTTCATTCTTTCTTTCATTTTCTTTTTCTTTCTTTCTTTCCTTCATTATTTCTTTCTTTCTTTGTCCCATTTTGCTGTATTTCTCTTTTTTTCTTTTTATTTTCTTCTTTCATTTACCCATTCTCTATTTCTTTGCGATTTTTGCAGTGTTTCTTTCTTTTCTTTCTTCTTTTTTCTTTCTTTCTTTTCTTTCCATTTCCCCTTTCTTTCTTTCTTTCATACATCCTTCCTTGCATCTCTCTCATTACATTATTATTTTCATTGTTCATATTAATATATTCATTTGATAGTTTTTTTTATAATCTAATGATATTTTCATTGTAACTGGAATATTTTAAATTGATTTATCAATTAAAACTCACCATATTTTTCAGCTCTTACTGTCGATAATCGATCATCTGCTATGTGATTACAACACCAATTTTATTTTTTTATTTTTTAGTCACTATTATGTAGAACTAGTGGGATCTACGGATATACTACAGTATGAGTTTGTGTGTTTGAGTTTGAGTTTTGTTTAACGGCATATCAAACTCTGTGGGTTCATTTAATACCCAAAATGTTATTTTGGAGTTCAGTCTTTAAAGTAGTGGGTTTTAATGGGGTTTGAGTTTTGTTTTACAGCATATCAACCTCTGTGGGTCATTTAATGCCAAAGTCTATTTTAGAAGTTCAGTCTATAAAGTAGTGTGGTTTTTAATGGGATTTGAGATTTGTTTTAACGGCATATCAACCTCTGTGGGTTATTTACTTAATTCCCAAAAGTTTTATTTTGGATTTTAAGTCTAATAAAGTAGGTGGTTTTTGGGGGTTTGAGTTTTGTTTAACCGGCATATCAACCTCTGTGGGTTAATTAATGCCAAAAAGGTTATTTTGGATTTTAGTCCTTTAAAGTAGTGGTTTTATGGGGTTAGAGAGTTTTGTTTAACAGCATATCAACCTCTGTGGGTTATTTAATACCAAAAAAGTTCATTTTGGATTTCAGTTCTTAAAGTAGTGGTTTTAATGGGGTTTGAGTTTTGTTTAACGGCATATCAACCTCTGTGGGGTTAATTAATGCCAAATGTTATTTTTTTTTCGATTTTAGTCTTTAAAGTAGTGGTTTTATGGGGTTAGAGTTTTGTTTTTAAACAGCATATCAACCTCTGTGGGGGTTATTTAATACCAAAAAGTTTCATTTTGGATTTCAGTTCTTAAGTAGTGGTTTTAATGGGGTTTTGAGTTTTGTTTACGGCATATCAACCTCTGTGGGTTTTTTAATGCCAGGAAAAGTTTATTTTTGGATTTCAGTCTTTAAAAAAGTAGTTTTTAATAGGGTTTGAGGGGTTTTGTTTAACGCATATCAACCTCTGTTGGTCTTTTATGGCCAACAAAATTAATTTGTATTTTCAGATCTTACAAGTAGTGGTTTCTATGGAGAATATCCAGTTTATATTTTATTATAATCCTTTGTTGAAAAGGTTTTGCTTTTTTTTTTTGAAAATTTAAAATGTTTTCAGTGGTTTGTATTCTTAAAGGATGTCCGCTCAGGTTTCTTGCTTATAGTAATTAGTACGGAATTATGTTTAAGGCTGTTTACAAATTTCGAACGAATAAGTTTGGTTTTCCAGTTGTACTTTTGCCATGTTGGCACACTGGGGCTCCTCCCCTTGTTACAGGTACGAATGGGTAATGTGGGTGTGCCATATTACAGCAATTTCTGGCGAGTATTAAACTTCTTTTCTTCTCTTCTAATACTTATGTAGCTGTCGGCTACTCTCCCAATGGGCCTTTTTTTGTAATTTTCGTGGAGTTTTTTTTGGGTCTGATTGCGTTCCACTGATTTGCTGACCATTTGTCTAATATAAATTTTGTATTATGGTTTCAGAATACCAATGTGAACTTGGTATCTCCAAGGTGAATATAATGTTATTATTTTTTTAGAGAGGGTTTTAGTTTTGTTTAGTTAGGCTTCGTGATCAGAGGAGATGAATAATTTATTATTACAAAGTTTGATATGGTTACTAAGAGCTATTATAATGTTTTAAATATTAGAAAAAGAATAATAATCTTGATTTAACTCTCTCTCTCTGCTGCCGCTTCTGTCCTGTCCCTGTCCCCGTCGTCGTCTGCTTGTCCTCTGGTCTTCCTTCTCTTCTGCAATATGTTATTTCTTCCTTCTTTGTTTATGTTTTTCTCTCATGGTTTGATTTGTAACATATAATATTTTTAATTATAATATTATATTATGATTTAGGCCGTTATTTTATTCTTTCCGCGCTCTTTCCGCCCGCGCACATCACTCAACCTCACTCCACCTCTCCTCCGTTTTCCCTCCCTCGTCCACTGCACGCTCTCTTTCTAATTTTATTTCTTCTTTTCTTATTAAATATTTTTTCTTTTTCTTTTTTCTCCTTATTATATTTTCTATTAGCTACGCTCCTTGTTTTTTCTTTTTTTCTTTCTTTTCTTCCCCTATATTTTTCTAGTAGCACGTCTTTTTTCTTTGCCTTTGCTTTAATAAAACGGGAATGGTTCCATTTTTAGTTGATGTACAACACCCATGATAAAGGGATTAAGAATTTGGTGGATATAGTTAACACGAAGATAATCAGGAATATACATTTTTTGCATTTCATCTTGGATGATTCGATTAATTTTTGTAATAAGAATAATCCAGTTCTTTTTTTAATTGTCAATATTTGTCCAATCATCGGCAATCCGTAATTAACCTATCAAGATATCCCGAAAGGCCGGCCAAACACACTTGAATGACAAAGCAGCTTGCCATTACAAATGGCGGTGCATTAAATATTTGGCGCCACGTGGCGGACCAGAACTTGGTTTCATCAATTACCAATGCAATTCGGCTCGCGGCCATGGGATCAGACGCACTGGGTTTAAAAAACCTGTGTCGAAACAACGCGTCTCTCTGTTAATTTTGGAGAACATTAAACCTGCCGCTTGTCTCAACTCCACTCCACAAATAATTCAAACAAGAGTAAGAAAAGTAGGAAAAGACAAATGTTTCTTTTGTTTTTCTTTTCAGAATTTTTTTCCAAAAAAATGCCTGTCTGTTAATTTGTTTGTAATATTCAATTTATTTACTACACCTACCTCAGATTAAGTTTTAAATTGATGACCTTAATAATTCATTCTTTAAATAGTAATTTTGGCAAATGGAAATTTGCGGATCCTGAAAAACACATTTTATACAACCCTGCTAGGCAATTTCCTCTCTAATCTAGCGTATCAAATGTTGGTTAAGTTATAGGAATTTTTTTAAAAAATACGTTTAATTTTAAACGGGGGGCATGTACTGTTAAATTGAGTTATTTCATACCGAAAAAACGTCTTGGATTTTATTCTACTTGATGGGAATTCAATGCTTTTTAAAAAGCACATTTTTTTTTCAAACTAAATGTTTTTCTATTTAAACCATAGATGTGGACATTAGCGAAGGAGCTAGCAACACGGATATTCAAGGGTGAACCTGGGACTAATGTTGGATGAAGGTGGAATAATCCAACACTTTTCCGTCCGCCCAGAGTTTTCAGGATTGGGAATTCATCGAATAGTTTTTTAAGTTCATACCCAGGATCCAAGGTCACTGCAACCACCCCCGCATTCTAAGCACATATATGATAAGAAGGTTGGGATTTTTTTCCATAAAGGCACTAAAGTTGCGGAAAAAAGGATAGTAGGTTCCTATTCTTCTAGTGCTTGATGTGACTCAGCAATAATCGAAGGGGGCCATCGACCGCCCGACTATCCTAAGGGTCTAAGTGTGAATGTGGTGCATGTTTGGGCTGCTCGCCACCAGGATTTCGTCCTTAACCATAAGGGGTCGCCCCCAAACGCCTTACTTAGCTGGCTCATTGGAGGATTTTCATTCCTTCTGCAGAGGGTTGCAGTTGGTGTATCCTTTTGTCCAGTCCGGAAATAAAATGGCTGTAATAAATGAATCTTTTTCCCATTAGAGAGGTTGTGAGGGTCGTAGAAATCCATAATTTCTATAGCCTTACTTTACAAAGGACATTGAAAGCAGCATCTGAGTACCGAATAGAGCAGCTCCTTGTCCGCAATTGATTTGCGAATTCGAAGTACGGTAAAAAATTATTAAGAAATCTTCTCATGAAAAATCTCCTACTGCTCCTGCTCTATGAGACAGGAGTGGCCGCATGCAATTACTGGAAAAATTTAAAAACTCGTTCATATTTTTTGTTTGTTTTTAATATAAGTTTAATATTATTTTTCTGTTTATTATAAATAACCTAAATTACAGTATAAAGTATATAGAAATATTATTATTTAAGAAAATGAGAGGTACAATTAATTTCTAACTAAAAATAAAATTGGTGGATGTGGTAGACAGGAATTCTAAGACAGCGCTATGCCGCAAGAGTCTGTACCTACAGCTGTACATACTGATTTTAGCATATGGCTCTGAGTGAAAGTGACAAAACACATTGATTGGCAGCTATTTTAAAAATGAATAAATATTGTAAGACAAGAGCTCTCCCTAGAATGGAATAAAGTTCATTTTTTCAGAGGCTGAAAGCGACGGACCCCAGTGCAATAGATCTAGGCAACTTGACATAATCTAACCTAGTGAATCACTCCACAAAAGTATTACACATACTTCTCTAGAACAGAGACTACTCGCTCTCTGTCCTACTATTCATTTAGAAGGTATAAATGGAAAACGGCGCTGCATTAATCATTATGCCAGTCCTGAGAATAGATTAAGATGCTTGATTTCTAACGCGCTAATGGAGATTATCGATATGCTGGATCGCCCCAAAGCCATATAGGAGTGAGGGGGTAAATGGAAGTAACTGAATTCGGCAGACTAATCGCTCGTAGATTTGATCCCGCGACAATTTCCAAGATACCATATACTGATTTGAAACCAAATAATATATTTCTTCATACATAAATTGCGCAACAACACTGGAATAACAACATCCATAATAAACACTTCCTAATCAAAACCTACTTTGGGAGGCTGGAGACCAACTTTAGGGAAGTCTAGAAAGAACAAGGAATTTGTGTCTCGATTACGCATTGGTCATACAAGACTAACGCACTCCTATATACTCAAACAAGAACAACAACCACAATGTGGAACATGTCAAACACCTTTGACAGTTAAACACTTATTCATGGAATGCAGTTTCTTGCTCACATCAGAAAACCGTTATCTTAAAGCAAACAATATGAAGATCGGTTTGAAAATGTCAACATGGAGGATATTCTATCTTTTTTTAGGGAAATACAATTATACCATAGAATATAGACATGAAACAAATCAATACCATACAACAAAATCCCCAATAATGCTAACACATTGTGAAAACTAATTACTAAAAAGTAATAAATATAAATACACAGACATGTATCACTTCTAACATTTAGGCATGACATAACCTCAACGGGTTGTTATGCCGTTAAAATCAATAAACAAACAAACAACAAGATCTTTATATATTATTATTATATTATTATATTATTATTTATCAGGTTTTCACAACTGTCGTAAACGGTGGTTCACTGGAGACTGAGTGACAGCAAGTCTCCTCAGAGTATTTTTTATTTAAACTCATTTTTAAGCACATTTTTTAAACTCATTTTTTCTATTAAAGCCATAGATGAGAACTTAATAGAAACCATCACACCGGGTGATAATAGACCTTGGAGTAATGGTGATGTAGAGGAAGTCCACACTCTTCAATTTCCAGAATTGAAACTTCATATTAAATACAGTTTAGTATCGTTCCCAATTCACTAAGAAATCCAGCCATAGTATAAATATGATAAAAAGAATTGGGCTTTGCTGCACTGAACTTTGGCACTTACTTAGACTAGACGGGCGGGCGGAGGCACCCGCTCCGATCCATTGGTTGGTCACGTCAAGCCCTAGCACCTACATCACTGTCCCAACCATATTTCCTCATGGTAATCCCCAAAACCTTTTATCATATATGTGGTAGATGACGGTGACTGAGGGTCAGTGTCCTTGGTATGACGTTAAACCGCGTCTAATGGAAAGGTCCAATTCTGGAACTCTGGGGAATGTGGGGTACCGCTTCATCTCATTACTCCCAGGTCCACTCTAAAAAATGTAGTTGTCATACCTGTTATGGGTTAAATAGAAAAATGAGTTTAAAAATTGTGATTAAAAAATTGTGTTTCAATAAAAAAAATTGAATACCCATCAAGAATCAATAAAACAAAACGTCTTTGGCATAAAAGAACCCAACAAGGGTTGAGATGCCGTAAAATGCAACCAACCAACAAACAAACAAACCGAAATTTCAGAAACATCGAATAAACAGCACTGATCTGGGGTAAAGTGAGTATTTATCTTTTATATCTGTGGTGTAAATACGAAGGATATTAATGATTATCCTCTCTTTCACCGTAAATAAAAGTAAAGTCGTCGGGGTGACCTAAAGTCGGCATCAGCCTATCAGTGAGGGAGTCTATCCCCTTTCCACTAGCGCCAGACCAATGAGATTATTTTAGCGTCTGAGGTGTAGCGCCACACCTACTATCAGCTCCTTACTTTACCGCACAGATCCCTATGCTATTCATACGCTGAGTTGGCGAGGGCCGGTATCGAATTAGGAACTTTGTGGTTTCTAGCCGAACGCTCTTACCGACTGAGCTAACCCACACCGTAACATATCTTTATAATAATGATAATAATAATAATAATAATAATAATAATAATAATAAACAACTATAATAATAATATATGTTTATCTTATATGTGCTAGAAAGAGGTAACATATCTTTATGATAATAATAATAATAATAATAATAATAATAATAATAATAATAATAATAATAATAATATATATGTTTATCTTATATGTGCTAGAAAGACGTGACTGGGGGGTCTTAGTGTCTTAGTTAAACTAAATTAAATGTAGTGTCTTTGTTAAACTGCATCTAGAGATGAGGTTTTAATTTTGAAACTCTGGGGAATGTGAAAATACTCCTTTATCACCATTACTCCCATATCCACTGTGACCCGGAATGGTAGTACCTGTTAGGGTCTCATCTAAAAAAAATGTTCTTTTGAATAAGTGTATTCGCTGTGTGGCTTTCAAAACAAAACGTCTTCCGTATAAAATAAACCCAACAAGGGTTTATATGCCCTAAAATCTAACCAACCAACCAAACAATCAGATAAATATCACTCATCATCCTCCCATGGCAAAGATGGCATGGGAATTTTTTCGCTGCAATTCACAACTGACAACGGAAAACCTTCCCTACAATTGCTGCAATTCTACCTCAAGAAGGTAATCCAATTATGTACCTATCGATAAAACTAACTACTGAAATATTTAGAAAAAAGCACTGGCAACAGTTTGGAGTACAGAAGGTGCGAGAGATATTCTAACGTTATGGGCTTTTTGCCGGCACTATTAGGACTTGTACAGTGGTATATACGAGTCGACATATTGGCCTGTTGATCACACAGATCTAGTAGTCGTCGTTTCTAGTTAGCCGACCACAAAGAATTCTTCCACACTTTAGTTAATGGTCAGGGGAAAGGTATCACCTTACACAGGCCGCGTGCTCTTCATTACAGTCAATTACTTTTATCTCCACGGGTGTCTAGTGGTCAGGGGAATCTCGTTTCATTCATAACATCTCTCGTAGTATTTTTTCGTAGTAAAATAAAGTTGATAACAAACTTTTCATTTCTTTTCAAATGACTTATTTATTCAATTCAATTTCGTTTTCTTAACTTTGAGAGAGAGAGAGAGAGAGAGAGAGAGAGAGAGAGAGAGAGAGAGAGAGAGAGAGAGAGAGAGAGAGAGAGAGAGAGAGTAAACTTTTGGTGACAAACTTTTTCTAGTCAGCAAATAGACAGCCCTTTTCGTTCAGCGACAACAGATAGTTCCCCGATTTCAGCCCAAGCCAACTCCAACTATCAGACCAACTCCTCTGCCCAACTCCAAGACCAACTGATCTCCTAGCCAAGGTCCCGCCTTATATATTATCTGAACAGAATGAACCTAGAAGGGTCTTTTTCTCGAAGAATCTATTTCTTCCTGGAAGGAAAAGAATGTTCGATTCGTCCTAATCATTCGATTCCTTCTACGGTTACTGTGAGTTCACGGCCGTTCGGATCAAAGAACAATTAACAGTCAAGAAGACTAGATTTTCGTTAAAGCTAGACCTCACGTCTTCAAAAATCTCGTTTATGTTTTTATTTCTTTTCGGGCCGATTCTTCAAAGTGACCACCCGATAAGGTCTGAGAATCATACTACATCTATTAAGCTTTCTTTCTGTTTGACACAAGGCCATAAATATGGTGTTCCCAAGTAAGGCCCGACCATTATGCTACAATATTTTGTTGCGAAAAAGATTCTTGCTGAAGTCAGACCTTTGGAGTATAATTTCCACTACCAGAAGATAATTACCAAAAGTCACGTCTTCCAGAATTTTAAGATGGGCAATAAAACTCATGGCTTTTGATTTCAACATAATATATGTTAAAGGAAACACTATTTCATATGTCGATGCACTTTCCAGATTAAACTTTGACAATAAGAAATTGGAAACGTTGAAAAACGTGGAGGATAAGATACTATAAGTGTAATAATACTATATATTATAAGTTCTTTAACACATTTTCTTTCTGGATGAACTGAGTTTTGACAAGATGCCGAAGAAGGGCGTACGGCTAAGGAAATTGTTCAAGAAAAGATTCCCACTCTGAGATTTTTACGTCAAAGAACGGTGTTACGACTCTGCTAGACTACGTTCTTTTGCTCCAGTAGGTTTACGATGAAAAGCTATTGAGATATTTTCACATTAAATAATAAGACCTTAAAATATTTACTTCTTTTTATACAGGGAAACAACAAAAGCCAAGGTCACCTGCTTGACAGATAACAATGTAAATTCTCAATTTGTTGGAATTTTAAATGCAAATGCTCATGTGAGGTACCAGGTAAAAGTAGAGTTCTTCTTCTTCTTCTTCTTCTTCTTCTTCTTCTTCTTCTTCTTCTTCTTCTTCTTCTTATCACACTTTTTCCTCTGCCTAAATCTTATTCAATTTCTTCGCGTCCACACTCCTCCTCCTCCCCATTCTCCTCCTCCTCATCATCATCATCCTCAATGTTCAATCCATTCTTCTTCTTCTTCTTCTTCTTCTTCTTCTTCTTCTTCTTCTTCTTCTTCTCTTTCACCTTGTTGTTTTTGCTGTTTTTGTTTTTGTTGTTTTCTTTTTTTTCTTGTTCTTCTTTTCTTCTTTTTCTTCTTCTTCTTCTTCTTCTTCTTCTTCTTCTTCTTCTTCTTCTCTTCTTCTTCTTCTTCTTCTCTTTCACCTTGTTGTTTTTGCTGTTTTTGTTGTTTTCTTTTTTTCTTGTTGTTGTTGTTGTTGTTGTTGTTGTTGTTGTTGTTCTTCTTCTTCTTCTTCTTCTTCTTCTTCTTCTTCTTCTTCTTCTTCTCATCACACTTTTCCACTGCCTAATCTTATCCAATTTCTTCGCGTCCACACTCCTCCTCTTCATCATTCATCATCATGATCATCATCATCATCCTCAATGTTCAATCCATTCTTCTGCTAATTTTCTTTCTTTCTTCTTTCTTCTTCTCTTCTTCTTCTTCTTTCTTGTTCTTGTTCTTGTTCTTGTTCTTCTTCTTCTTCTTCTTCTCACATGTTTCCATCCCATTCCTTTCTACCCCTGCACCTGAAAATCTTGTCTCTCTATCCTAATCCTCACTCTTCTAAGACAGTCATCATTCCATCACTTCATCTGATGGAAACAAAGGAGTTCCTTCCAATGAATCCAATGTTGTCATTTTATTTTTGAATCGAAAGATGGCAAAACTGTTCACATCCAATGCCCACTAAACAACACACACCAGCAGGAAAGGTGATTCTACAAATTAAAATTATCATCCCCTGGATTTACTGCAATGCCCAGACCATATGACCTTAAGGCACCCCTTCCGCGATCTCGACTCGTGAGGACACTTTTCTCATTTGCATCGTAAAAATCCGGTTTTTGTTAGGGGTTAGGGTTAGGGGTTAGGGTTAGGGTTAGGGTTAGGGGTCAGGGTTAGGGGTTAGTTTTATAATAAAAAAAAACTCTAAAAATCGTCTGTAAACAATTAACCGGATTTTGACGGTGTTAAAGGAAAAAATGTCCCCACGAATCGAAATCGCAAAAGGGTACCTTAAAGTCATATGGTCCCAATGCCCGAATATATTGTCGCATAAGAGTCAACAAAATTAAAGCAAACGTCAATAAGACAGAGAGAGCAATATTTTCTGCTTGAGGGGCACATTGAAATGTGTTGATTATTCGGACTATTGTCCTCAAAGGTGCAGATAACAGTGATTCTACAAATAAAAACTATTATACCCTTGATTTACTGCAATGCCCGAATATATTGACAGGATGAGCAATAGTTTTGGCATTAAATAGCCCATGAAAGTTGGTATGCCATTAAACAAAGAAACCAAATCAATCTACAGTGAAGTAAAACCACGAAACTGTGATTTCAAGTAATCCAACCAAATACTAAAAAGTTATCCATAATTATATGATTTCAAGTAAGTGTTCCTTTTAATAAAAATCATTTGTATGGACACAATTATAGCTTCAAGTATCTACTAATAAAATAGTTTGCACACTCAATTATGATATAAAATACAACTATATAATATACTAATAATCTGCACAGAGTTGTATGGTTTTAGGCATTTTTATCCAATATTAATAATTATAATTCAAGTTATTATTTCTATCACTTGCGCAGCATATTAAATGTCAGGTGGTAGCAACATGTTTCAAACAGGACCATCCTGAAGAGAACTGGACTCCCTGGCATGCATGAAATACTTGTCCAACGCAACCTGAGATGGGCTGGCCATTTAAACAGACTTGGGGATAACAGACTACCAAGGCAGATCCTGTACTCTCAACTGAGAGAGGGATCGCGTAGAATCAGTAGAGCAAAGCTCAGGTACAAAGACAACATCAAAAGAAACCTGAATGACTTGTATATCCCCATAGGCAGTTGGCAAGACGCAACCAGAGACTGATTAAATTGGAGGAAAATGATTCGCGTAGTGTCATCACCGGGGTACGATGGACAGCAAGTAGTATATTTACCAACACCTCTGCATGTGTAGGACGTGACACAAGGTCAATATCTTAAGTAGAGCTTAGCAGGTTTCAATTCAGAGTAGACTGGTTACCTAGCCATGGTCAAAGTGGACAGACTGCCCTACTATTTACCTATAGCGGAAGGAGAGTAGTAGTATTTCTATCTGATAATAGCCATTTGTTTGTAAATCGTTATATGACTTCAAATAACTATTTACAATATTGAAGTTTTTGGAAATCTTCCAGATTCCACAGAATTTATAAAAGATTCTTGGTATTGAAAGTTTAAAATAATCAAATTCAACATTTTAAAAAAATGATTACAATAATATTTCACCCTACGTCGTTAATTTGTTCCAGCCAAAAAACGACTTAAGTCGAAATAACCATTATTTAGATGCACTTTTCCGAGCTAGGCCTAGATTAGCCTCGTTTTTTTTTAAATGTAAGCCTACGTAATCATTACATTTCGGTAAATTATGAATCCATGTCGGTAGTCTAATTTTTTTAGGTGTCAACTAGAGAACGTCAATTATGAGTTCGTTCTTACATCTCCAGCGGTTTAAAGCGTGTCTTGTTGGTCTTGTTATCTGGGATAAGAGGTAAAACTCCCTACAGCTGTTATGGAGGTTAATCCACATTATAAAGATCTGCATAGCTGTAGCTTCACCACCAGATCCAGTTTAGTGTCATGCTCAGGACACACGTCTCTTTTAGATTATATATATTTACCAACCCCTCCGCACGAGCAATGTCTTAAGCGGAGTTCAACAGGTTTGAATACAGAGTTTTCCTTCTCCTAAACTGGTTACCTAGCCATTGTTAAAGAACCCAGTCTGACCTGCTATTTACCCATAGCTGGAGGGAGAGTAGGATTCATACCTTTCCCAAGGGTATTAGCGCTAAGTGAAATGCAATTACCACGTCCAGGATTTGAACTCGAGGCGATGAGTCCATTTCCCATGACTTTAACCATTACACCACGCGCTTTTAGATTATAAGAAGTAAAAAAAATCCTATTGGATAATGGAATCAAGAAAGTAATAGTGAGAGAATATTTGAAAACAAAGAAAGAAAAAAGAAAAAACAAAAAAAAAAAAGACACCATTCTTAGTTACTCAATACTGTCCATAGTGAACGAAAAACCACGTGACTTTTTAGGCGGGAAAAAACAGATAACCATGAAATGGCGAACAATCACTGGTCATCATAAACTAATGAGGCGTGGTTATTTTATCATTATTTCACAGACAGTCCATGGTTTTCCTTTAACAAAATGGGGAAGCAAAAAAAAAAAAAAGAACATTGGAAAAAAAAAATCCCAAAGATGTTAAATACTATAGAATAGTTTGACTTCTTCCTTTTTCTTTTTTTTTTTTCTATCTTGATTCATTATAATTTGTCGGCTTTAGACGTCGTCTGTGTCTCGGGCGTTTAATACAGTGTAAAATTATCCAGGAGACGAGAAGAAATTAAATTTATGTACCCTGGCCTTTCAAAGAATCCTTATCGTGTATAAAAAAAAGTAATGGTTAGATTTTTTTTCGACAGATTTTTTGGGTAAACGATCTTTAACCCCACACCGCCTCGTAAAAAAGATACCCCCCCCCAAAGAAAAACAATCCGTCTGACTTTTTTTCATATCCTCAAAGATAGACGAAAATATCTACAAATAATTATCTCGACGAGACAATGAGGAACTTTCAAACATTATCATAGACATATTAGGCATTGGTTAGACGTTTTTATTGGTATGAAACTTAGTTTGCTGTAAACGCTAGATAAGTAATTTATATATATAATATTATATATATATATATATATATATATATATATATATATGTGTGTGTGTGTGTGTGTGTGTGTGTGTGTGTGTGTATATACATAAACATATAATGCCACAGTGTATGTCTAACACTATCACACTTGATGAGACAGTACTAAGCCAATATATACAGTATTATTAGGAGGGTGCTCAATATCTGTGATAGAGTAGCAAACTAGCACAAAGTGAGTACAAAACTAGACACAACTGGGTTGGGAAGGTGATCCACTGGGAATTATGCAAAAAATTAAATTTTGACCACACATCAAAATGGTATATGCATAAACCAGAATCTGTTCTTAAGAACGAAACGCATAACATTCCCTGGAACTCTGAAATAAAAACCGATCACCCTATCCCAGCAAGAAGACCAGACCTCGTGCTGATTAACAAAAAAGAAAGAACTTGTCTACTGGTGGATTTTGCAGTTCCAGCAGATCACAGGGTGAAGCTGAAGGAAATGAAAAAATGGACAAATACATGGACCTTGCCAGAGAATTGAAAAACTTATGGAATATGAAAGTCAACGTGATACCAATTGTAGTTGGTGCACTTGGAACGGTCCCAAAAGGATTGGAAAAGGGTTTGGAAAATCTGGAAATCAGAGAAGGATTGATACCATCCAGAACACTGCATTGCTGCAATCTGCTAGAATACTCAGAAGTGTCCTGGAGACCTGAGGAGACTTGCTGTCACTCAGACTCCAGTGAAAGGCCATCAGCTAACGCTGATGTGAAAACTCAAAAGGAGTAAATAATAATAATAACAACCTTAAAAATTTGGTTGAAAACGAAATGAATTTTAACAATATTAATAAATACAATACATGCCAACGGCGTGACGAAAGTTAAAACACTGCAAGTGGTATCAGACTACTCAGTCAGCATAATACTTGAGTATTCATGGGATTGGGATATATCCATATATTACCACAGTGTATGTCTAACACTATCTCACTTGATGAGACAGTAGTAAGCCATTATATACAGTTTTATTAGGAGTGTGCTCAACATCTGTGATAGAGCAATAATAATGATTAATATTATTATAATAGTAAATAAATAAAATTCTATCGGACTTCGAAATACAGACGGATCACCCAATCCCGGCCAGGAGACCAGACTTAGTATTGATTAACTAGAAGAAGAGAACCTGTCATCTCGTGGATTCTGCCGGCTCGGCCGACCCCAGATTGAAAATGAAAGAAAGCGAAAAGATAAACAAATACTTAGCCCTTGCAATAGAACTGCGGAAACTGTGGAATATGAAGGTCAAGGTCGTACCAATTGTATTTTGTGCCCTTGCAACGGTCCCCATAGCCCTAGAAAAGATTCCCAACCCTATTGCCCTTATGGCAAGCCCCAACCCCTTTTTATCATATGGGTGCTAGAAGGCGGTGGCTGCGGGTCTACATGTCCTGGGAATGACGTTAAACTCTATCTGATGGTGCGATTCCAGTTTTGGAGGTTTGGGGAATGTAGAGCACCCCTTCATCACCATTGCTCCCTGGTCCACTCTGACCCGGAGTGGTAGTACCTGTTCCCATCTATGGGTTAAATAGAAAAATGTATTTATAAAAAAATTGTATTATCCATTAAGAATTGATTTATTTCAAAACTTTATCGGCATTAAATGACCCACTGAGGTTGATATGCCGTAAAACAAACAAACCAAGCAAACCAAACCTAGAAAAGAATTTCAGGGAATTGGAATTCAGAGGAAGAGACCATCCAAACTACAGCACAGTTAAGATCGGCTAGAATACTCAGAAGAGTTCTGAAGACCTGAGGAGACTTGCTGTCAAGCAGTCTCCAGTGAACCACCGTCTACGGCAGTGGAGAAAACCTGAAAATAATAATAATAATAATAATAATAATAAATAAAGATCTTGTTTGCTTGTTTGTTTATTGATTTTAACGGCATATCAACCCGTCTGGGGTTATGTCATACCTAACGGTTAGGAAGTGATACATATTGCGTATTTATATTTATACTTTTTAGTAATTGGTTTTAACAATGTGTTAGCATTATTGGGAATTATGTTGTATGGTATTGATTTGTTTCATGTCTATATTCTATGGTATAATTTTATTTCCCTCAAAAAGAGAGATTATCCTCCATGTTGACATTTTCAAACAGATCTTTCATATTGTTTGCTTTAAAATAACGGTTTCTGATGTGAGAAAAAAACCTGCATTCCATGAATAAGTGTTTAACTGTCAAAGGTGTTTGACATGTTTCCCATTGTGGTTGTTGTTCTTGTTTGAGTATATAGGAGTGCGTTAGTCTTGTATGACCAATGCGTAATAGGGACACAATAACTTGTTCCTTTCTAGATTTCCTTAAAGTTGGTCTCCAGCCTCCCAAATTGGGTTTGATAAAGATCTTGCTTTTGAGGAAAAAATAATTTGATTTATATTCCTGAAGATAATTAAAAAATGAAATTCAAATACTAACCACAGGGATTTTTTTTGCATTTAATATTTTGAATAGGAGACTGTTTTTTCTTTGTTTTTTTTTTTTTTTTAGATTCAGTTTCAGCTTCTTTTTTTTTTTTTTAAGGCATATCAACCTCAATGGGTCATTTAATGCCGACAAAGTTTTGAACTAACTTCATTTTTAATGGATAATCAATTTTGTTTATCAACTCATGTTTTTATATTGAACCCATAGATGGGACCCTAACAGGTAATACCATTCCAGGTTAGAGTGGACCAGGGAACAATGGGGTTTAATACTTTTAATAAAAATGAAACTAAGGAAAAACATAACTTTATACGGCTAAACTTGCAAATCGGTCGGAAAATTAGGATGACCCAGAAAATAAAAGAAACCCACAAATTTTGTAATAAAACAGTTAATTTTAAGTAGGGGGGTAGGGTTAGGTTAGGGTTTAGGGGTAGGGTTTAGGGTTAGGGTTAGGGTTGGAGTTTAGGGTTAGTTTAATGGGAAAATAAATAAATAATTTGGGTTCTGTTTTTTCTGGGTCACCTGTATACAAGGCGACCCAGAAAAAACAGAACCCACAAATTTCGTTATAAAACTGTTAATTTTAACTATCTACGGGTAAAGAATTATTTGGTTGTTTCTTGGTGCTCCTCACTCTTACAAGTCCTTCGTCAATGATTGCAAATTGATGTATCTCAGTATCAGTGATTAAGTAGTCAACTAGCCACGCATTCGGGCTGTTGATTGGTTGAGGTTTAAACCATGTGACCTCGCTTAGTCAATAAATTTTAGTGGTGTATTGTAGCATACCTTATATCCAAAAAAGTGTATAACTGAATCACAACGCAACAAATTTAAATCTATACAACATCAATTGATGCTGTCCAAAGTAGCAGGTTGTTCCGTATTCTTCTTACTTCTGAGTAGCGGTTTCTTACTTACTTCAGGGCTTGGACTGGTATCAATCGTCAGAGTAGCTTTCTTCTTATCAGTCGCCTCTCTGCTATCTGGCTTATCTTGTATTCTTAACTTCTCGACATGCCACGGTTTATTTTTTGTTTAACAACTCAAGATATTTCTTTTAATGAAGTCCCATTTTATTTGATTTAAGTATGGATCCTTAACCACGCCTGGTACTAGAATCTAGCTAACGCGTCCAGCCATCTCGACGGTTGACAATAGACTGAACTATATTATCTCACGGTTGAAATGGCAAACGAAGAAGGGTCAAACTAAGGTTACGAAACGTCCGTCAAATCTCAAAACGTTTTTGACTTGAATTTAAATACTTTTTCTAAATTAACTGTGCAAAATTGATAGTACGCCCATCAGTTTTGCAACAATATGCAAGCAGAGTGCAAATCAAATAGAAGAAAAAGGAAGTTTAGAAATACAATGAATATGGCTTCACCTGGAGTTTTAACTATGAACATAAAAAAAAATATGTTAATACTAGAATCAATGGAAATCGTAAGGTTTCAACCTCAATATCAAATAAATACACATGGAACAAATTGGGTAAACAAAGGTTAACGTTTTGCTGTAACCTAAGGAAGGTTATTAAATGAGAAATAACCAAACAGAAGTTGGAAAATAAATTAATCTTTATTGAATTAACAAATACAATACGTGCCAGCGGCGTGAAGAAAGGTAAACCACTGCGAATGGTATCGGACTACTCAGTCAGCATGATACTCCAGTATTTCTGAGGATTGGGACATACCTATTAATGTTCATAGATTGAGTATATAACACCGCTCTTTTTAGATTTACTCTGCACAGATATCTCATCCTCATTGCCAAAATGTTGTAATCTAACAATGGTTAGTAAATGAGAAATAACCAAACGGAAGTTTTAAATGAAATGAATATTTATAACATTAACAAATACATTACTTGCCAGCGGCGTGAACAAAGGTGAACCACTGCAAGTGGTGTAAGACTATAAAGTATAAAAAAAGTCGTCGGAGCGGCTTAATATCGGTATCAGCCAGACAGCGAGGAGTCTATCCCCTTTTCATTAGCGCCAGACCAAGGAGATTATTTTAGCGTCTGAGGTGGAGCGCCACACCTACCATCAGCTCCTCCCTTTACCGCACAGATCCCTGTGCTACTCTTACGCTGAGTTGGCGAGGGCCGGTATCGAACCAGGAATCTTGTGATTTCTAGCCGAACACTCTACCGACTGAGCTACTTCTGTATTTATGAGGGTTGGGACATACCATTAATGTTCATAGGTAGGGTATATGAGGATTGGGACATACCCATTATTATTCATAGGTAGGGTATATAAAACGTTTTCAAAAAAAGATGACTCATGGCGTCATTGAACAAATTTTGAGATTCAATGAAGAATTTAATTGTGTTGCAGAATTCTTTAGTAAGGCCATAAAAAAATTAAAAAAACAGACATAAAATCAGGGTCCAGTTTTATATAATGCTTACATTGTAAATCGTACCCTCACTTTACATTAGAGGCGTTGAGATTTTCATAAGGGAGTACGAAAAAAATGGTCAAAAATGAGGGTCCAGTTTATGATTATACCTACCTTGTGATTCGATCAGTTTAACGTCATGCTCATGACACTAAGACCCTCAGGTAGAGCCTTCTAGTACATGTGAGTAAAAGGATTGGTGATTTGCATTAAAACCACTAGGGTCAGAACACTCATATAGGTGTTAGGGCTTGATGGGATGATCTGATAGAATGGTGGAGACCTATCGGCCGACCGACCGTCTAGCTCGAGTAAGAGCCAAAGTGGATTGTTTCATGTCATAGACTGCTTAACCACCAGGATACTGTCCTTAAGCATCACAGATCGCCACGCACGACCAATATCGAATCTATATCGGATCAATATAAATAAAATGTACGTATGAGGGTAGATAGAGGATCGACTGTAATTGTATACATGGATTTTATATGTATATTTGTATGTCCTAGGGAGACGGAATATGAGAGAGGGGTCTAGCAAGTGTCCAGTGTCGTAATCTGGCGGTTCAATGCTAGTTGTTAGGGCTTGATGGGATGATCTGATAGAATGAAAGAGGCCTCTCGGGCCGACCAACCATCTCGCCCGAGTAAGAGCCAAAGTAGATTGTTTCATGTCATAGACTGCTTAACCACCAGGATTCTGTCCTTAAGCATCACAGATCGACACGCACGACCAAACTAGTGACTCATTTGGGGAGGTCTTACCTCTCTGCAGAGGTGCAGTCGGAGTATTCCACAGCCGCAGTCGACAGGGCGTGTTCAACAATTTTGTGTATATATACCCCGGATGCAAATCAATGCACATGAAATCTTACAAGTTATGTCATATAACATTCCAGCATGCACTGTCCAGCAGCCTACATGGGTTGACTGTTGGATTTCGAGTTTAGACACTTTCGGCTTAGGGGGTCGGGGTTTGGGCTTGTAAAGGATATCGGCTTGTAGAGAAATGTACATGTTCAATTCTACCAGGGTAAGGGCTGCTTCTTCCTTCTTGTGAACATGCAAAATATCTCAACCCCAAAGGCATTTCGCGTTTGTACATACGCAAATCAATTACTGTCTTCTGGTAAACTTGTACATTTCGCGTACTGCGATATGAACATATCGGATCAATATCAAATAAAATGTACGTATGAGGGTAGATAGAGGATCGACTGTAATTGTATACATGGATTTTATATGTATCTTTGTATGTCCTAGGGGGCGTGATATAAGAAAGGGAGGGGGGTCTAGCGAGTGTCCACTGTCGTAATCTGGCGGTTCAATGCTAAAATGATAATAATTCAAGGTTGTTCTTTATTCTATGTATTAATGATTTTGACAATGAATTAAATAATCATTGATAAACTTAAGCAATTCCTGAGGATATTGTGACGTAAGCAACATAGTTTCAGTTACTGAGAGACAGACACTGAATCTCAATTATAATAAGATTTCTTTGAAATAATTCGCCTTTTTGTTGTTTATTATAACAAAAAGTTTAAGCCAAGCCATTCTTTGGTCTCTAAAATAAAAAATGTTGTGATGAAAAAATAACGTGGCTGGAATAATAAAAATCCATCATACACAAACACTGAACTCTTAGATTAACATTACAACTAGTAAGAATATACACTTTCGGGCGTAAGTATTTAAGTTTAATGTAATGAAATATATGATATTAGAAAGACTAACGAAATTAAATAAGAACGCATATAAAAAAATTACACATATTTTAATTATATTTTAATATAACACCATTCATAGGATTTATTCTAATACGTTGGAGAATAAAACAATAATTTTAAAGATCAATAACACCAAGTAAATAAATATTAAACCCGGTTCTGTTAAAACCACTACGCAAATTAACCACACCATATATCATATAAACCTTTATTTCTTAGTGATATATATAACACATTGCAGAATTTTAAACGCACTAATAACATGGTCTGTTTGGAGGCAAATCTAACTTTCGTACAGGCATCATTAATAAATAAGATTTATTGTACGCATTAATGATTTTGACTATAGATTAAATACTCATTGATAAACTTACACAATTCCTGAACTTATTGTGACGTACGTAGTGACGTAGTTTCTGTTACAGTGAAACTCCATTATAATAAGGTTTCAAAACGAGTTGACTGTTAGTTGAAAAGGATCCATTATGTTACTAATATTAGAAATTAGAAAATCACACATCATAGTTCCAAATATAATAAAAAAATATGTATTTCTAGGTTAGAGGTAATGATGCTTGCTTCCTGAAACCATGCCTGGCTTGAGGACATCAAACTAGGAATATTGTATATTGTTTTAGTAAGAGTAATTTTCAATATGCTGTCTTAAAAGAGGTTAAGCTGCCAGGTGGATGGCCCCCTGGAATCAAACGAGAAAAATTTGCGGCTTGTATACTTTGATCTACCCACGGGCAGTTGACGCTACAGGTTCTGAAATTAAAGGCAACCTATAGCAAAGCATATTCACCTGGACGGGTCCAATGATAGTATGAGTGCATCAAACTACACGTGTCTTTTTGTACTTATTTATGAATAACTGTGAAGAGTTCCAGAAATTGATTGATTTTTGTATAATTATGGAATTATATCATTTCTGAATACTAAAAACATTTTGAGATATATTCTAAAAATTTGAATAAATAAAATTGTCTTAATTCTTTTTATCATGTATTAAACATCTACTTTTAATTCTATAACAATTGAAAAATCATTTGAAATTGAAAATTTTTTTTGTGTGTCAAATTGAAATTCAATAGTGAAATTGAAATTCAATGAAATTGTTGAAATTGATATTGATATAGTATATCAATTACTAACAATTATTTATTATTGTAATTAAATTTAAATATATATATATATATATATATATATATATATATATATATATATTATATATATATATATATTATTATTTATTTATTTTATATATTTATTTTATAATTAATTTATTATTAAATTAATTATTGTTATTATTGAAATTGTGTGAAATTGAAAATATTTTTTTCAAATTGAAAAATTATTCTTTCCTTCAGAAATAAGAAAAGATTTAAAAACCATTTCAAGTAAATTGTCTTAATCTTCTTCTTTTTTATCACTTATTAAACAGCACCCCACAAGGAAGCAGCTGTACGGTCACCTGCCCCCTATCTCACAAACCATCCGAATAAGACAGACAAGGCATGCTAGTCACTGCTGGATCAGCAAGGATAAACTCATAAGTGATGTTCTCCTAGGGAAGCCAACACATGGACATGCTAACGTGGGCCGCACAGCTAGGATCTACATTGACCAACTCTGCGCGGATACTGGATGCTGCACAGAGGACCTCCCTGGCACGATGAATGACAGAGAATGTTGGCGAGAGATTGTCATGGATATCCGTGCTAATTGGGCGACATGATGATGATGATGATAATGATGATGATTTTGATGATGATGATGTAACATCTACTTTTAAACGAAGTAAAGAGAGTAACTGTTCAATACTGAATATCAAACTGTCCGAGTACCGAATTGCACAGTACTGAATTGTTCTGGCACCATATGTACAAGACCTCAGTAACATCTACCCAAAAGTCAAATATAACTAAATTCTACGTGGGATGCACAAAGTCGGAGTTAAAAACTAGATTTACAAACCATAAGCACTCATTTAATAATATTAAGCTTAGAAACGCAACTACTTTTTCTAGATATATCTGGGATTTAAAGGATCAAAATATAACACCAATTATTGAATGGAATATCCTACGAAAATCCAATGTGTACAGATCTCTAAATGAGCCATGCTACATTTGTCTACAAAAAAGAGCTAACTATAATTAAATTCCCGGATAAGAAAAACGGTTATTTTCTAGTTGAGGAACATGATATTACAAGTTGACCCAGAAAAAACAGAACACACAAATTTTGTAATAAAACTGTTAATTTTAATTTTAATTAAAAAAAAAAAGTTTAAACGGGGTTAGGGTTAGGGTTAGAGTTAGGGTTTAGGGTTAGGGTTGGGGTTTAGGGTTAGTTTAATGGGAAAATAAATAATTTATTAGTCAAGAGTGGTTCACATTTGATCATGTTAGTCAACTAGGAAATTACCAGAAAAATCTTTCAAATAATAGATTTAAATCAATCTGCAATTGTAGACATGGGTTGGGTCGGTTACTGAAATATTATTAGAACTACAATATTAAATTTAACTAAATAAATTAGAATTTATATTACGCTTAAATAGTTATTAATTTTAAATAGGATAAATACAAAAAAGGACAATGAAAAACTATAAATTAGCAATATTCAACACCTAAAATATAATTAGAATTAAATCTTAACTTCTTTTACTAGCTATTACTTATTATATAATTAAATTGACTAGCAAAATAAAAAAAGCCCTCTGGGCGACGTAAAATAAATATTGCCTGAGAGGATGGGAATTGAAATTTAATATCAGACAATTTGTATCATAAGTAAAGTAAATCATCAAATTTATTAAAAGGAGTAAAAATAAAATAAATTATTAAAGGAGAAAAATTGAAATGGAAACTTAGATCTGATAACTTTAAATATATATTAAAAAAAAATATATAGATAGATAAGTAATACCAGGTATGTGTTTATTAAGACATGTTTAAAAAAACCAATGAGCATATTGTGTTGTTTTCATATCCTTTTATCTATACTCATACCGTCGGATTCGTTCCTTTTTTTAATTATAATATATATATATATATATATATATATATATATATATATATAAAAATTTCTCCAACAGGCTAATGGATAGAATATCATCGAAATCTACAGGAAATTCTTCATACCCTAAATTCTGATATACTTTCCTATGTAAGGAAACAAGTAAAGTTGTATAAACAATTTAATAAGACGTTTCCATGTCAGTAGTATATATAAATATATATATTATATATATATATATATATGTGTGTGTGTGGTGTGTGTGTGTGTGTGTGTGTGCGTGTGCGTAAATGTTTTATTTGTCTTATGTAATACACAACGTGGTGCATGTGGTAACTTTTTAATTAGAAAGAACTTCTCGGGTCGTCTATTTTATTCATTCTCTCCACGTCCCCCCTCTCTATCTTTCAATTTATCTTTGTCTTTCTGTCTCTCTACATATCTCTGTCTCTACCTATCTTCTCATCTTTCCTTTCTCAATGTCTCCCCGTCTCTCTCTATCTTTCTGTTTCACTCTCTTTCTTTCTTTCTTCTTTCTTTCTTTCTTTCTTTCCCTATATATCTCATCTTTACATTTCTCTCTCTCTCTCTCTCTCTCTCTCTCTCTTTATCTATCTATCTATCTACCTACCTATCTCTCTCATCTTTACATTTCTCAATGTATCTCCTCTCTCTCTCTCTCTCTCTATCTATCTATCTATCTATCTATCTTGCTATTTCATTCTCTCTTTCTTTCTTTCTTTCTTCTCTCCCTATATCTCTCATCTTTATATTTCTCAGTATTTCTTTCTCTCTCCCCCCCCCTCTCTCTCTCTCGCTCTATCTATCTACCTACCTATCTCTCTCATCTTTCCATTTCTCAATGTATATATATATATATCTATCTTTCTATTTATTCTTTCTTTTCTCTTTTTTTCTTTTTCTTTCTCTTTTCTTTCTTTCCCTTTTCTATGTCTCTCGCTGTTTCCCTCTGTT
>CM042158.1:49638826-49641326 GCA_023376005.1 Doryteuthis pealeii
ACAACCAGGGTTTACCCCACTCTACCCGGGCATCGCCGGGTAGTCGTTCCTAGTTCATAATAAAGGAAGGTTTAAGATTTGATTAACAAACAATTCTCCACGTCGAATTCTTGCGAAGTGATGCTGCTATCGTCAGTTCAATACTCGTTGAAGCCATTGCACTTTAAGTTTATTTCTTTTTTTTTCTATATTTCTCTCTTTAATTCTATTTCATCATATCAGCCCTAAAGTATTTAATAGGAAAATAGTTTAAAAATAGATTTAAAATGTCTTTGAGAAAATAGAGTTTAAAAAAACATTAAGCACCTATTAAGAAGGAATCAAACAATGTCATTGGCATAAAATGACCCAACAAGTGTTGACATGCCGTAAAATTCAACCAACTAACCATATCAGTCCCCTCACTGTGAGTTTATCGGACCATATGACCTTTAGGCACCCCTTTTTGATCTCGATTCAGAAGGACGTGTTTTTTCATTTACACCGTCAATATCCGATTGTTTGTTAGGGGTTAGGGTTAGGGTTAGATTAGGAGTTAGGGTTAGCGGTTAGGGTTAGCGGTTAGTCTTATAATTTAAAAAGAAACTCTAAAAAAATCGTCTGTTAAAAACCCGGATATTGACGGTGTAAATGAAAAATACGTCCTTCTGAATCGAGATCAAAAAAGGGGTGCCTAAAGGTCATATGGTCCAGTTTATCTTCTTCCCTTGACTCCTCCTTTTTAGCTTTTCATCGTCTCTGTTTGATTCTCTTTTAAAATAATCAAATTCGTTCTCAGACCAACAGAGACAAAACATTAATTACATGTAATAGTCTGTGTTTGTTATTCACTTTTTTTCATAACTTTACTTCACACAAAACATACGGAATGACGGTTTGTTAAGATTTTCGATCTTTGAAAGTTAAATATTGCTCTGTATTTAATCTAATTTTATTGATTATCATACATTGAGCTCTCTTTAGGGATTTATAAAAATCCTTGTATGAATATATGTTTGCACCTTCAAGAGCATGCAGTATGGTTATACAGTGAGATTTTGAAGATCCCAAATAGAATCATCCCTTACTTACGGGTCATTTGGATTACCCTATATATATATATATATATATATATATATAAATATATAAATTATATTCATATGTAAACTTATAAAATATATTAATGCATACACTTATTATGCCTTTATGAGGTAAAATATAAGGAATGAAAGAAAAAAAATCAGACAAAAATGTGTAGTATATTTCGCTGGAGATTTGAACTCAGCTGCTTCTGCTTTTAATTGAATTATTCGGATCATACAAGTGTTTTATAGAAGGGGAAGTAGGTAGGGTGGGTAAGTTTTGTGGCGAGGGAAAGATTTGATTGGTTATAGGGGACATCTTTGGGAAAGATAAGAAGAGCATCAGATGGGAAGAGAGTTGAGGGAGGTAGGGTAGAAAAAATGAATGGTGAGGACTACCTGATAGGGGAGGGGAGTAGCCATTTCAAGGAGAGAGATTTTGAGTAAAGGAAGTAGCAAATGGGAGTAATAAAAGGGGGGTGGGTGGTTAGATGACCATAAAATCAAAATCAAACCTGTTTGTAATTATGTGGTTTATGGTCAAGTAGGTCAGCATGTGAGGGTCAACAGGAGAGGTTAGGTCAGTTGGGTGTGGGAAAATGGATGGATATAAAAGTATATATAAGCATATAAACATACACATAGATACATACACACATACACATTTTTTCTGAGTTTTGTTCTTTCATTCCTTTATATCTTACCTCATTCTCTCGGATTCATTCTATTCCCCTTTTCCTCGTATTATATATATGTATAAACACATGAATTTATACATACATTTGCATATAGTTGTATATGAATTTATGGATCATGTTTATACATACATTTTGTATATATTTTTATATAAATTCTTACATTATATCTATACATACATTTATTCATATATTTATAGGGAAATTTGTATATTATATATCTACATACATCTATTCATACATTTATATATAATTTTTTAAATTATAATCATAGATACGTTTTACACACACAATTATATATATATTTGTAAATTATATCCATACATACCTTTATACATATATTTATATATAAATCTAAAGAATATATTTATACATTAGAATATTGATAGATTTATATACATACATACATTTTACATATATCTATTAATACATTTATATATACATCTATGAAAAATATTTATACATGCACTCATTTATTATTTCATATATAAATTTATAGATTATATTTATACATCCATTTATAAATCATATCAATGTATGTATTTTTTACTTAAAATTTATACGTACATTTTACATACATTCATATATACATTTATAAATTATATATATACATATATTTATTCAATCTTTTTTTTTATGAATTATATTTATATGTACATTCTACATACATTCATATATCAGTTTTAAATTATATTTATACATACATCTACAAATTATATTTATATATAAATCTTTAAAAGATAA
>CM042158.1:49643826-49648826 GCA_023376005.1 Doryteuthis pealeii
GAAGATGCCGTATTAATACGGTTGAAATAAATTATTGTAATGAAGCAAGTTTAGAGTTTTTTCTTTATTTACTATATATATATATATATATATATATATATATATTTATATATATATATATATATAATATATATATACCTCAAATTTTAGCTCTCAGCATAAAACAAAACATTGATCTAGTGAAGCTCATAACGTGGTAAAACTCGGAAGTTGGGGCAGTTTATATAAAGAAAGTATAATATATATAATATATATATATATATATATATATATATATATATATTGCAAAAAAAGAATCATAAGAGTACAGATTCATTATTTCCCTGGGAGAGAGGATCTGAGATATGGATAATATCCAGTGTAACACGATTATCGGGCACTTGATTAACCTGCTTAAATCATCGACTTTTCTTGAGAACATTGACCTGAAAGAGAATCTGATGATAGTATTTACTTATATGAGAGAGAGAGAGAGAGAGAGAGAGAGAGAGAGAGGGAGAGAGAGAGAAGAGAGAGAGAGAGAGAGAGGGGGTAAAAGGACCGATGTAAAAGTGAGAGGGAAAGAGAGTGACAATACGAAGGAAGGTCGTAGATTGGGTTGATCCGAGACTTTATGCACATCATCTAACCCTAACCCTAACCCAAACCCTCAACCCTAACCCAAACCCTAAACCCTTACCCCCCTAGTTGAGTAACATGATATTACAGGGTGACCCAGATAAACAGAACCCAAATTATTTATTTTCCCATTAGACTAATACTAACCCCAACCCTAACCCTAAATCCTAACCCAAAACCTAATCCTAACCCTAACCCTAACCTAACCCCCTAGTTAAAATGAACAGTTTTATTACAAGATTTGTGGGTTCTGTTTTTTTCTGGGGCAGCCTGTAACATCATGTTACTCAACTAGGAGGGTAGGGTTAAGGTAAGGGTATAGGGTTAGGGTTAGGGTTAATGAATGAATAAAACAATATCTTAAAATAACCCAAACGGGTTGGCATGCCGTAAAATCCATTAAACTAAATCAAAAATTTAAAATACTTAAGAAAGAGACAAGAGAAAAGATAGTAAAAATTAAAAAGAAAGAGAAAATCTAAATGAAATCCGTGAGAGTGAATGAAAAAAAGGAAGGAAGATAGAGGAGGTATTGTTACCCCGTAAACAAAAAACAACAAATAAACAACTGAATTCTCCACCTCTCCAGTAAGTAAGTAAAGTCGTCGGGGTGGCTTAAAGTTGGTATCAGCCAATCAGCGAGTGAGTCTATCCCCTTCACTAGCACTAGACCAAGGGGATTGTTTTGTGGTGTCTGAGATTTAACGCCACACCTACCATCAGCTCCTTACTTTACCTGTGCTACTCATACGCTGAACTAGGAACCTTGTGGTTTCTAGCCGAACGCTCTACCGACTGAGCTAACCCGGCCCTCTTAGCACAATCTAATAACCCGTTTTCGATCTTACATTCTTCCCACCTTCGTATTTGCCGCCATATTTAAAATGGTGGCGGCCTAATCAATTTATTATTTAATTATTCGATTTTTAAAAAATTTCTTTCTTTATTGTTTCTCGCCTGTTTGTAATTCTAACTTTACGCTTTGTTGTCGTAATCACATTTTTCATCACAATTGTTATGATTACTTTCTTTGTTTATTTTGTTTGTAATTTTTCCAGGTCTCTTTCTCTAGTCGTTGACTTTCTAAAATAATTAAAAATAAAACAAAAAAATAAAAAAATAAGAATGTTTTTTCCACGATTCGTTTGTAGTTATTGGCCTTTATTTTTCTAATATCCGGTGGTTGAGTTAGACGATTCATTGAACATATCCTTCGCTTGCACTGAATGTCTCTCTAGTTCATTTACTATTTTTTCATTTTTTTTAACATTTGAAATTAATCAATGGCCAATGCAGAAGATGCTTATCGGGCAATAAATAACGCCAGTTGGGGATTTCAACATTACAAATTTATTTTGGTCGTTGTAACGGAGATGGAACTCCCTTATGTAGAATTCACCAGGAAATTTATCGATAACAGACCAGTCTTTATTATTTTAATTTTTTACTCTTTTATTAAGGCATTTGAAATATTTTATTTTCTTCGTTTTTTTTATATCAATGTTTTTTTTCTTTCTCTCCATTAATATAAAATATCATTGCACTAAACATTACATCTTTCGGTAATACAAAATCTATTTAGAATAATACTACCTTAGATAGTATTCATCTACTTTTTTTTTTGTTTTTTTATCTTTCTAATTAGCAGTAAATAAACTAGTAACAGATAAGACACAAATATTTTTGAAAAAAATATTTTCTCTTTTTAATAAGGTATTTGAAATATTTTATTTTATTTTATTATTATTATTTATTTTTTTTGTTTTCTTTCAATTAAAAAAATTATTACTCGAAACATTACATCTTTCGGTAATACAAATCTATTAGAATAATACTACCTTAGATAGTATTCATCTACTTTTTTAATCTTTCTAATTAGCAGTAAATAAACTAGTAACAGATAAGACACAAAATATTAAAAAAAATATTTTCTCTTTTTAATAAGGTATTTGAAATATTTTATTTTAATTTTATTATTATTTATTTTTTTTTCTTTCAATTAAAAAATGTTATTACTCGAAACATTACATCTTTCGGTAATACAAAATCTATTTAGAATAATACTACCTTAGATAGTATTCATCTACTTTTTTTGTTTTTTATCTTTCTAATTAGCAGTAAATAAACTAGTAACAGATAAGACACAAAATATTTAAAAAAATATTTTCTCTTTTAATAAGGTATTTGAAATATTTTATTTTATTTTATTATTATTATTATTTTTTTTTGTTTTCTTTCAATTAAAAAATTTTATTACTCGAAACATTACATCTTTCGGTAATACAAAATCTATTTAGAATACTACTACCTTAGATAGTATTCATCTACTTTTTTTGTTTTTATCTTTCTAATTAGCAGTAAATAAACTAGTAACAGATAAGACACAAATATTTAAAAAAATATTTTCTCTTTTTAATAAGGTATTTGAAATATTTTATTTTATTTTATTATTATTATTTATTTTTTTTGTTTTCTTTCAATTAAAAAAAAATTATTACTCGAAACATTACATCTTTCAGTAATACAAAATCTATTTAGAATAAACTACCTTAGATAGTATTCATCTACTTTTTTTTGTTTTTTTTATCTTCTATTTAGCAGTAAATAAACTAATAACAGATAAGACAAATTTTAAAAAGAATATTTTCTCTTTTTAATAAGGTATTTGAAATATTTATTTTATTTTATTATTATTATTTTTTTGTTTTGTTTTCTTTCAATTAAAAAATTGTATTACTCGAAACATTACATCTTTCGGTAATACAAAATCTATTTAGAATAATATACCTAGATAGTATTCATCTACTTTTTTTTTTTTTTATCTTTCTATTTAGCAGTAAATAAACTAATAACAGATAAGACACAAATATTTTTGAAAAAATTTTCTCTTTTTAATAAGGTATTTGAAATATTTAATTTAATTTTTTTTTTTTTTGGCTTTCTTTCAATTAAAAAAAGTTATTATACGAAACATTACATCTTTCGGTAATACAATATCTATTTAGAATAATACTACCTTAGATAGTATTCATCTACTTTTTTTGTTTTTTATCTTTCTAATTAGCAGTAAATAAACTAGTAACAGATAAGACACAAATATTTAAAAAAAATATTTTCTCTTTTTAATAAGGTATTTGAAATATTTTATTTTATTTTATTATTATTATTATTTTTTTTGTTTTCTTCAATTAAAAAATTTTATTACTCGAACCTTACATCTTTCGGTAAATACAAAATCTATTTAGAATAATACTACCCTTAGATAGTATTCATCTACTTTTTTTTGTTTTTTTATCTTTCTATTTAGCAGTAAATAAACTAATAACAGATAAGACACAAATTTTTTGAAAAAATTTTCTTTTTTAATAAGGTATTTGAAATATTTAATTTAATTTTTTTTTTTTTGCTTTCTTTCAATTAAAAAAAAGTTATTACACTAAACATTACATCTTTCGGTAATACAAAATCTATTTAGAAATAATACTACCTTAGATAGTATTCATCTACTTTTTTGTTTTTTTATCTTTCTATTTAGCAGTAAATAAACTAATAACAGATAAGACACAAATATTTTTGAAAAAAATTTTCTCTTTTAATAAGGTATTGAAATATTTTATTATTTTATTTTTATTTTTTTTTTGTTTTCTTTCAATTAAAAATGTTATTACACGAAACATTACATCTTTCGGTAATACAACATCTATTTAGAATAATACTACCTTAGATAATATTCATCTACTTTTTTTGTTTTTTTTAACTTTCTATTTAGCAGTAAATAAACTAATAACAGTCAAGACACAAAATATTCTTTTGATAATTTCTTTTTTTATTAAGGTATTTGATTATTTTAAACAAATGATTTCTGCTTTCTCTCCATTAAAAAATATTATTGCTCTCAACATTGCATCTTTCGGTAATAACGAAACTATGTAGAATACTACTATCTTAGATAATGTTCATTATCTTTTGTTTTGTTTTTTAACTTTCTATTTATCAGTAAATAAACTAATAACAGACAAGACACAAAATATTTTTTGATATTTTTTTCTTTTATTAAGGTATTTGAATATTTTCTTTCTCTGTTTTTTTTTTATATCAATGTTTTTTTTTTCATTTTCTCCATTATTATAAATAAATATTATTGCACTAAACATTACATCTTTCGTAACACAAAACTATTTAGAGTACTACTACCTTAGATAATTTTTACATACTTTTCTTTAGTTTTTACTTTTCTATTTAGCAGTAAATAACTAATAACAGACAAGACGCAAATTATTTTTGATATTTTTCCTTTTTCATTAAAGTATTTGAGATATTTTTAATCAATTGTTTTTGCTTTCTCTCCATTAAAAAAACATTATTGTACTAAACATTGCATC
>CM042158.1:49652559-49667559 GCA_023376005.1 Doryteuthis pealeii
AAGAGATCAGACACGTTGTTTCGACTTATCAGTCTCCTTAAGTGTGGCTGTAACCTTGTGTCACATCCTATCCTAAAATTGTTGTTTGTATGTTTATTGATTTTAATGGCATATCACTCGTCTGAGGTTATGTCATGCCTAAAGGTTAGGAAGTGATACATGTCGTGTATTTATATTTATACTTTTTAGTAATTAGTTTTAACAATGTGTTAGCATTATTGGGGATTATGTTGTATGGTATTGATTTGTTTCATGTCTATATTCTATAGTATAATCTTATTTCTCTAAAAAAAACGAGAGAATATCCTCCATGTTGACATTTTCAAACAGATATTTCATGTTATTTGCTTTCAAATAACGGATCTTTCATATTGTTAGTTTTAACGTAACGGTTTCTGGTGTGAGCAAAAAACCTGCATTCCACGAATAAGTGTTCAACTGTCAAAGGTGTTTGACATGTTCCACATTGTGGTTGTTGTTATTGTTTGAGTATATAGGAGTGCATTAGTCTTTTTGACCAATGCATAATCGGGACACAATGACTTGTTCCTTTCTAGACTTCCTTACAGTTGGTCTCCAGCCTCCCAAAATGGGTTTGATTAGGAAGAGTTTATTGTGGATGTTGTTATTCCAGTGCAGTTGCCATTTTGTATGAAGGGATCTATAGATTTTAGGTTTCAAATCAGTGTATGGTATCTTGAAATTGTCGGGACGAGACGACAAAACAGAATCCAAATTCAAATGACAATTTCAGGTATAACTTGACCAATAGCGTGTTCGATCCTAGCTTGAAGACCCTACACTTGCGACCTTGTGTCACATCCTACCCGTGTAAAACGGATTGGGTAAATGCTTAAATATGTCCAGTTGAGTACTGTGAAGGCTCCCGATTACGAGAGATTGCCGAGTTCTACAAGAAACACATGAAGAAGTTCAGATGGTACGTCGGCCAAAACGTTGCGTATGTAACAATAAAGACGTGAACAACATTCCTGAAAATCTAAATAGAATCGTTCATAAAAAGACAGAATGTTCTATACCCACTTATTATATAATGAGAGAGAGAGAGAGAGAGAGAGAGAGAGAGAGAGAGAGAGAGAGAGAGAGAGAGAGAGAGAGTTCAAATCTGGACTTAGCTGTCTACACTTCATAGCGCTAATACCCGTGGGAAAGGTATAAATCATACTCTCCCTCCAGCTATGGGTAAATAGTAGGGAGGACTTGTCTCATCAGCCTTGGTTAGGCAACCTGTTTAGGAGAAGGAAAACTTTGAATTCAAACCTATTAAACTCCACTTAATAAATTGACCTTGTGTCGCATCCTACTCGTGCAGAGGGATTGGTATATATATATATATATATATATATTATATATATATATACAAGATGAAAATAACAGTTCAAAAATCTAAATAGTATCGTTCATAAGAAGACAGAATGTTGTATAGCAACGTCTCTGGTTTATAATGAGACAGACAGACAGACAGACAGAGTAAGAGATGGGGTGAGGGGTTACTCTTCTTCTATTTTTCATCGGTCGCCATATTCTCTTCTTGATCCTATGGGTTGTTTTCTCGGGTTGATTTCTTTTTCTTTTTCGGGTGGTTCGGTTCCTGTTTAAATTAATCGATTAACAAGACTTGTTGTTTATCTTTTAAAGATTTATTAAACAACCCAGCCCATCTTCATCGCCGCGGCGGAAACCACTCTCAGAGCGAGCGTCCTATGCATCCACTCACTCTGAATGTTTCGTCGTATCTGTCTAAACTTCTCACGCCTGTATTTGTCGTCATCCGGAGGGATCAAGTTGTGACCATCATCAATCAATCATAACCCCGACGGTTATGGAAATTTCCACTTAACTCACAAGGTCAGTTTATTAAGGTATGACGCAAAAAGTACATCTTGTTGAGCGGTTTCAGTTTAAAAGGTTTGAATTCAGAGTTTTCCTTCTCATAAATAGGTTGCCTAACCAAGGTTAAAAGACACATTCTTCACATCTATTTACCTATTGCTGTAAGGAGAATAGTTCGATGTATACCTTTCATAAGAGTAGGTAACAGGTTTGAATGCAGAGTTCCCCTTCTCCTAGACTAGTTTCTGTTGCAATTTTATGATACAAGGCATGGGGAAAATGGTCACTTCTACTTATAGACTCGTTGACTAACACGTGACCCGAGAAAGATTCCTATTGTCCAATCACAGGCAGTGCTGCTGCTGCTGCTGTATTAATAGAGGCCTGATTCTAAACTTATGTCATTGATACTCGGACCATCTTGGACGACGGACTTACAAAGAATACTATAACACAGGATACTTATTGGCTTGCTTACTTATTCACTACATCTGGAACTAAGGATGGCTGCCAGATACTTAACAGTTGCAATACCAAAAGATCATAGTCTGCCCTACTATTTACCTATAGGTGTAAGGAGAATAGTTGGATTTATACCTTTCCCAAGGTATTAGCGCTATGGCAGTCTTGTCCAGGATTCTTTTCCACTTCAAGGAATACATCAAAATTTTATGCCACAAGGAAACTACACTCAATACCACAATGGAACTAAACACTTAAAATGGTTACTAGAATTTTACTAGTGACGAACATGCGATGCCAGTCTTCGATACCATACCTTGTTCCCTGTACACTCGAGAAAACCAAAGTTAAACCATAAAAGACAATAAATAAGTTTCCAAGTTTTGTTTTTACAAAAAACATCTCCTGTAGCCTTCTCGATCATTCCATCAAATTCATCTGTCAATTTTCTCCCAAATTTGTCATTACCTGCCAGTCCCTGCCAGAATGGTAAACCAATGCCATCTTTATCAAAGACACGAAATTCCTCTTAATTCCTTTGTCACTGTCTACATCCTTCATTTTCCGGGTCATTATGGCCACGAATTCAGAAAAATAATGGTTCTATTTCCATCAACATTTACTGATTTACCATATATTGTAATTCGGCTTCTGTGGGATTTTCAGCAAGTGACTTCATTATTCTGACTAATTCTTTCATCATGATGTCCCCATCTTCATCTTTGTCCAAAAAAGAATGCTTCTTTGAGTACAGGAATTTAAGGTGGGGTCGATTTGTTGGTTGGTTGGATTTTACGGATATTAAACCTTGTTGGGTTATTGTATGCCGAATACATTTTGTCTTGTTCATTCTTAAATGGATACTCAAATTTAAAAAAAAACTCATTTTAAATCCATCTTTAAGATACTTGTGACCATTTTTGGGGCTGCAGGTGAGAGCATTTACAGTGGAGATCCCTTGTGGCATTAAGTTTGATCCGTTTTGAGTGGAATCCCATGATCCTTGTGTTTTTAAGTGTTAAGTAAAATTCTTGGTTGATGGTCCATTCGTCCGTTTTAAGCACAAGCAAATGAAAGCCATTCCATGATGGCCTTTAAATAGTTAGCCAGCCACGTATTCAAGCATGTTAATTGGCCGATTAAATCCATTCCTGGACAGATTGGACCTAGGAGCAATGGTGATGAAGGAGTACTCCAAATTTCCCCAGCGCTCAGGAGTTGGAATTTCACAATAGGTTAAACATCATACCCAGGACATAGGCTTCTTTGGGTCCAGCAATCTGTGTTCTCTTAACTGATCAAACATATTGTGGAATAAAAACAAAAATGATAAGAATAATTTAAAAGTTAAGGTTTGTTTTTTTATTTTTTATTTAATGGCTTATCAACATTCGTGGGTTATTTAATGCAAACGTCATCATTTTATGTGTCTTGGGTATGACGTAAAAAGTACATATTGTTGAGAGGTTTCAGTTCTAGAGCTCTGGGCAATGTGAAGATCTTTTTCATTGCCATTACTTCCAGGTCCACCCTGATCTGTAGCGATAGTACCTTTAAGGTTCGATCTATGTGTTAAAGAGATGAAATAATGAGTATAAAAAATGTTGACTTCATGTCCTCGCAAACCTAACTTATATGCACTTGCCGGGCGTAAGAATTTAAGGTTTATTGAAATGAAATATATTAGATTAGAAAGACTAACGAAATTAAATAAGAACGCTTATAAAAAGATTACACTTATTTAAATTATATTTTAATTGGTTTCTATATGAAATCATTGCATTTCGCATAGCGCTAATACCCTTAGGAAAGGTATGAATCCAATTCTCCCTCCAGCTATGGGTAAATAGCAGGGCAGACTGGGCTCTTTAACCATGGCTAGGTAACCAGTCTAGGAGAAGGAAAACTCTGAATTCAAAACCTCCGCTTAAGAAATTCACCTTGTGTCGCATCCTACTCGTGCGGAGGGGTTGGTAAATATATATATATAATCATTCATAGGATTGATTTGAATACGTTGGAGAATAAAAAAAAAAATTAGACATCAATAAAACGAAGTAATTATTTCTTAAACCCGGTTTTGTTAAAACCAGTATAAAAATTAACACCCCCATATAAGATATAAGCCATTATTTCTCAGTGGTATATCAGAAAAATTGCCCCCTTAATTTTTTTTTCTTCTATTCATACTTTCGGTATTTTGTCTTTATATTTATATTGTAGTTAGGGACCATATGACGTTTAGGCACCCCTTTTTGATTTCGATTCAGAAGGACATGTTTTTCATTTACACCGTCAATATCCGGTTGTTAGTTAACAGACGAATTCTAGAGTTTTTTTAAATAATAAAACTAACCCTAACCGTAACCCTAATCCCTAACCTTAACCCTGATCCCAAACCCTAACCCTAACCCTAACCCTAACCCCTAACAAACAACAAGATATTGACGATGTAAATGAAAAACATGTCTTTCTGAATCGAGATCAAAAAGGGGTGCTTAAAGGTCATATGGTCCGTAATTAGTTTCACCTTTATATAACCCCACCGATATTTTGCGCCCCCAAAATAAGGGGGCGGGTGTCAAAGTGAGGTGACCTGAAAAAAAAATCATAAACTTTTGAAATAAAATGAATGATGCACTATAAAACTCATTCATTGATACATCAACACTGAAAATTTCGGATGATTCTCTGATTTTTGGTAATTTTTTTCAATCAGGAATACATTTGTAAAATATGGATTTAAAGTCATCTTTGGCAATACCTACCTAATCCCAATTATCTACCGAGAGCTCAATGGGTCACGTTTTGTCTAGTATGATATAAATCTTTATTTCTTAGTGATATATAAGACACATTGCAGGATTTTTAAAAAAAACTAATAACATGTGAAGTTTTGTGGTAAATATAATTGAGATTTTCATAGAAACATGGTAAATAAATTATATTTATTTTATGTAATAATAATTTTGAGTATAAATTAAATACTCAACGATAAACGTACACAATTCCTGATGGTACTGTGAAGCAAGCAGTGACGGTGTTTCTGTTACAGTCTAACAGACACCGAATCTCCATTATAATATATAATATATTATTATATATATAAACATACATACACACACACACACACACACACACACACATATATATATATATGTATATGCCCAGACATTCCTATATATATATGGGTAATTCCATGTTAAATCATCAGGTCATGTCACCCAGCCCATTCAAATTTTGTACATGTGTGGACTACGTTAAAGTTAGACATTCCCCAATCTATCTTTTTGGTACAAACAAGGTTCAATAGATATGAAAAGATTAAGTGCCACATCGGGATATTTATCTCACAATGAAAAAATCAGAAATTATGAATAACTTAAGATTGGTTGAGTTTAAGACTTTTTTGGTAGCATTTTTGGATTCCTCAGGAAAACAATCTCCTATAAACCAAATTTTAGGAGTAGGAAAACACTAGAACTCATTTTACAGACAAAAATACATTACAAAAAGTCGCCATTTTTCGTGACTCTCCTCAAATTTGAAGAACTAAAAATCGATATAATTCCAATTTTTTGAACCGGAAGATCAAATTTTGGGGATTATCTAACTTTAACAAAGTCCACACCAGAAAAATTGAAGGAGTGGGTGACATGGCCTGTTGATTTGACATGGATTTACACACACACACACACACACACACACACACACACATATATATATATATATATATATATAAGATTTTTGGATGTTTGTTTTTTTAGAAGCATTGTTGAAAAAGTATATACTAATATTTATATTTTTTGCTTGAAGGCAATAACAATTCGCATATCGCATAAAATTCGATAATTATAGAAGATAATAATGACAAGTGAATTTCGCAAAGAATTACTCGGTGTGTAGAACTTCGTACAGACTGTTTAAACTTTATTAAGTTATTGATGAGACTTAATCAAGTTGAAACAGTCTGTACGATGTTCTACACACCGAGTAATTCGTTGCGAAATTCACTTGTCATTATTACCTTCTATAATTATCGAATTTTATGCGATATGCGCAATGTAATTTCCTTCAAGCAAGAATAAAATATATATATATTATATATATATATATATATAATATATATATATACTGTTTATAATATTTCCTATGTATATATAAAGCTATCTACTTACAGAAACCGTTCAAAAATGCTCGCAACTATCTCAGCCGAGGAGAAGAAATAAAATTTCCTGGTTTTTAACAGTCGAGACAAGTGTCTGCAGAGAGATGTGGTCGTCCAACTCAGTCTGTTTTCGCAAGGAATATTTTGGAGGCCGTCCAAAAAGTAGTATTTAACTGGAAGCCAACTTTACTCGAGTCAGGGCCACCTGGTGCTTGCCTCCAGTAATTAAGATTTCTCAGAGAAATCACCCCGGAGAGAATGGCCTATTTATTTCGAATATGGACACATAAAAACAAACAGTGATATATGGGAATGTCTGGTCATATATATATATAATATATATATATATATATATGTGTTATGTTGTGTGTGTGTGTGTGTGTATGTGTGTGTGTGTGCTCACGCGCGTGTGTGTATGTGTGTGTGTGTGTGTGTGTATTTCCAATGATAAATATATCCACGCACATAAACGCTTGGTGTGCACGCGCCGTTCATATATATATATATATATATATATTAATAAATAAATATATATTTTGTATATAGTCAATTGTACGGAAACGGTATGGAAAGTATATATATATATATATTATATATATATATATATATATATATATATTTAAGGGGCCGGGTAATCTCAGTTGGTAGAGCGTTCGGTTAGAAACCACAAGGTTCCTAGTTCGATACCGGCCCTCGCCAACTCAGCGTATGAGTAGCACAGGAATATGTGCGATAGAGTAAGGAGCTGATGGTAGGTGTGGCACTCACCCTCAGATGCAAAAACAATCTCCTTGGTCTAGCGCTAGTGAAAAGCGGATAGACTCCTTCGCTGATTGGCAGTTAGCGACTTTAGGCCACCATAACGACTTATACATATAAGCAATGCATAACTAGAAGAGGCAGTACACACGCACACACACGGATATATATATATATATATATATATATATATATATATATGAGGAAATGGTATTGGAACGAATCCGACAGAATGAGGTAAAATAAGGAATGAAAGAACAAAACTCAGATAAAAATGTGTAGTATATTTCTCTTGAACGTTAAGTTCCGCTTCCTCAGCATTTATTGAATCATTAGGATCATACAAGTGTTTTTTTTAGAAGGGGGAAGTAGGTAGGTGGGTGAGTTTTGTGGTGATGGAAAGATTGATTTGTTATAGGAGACATTTTAGGAAGCGGAATTTTACGTTCCAGTGAAATATACTACACATTTTGTCTGAGTTTTGTTTTTTCATTCCTTATTTTACCTCATATATATATTATATATATATATATATATGTGTGTGTGTGTGTGTGTGTGTGTGTGTGTGTGTATAGAATTAAACAAAAGGCACATCTCCTGTTTAACAATTTTATTTTTGATCTTTTCTAATTTTCTGGCCGACTTTAACCCCCCCCCCAAAAAAAAAAAACAATGGAATACATCACCCTGATGATGGCACTTTGAAGTGCCGAAAGTACTCGGGAACTGAACTTTGGTGGACTTATCCACCAATTCCACCCAAACATTAAAATGTTGGCCAGAAAATTAGAAAAGATCAAAAATAAAATTGTTAAAGAGATGTGCCTTTTGTTTAATTCTACATGTATAAATGAATGATGCTGCCCAAATACACACACACACACACACACACACACATATATATATATATATATATATGCAGAGGGTTAAATTCCCCTAATTTCGCCAGTTGTTGAGCGTAGGTGGTGACACAAGATGCTTAAGAATATATATTATATATTTATTATATACTCATGTATGTCTCCCGCCTTGTCGGGTGGAGCTGTGGAATATACCTGGCTGTACCTCTGCAGAGGGTTAATATCCCCTATTTCGCCAGTTGTTGGGCGTAGGTGGTGACACAAGATGCTTAATAATAGAGACGTAGTGGCTGATCAGTCCATTACTTGTAACACACCATTTTGGTCATTACTTAGGGTAGACGGGTGGTCGGAGATTACCATTCCGATCAATAGGATGATCACATCAAGTCTTAGTACCCATATGATATACCCGACCCTATTGCCCTTATGGAAAATCCAGCCCTTTTTTATCATATATATATATATATATATTATATATATATATATATATATATATATATACAAACCCCACCGCACGAGCAGGGTGCGACACAAGGTCAATTTCTTAAGCGGAGTTTAACAGGTTTTGAATTCAGAGTTTTCCTTCTCATAAACTGGTTACCTAGCCATGGTTAAAGAGTCCAGTCTGCCCTGCTATTTACCCATAGCTGGATGGAGAATTGGATTAATGCCTTTCCCAAGGGTATTAGCGCCATGTGAAATGCAATTACCACGTCCGGGATTTGAACTCAGGGCGACGAGTCCATACACATATTTACACATACACACATTCACGCACGGACACACACATGCGCGAACACACATATGCACACATACCCGCATACACATTCACACACACTCACACGCGCGAGCGCGCACACGAGGGCATACACACACACATATATATATATATATATATGTGTGTGTGTGTGTGCATGTGTGTGTGTGTATTGAAAACACGTACATCTACCTTGACATTAAGAATGGTCGCCTCTTTTATGCAAAATACATAACTGCTATATTCCTCATATACACAGGCGGAGAGGCAAAACTGAACAATCTCGTGACCAATATAAATGGGACGCACCACTCCATCGAATTTGACTCCAAAGAATCAACACAAGTAAGCACATTTTTTATATTCTGGTACAATTGACAATAACAAAAACGCACAAGGGAGTGAGGAAAACTTGAAGAGAGAGAGAGAGAGAGAGAGAGAGAGAGAGAGAGAGAGAGAGAGGGGGGTTGAGGAACAGTTTTCCTCTCTCTCTCTCTCTCTCCTCTCTCTCTCTCTCTCTCTTCTAGAGAGGAAAACTAGAATAGAGAAAGAGAGAGGGGAAAACTAGAAGAGAGGAAAACTAGAAGATGAAAGAGCGAGCGAGAGAGAGAGAGAGAGAGAGAGAGAGAGAGACAGACAGAGAGACAGACAGACAGACAGACAGACAGAGAGAGACAGAGACAGAGACAGAGAGAGAAGCAAACTGGGAGAGAGAGAGAGAGAGAGAAGCAAACTAGAAGAGTGAGAGAGAGAGAGAGAGAGAAGCAAACTAGAAGAGTGTGGGTGTGTGAGAGAGGAGAGAGAGAGAGAGCAAAGCAGAGAGAGAGAGAGAAGAGAGGAAACTAGAAACAGAGAAAGAGAGAGAGGAAAACTAGAAGAAAGGAAAACTAGAAGAGAGAAAAGAGAGAGAGAGAGAGAGAATGAAGCAAACTGGAAAGAGAGAGAGAAAGAGAAAGAGAGAGAGAGAAGCAAGCTAGGAGAGATAGATAGAAGCAAAGCAGGAGAGAGAGAGAGAGAGAGAGAGAGAGAAGAGAGAGAGAGAGAGAAGCATATCAGAAGAGAGGAAGAGACACACACAAAAACACAGATGCACATACAAATATCAGCCCTATTGGCCGGGACGTTAGAATACACAAAATGTACCTCTGCAGAGGGGTATGAGCCCCCACCTCAAAGGAGGCGACCTATTGGTCACTGGTGGCGACCCGTGATGCTTAAGGAAGTAATCTTGGTGGATGAACAGTCCATGACATTCAACACTACACTTAGACCCTTACTTAGTATAGGAGGCCACCTCCGATCAATCGGCTGGTCATGTCAAGCCCTAGCACTTATATGATTGCCCCAAGTAATGGTGATGAAGGGATATTCCACTCTCCCTACAGCTCCAGAATTAAAACATCTCCAATATATGCAGTTTAGCATCATATCAAGGACACTAAGACATTCAGCCACCGCCTTCTAGCACATATATCATAAAAAAGACTGGGGGTTGCTAAAATAGGAATCATATGGGGGTTAGAGCTTGAAATTACCACCCGATTGATCCGACACCGCCCCGACCACCCGTTCTGCCTAAATAAGGTCTAAAGTGGAGTGTTTCAAATGCCAAATCCTTTTTATCATATATGTGCTAGAAGGCGGTGACTGGGGGTCTTCATGTGTTGGGAATGTCGTTAAACTCTGTCTGTTCTGGAGGTCTGGAGAATGTTGAGCATACCTTCATCAACATTACTCTCAGTGTTGAAAGTTTTTGGGATATAGTTATTTACTAAGCTTAGCTTAGATATGGCACAAGGCCAGAAGTATGGGGCTCCCAATGAGAATCGAACTCACTATCATTGGTTTGCGAAGCGAGCTTGCTAACCATTACACCACCTGAGGTGCCCAAGTTTTGGGGATATAAGGCATGGGGCAAATGGTCACTCCTAAATATAGACTCGTCGACTAGAACGTGACCCGAGAAAGATTCCTATTGTCCAATCACAGGCAGTGCTGCTGCTGCTGTTGCTGTATTAATAGAGGGCTGATTCTTAACCTTGGCTCATTCTGATTCTTAACTTTGGCTCATCGGATTCTTATTGGCTTGCTTACTTACTTACTACATCTGGAACTAAGGATGCCGACCAGATACTTAACACTCAGGCCCACTCTGACCCGGAGAGGAAGTAACTGATAGGATTCCAACTATAGGTTAAATAGAAAAAATGTTTATGAATTTTTTAAAAACTTTCTACCAAACTATTGGTTATAACAAACTTAAACTTTACCCTATAAACTTATCCCTGAAACTGATTTCCAATCCACATAGCAACAGACAACTACAAAAAAAAACCTGCTTTCAAAATCAATAAAAGTCCTTGAAAAAAGACGTATCAATAAATTTGACCCTCACAACCTACCGCTTGGCATCAAATAACCCTGGATGTATTGACATTCCGTTAAATTCAATCAATCAATCAATCAATCCATTAATCACCCCAAACATCTAAAAAGACAGCCTCCCCTATTCTCTTGAATTGGACCAACAAAAATCTACACAGACAACAACGAACATAGAAGACAAAATGATAAACTAAACCAACAGCTTTAAGTACGGGGATAATACCACACGTTTATCTAAAATTTATCTGAATGTTTGAGATGAAGCTTGATGATTAGTATTATCTACATTATTTCGACTATTGTTCTCATCTTCATTGTTAGTCCAATTGGATACATGGCCTAGTGGATAAAGGCGTTAGGTTAAGACAGTTCTAAGTGACAGTTATCTCTAGACTGCAGATTCAATTCTGATCAAAGGCAGCAGTAACATAGAATAATAATTAACACAGCTTGACGCCTCTACCCCAGCTATGGTTAGCGGAATAAGAACAGGATACCCCCGTGGACTGAATAAAGGGTTAGGTTCAAAGTTCCGTGATGGCTCCCGATTACGATAAGAAGGTTCCCGATTACGACAAAAAGTTCCTGAGTCCGAAAAGAAGATTCCCGAGTCTGAAAAGAAGTTTCCCGAGTCCGAGAAGTTTCCAAGTCTGACAAGAAATACCTGAAGAGGGCCGGAGGGTATATCGGCCGAAACGTTGTTTATTTAAAACTATATAAGTAAACTTATATCTATCCCTTAAAAAGATAAAAAAAGAAGATACATTACATCCCTCTCGTAAAAACCTTTAACAACACTCTCTCACCTCAATATAAAAGATATTTGCTCCTATATTTATATGGGCATATATATATATATATATATAATATATATATATATATATATATATATATATATATATATAGTTAAAATTTGATGGTAAAATGAATGAATGGATGAAATAAAAATTAATGAAATGAGGGGGATAAATGAAAAATCCTTTCCAAGGGACCCCTCTCAAAATTATTAAAACACTTTTTGAGACTGGGGTCCTCGATAAAAAAAATTTCTCATCTATTATTAGACTCCTTTGAAGCATCAAGTTGATATAATTATTCTATAACCTTGATTTAATTTCTTTCTTTCTTTCTTTCTTTCTTTCTTTCTTTCTGTCACTTAATCTTCTTGAGCCCCTAAAAACATAAACACTTTGTTGCAAACACCCACTCATGTTTATTTTGGATGTTACAATTTCTTTTTGGATCGGTTCCAAAAAAGCAGGAATATGAGAGACGCTTCAGGTTCAGCAAAGTGATTCATCCTTTTCTAATTCATCGCCCGCCCGCCCCAAAATAGTGTCTTTTTACTCCTCTTAATATCTCCTTTCTTTGCTTTACATCACTCCCCCCTCCCTCTCCCTTTGCTTTCCCTTTTCCCCCCTCTCTCTACCTCTTATCACCCTATCTCTTCCTCTACTCCCTCTCTCTCTCTCCACTTTTATCACTTCAATCTTTCCTTCTTTGTCTTTTTATTCCTCCTATTATCTCTCTTTGATTTTCACCCCTCCCTCCCCTCTCTCTCTCTTTGCTTTCCCCCCTCTCTCTCTCTTTGTTTTCCTTCCCCCCTCTCTCTCTTTGTTTTTCCCTTTTTCCCCCCTCTCTCTCTTTGCTTTTCCCTTTTTCCCTCTCTCTCTATCTCTCTCTCTTTGCTTTTATATTTTTCTGAGAATGGACTTTTTTTTCCATTGGTGTCTTTAACTCAACTGATGATTTCTTTTGAAAAAAAAATCTAATTTTCTTTTAATTTGCACGTGACTGTCACATGACCGTCCACAGCCAACATAAAAAGAACTCTCTTAGTTTCTACACACACGTACACACACACACACACACACACACACACACATAAACACACACACACATATCTCACGCGTACACACGCATACACATAAAAACACATTCGCACACACGTTCGCTCGAAGACATCCACATACATCCACATACACACACACACACACACACACACATATATATATATATATATATATATATATATATATATATTTATATATATGCCAATCCCTCGGCACGAGCAGGATGTGACACCAGGTCAAGTTCTTAAGCGGTTTGAATTCAGAGTTTTCCTTCTCCTAGACCGGTTGCCTAACCAAGGTTAAAGAGCCCAGACTGCCCTACTATTTACCCATAGCTGGAGGGAGAGTAGGATTCATACCTTTCCCAAGGGTATTAGCACTAAGTGAAATGCAAACAGTTTCGTCCAGGAAATGAACTCTGGTCGACGAATCCATTTCCTACAACACCAATTACCACGTCCGGGATTTGAACTCGGGGCGACGAGTCCATACACATATATACACAAACATACACAAATTCACGCACGCACACACCCACGCACATGCGCGAACCCACACATGCACACACACACGCATACACATTCACACACTCTCACGTGCGAGCGCGCACACGAGGGCATACATATACACATCTTTTATTTGATTCTCTTTGATAGTGAATGATATGGACTCCTGGTCTGTCGATCGCCCCTAAACGAATGTTCGCTACATCCGTATGGATTCGGTATCAAGGTCATACATATAAATCTTATTATAATGGAGATTGTGGGTTAGTCTGTCTGTAACCGAAATTATATTACTACTCAAGTCACAATTCCCTTTGTTATTTACATGGCATTCTGCATGATTTTATTTTTTATTTAAATCTGAATTATTAATAAAATTGTTTTACATCATTAAGACTGTTGACCACATCCACATACTAATAACATGCAATTGTATTTATATATACAACGAAATAGCGGGTTACAGTGTGAATGGGAAGGCTAATTTGCATATTGATCTTAAAAATTTGATTTTTTTAAATATATTATTTAAATATATTATTTAAATATATTAAATATTAAATATATTATTTTATTATTTTAAATATATTATTTAATTTATCATTTTAATATATATTATTTAATTCATTATTTTAATATTATTTAAATATATCATTTAATTTATTTATTAAATATATTATTTAAATATATTATTTAAATATATTATTTTTTAAATATATTATTTTTTAAATATATTCTTGATTTCTAATTGTTTGGTTTTATCTAATTGAACATGAGAAAAAATCTCGGGTATTAATCTTAAGAGAAATCCATTAACAAGAAGAAATAACTGTAATATTATGCTTTATTTCCTATTTTAACTAAATAGTTAAATTAGGAAAATTTACCAATGAAAGGCGGGAGTAACGGAAAATGATGGAAGAGTTAGTTTCAAAGTTGTTCTATTTTTCAATCATACCCAGCTCTGTTCCAAATCTTTTTATCTGCATTCTTATTCAGTTTCATTAGCCTTTCTAATTTAACATGATATTTTATTATATTAAAACTTAAATACTTGCACCCGGAGGGTGCATATATTTGCTAGTATTTTTAATATTGGACCAGAGATAAGCGATGAATTACAATTTAAAATGGTATGGTCTGGATAAACGATGCCTAGCTGACAGTTGTTTACGTTACGGAAGACGAGTAAATTTGAGGGTTTTTTTTTTCCAAAATTCAAAGTTTCAAAGCAAATCTCTGACTATATACAATCATTTCTATTTCACACATTATATATAAAAATAATCCTAAGACCGCTTTTTGTGTGTGATTCGAACCCTGACTGACTTGTTTAGCCTTACATTTGAATAGGTATGCCCGCCTAATTCATTAATTATTAATTAATTAATTT
>CM042158.1:49672559-49700059 GCA_023376005.1 Doryteuthis pealeii
GATCTCGATTCATAAAGCCATTTTTTCCATTTACACCGTCAAAATACGGTTGTTTGTTAACAGACGATTTTTAGAGTTTAAAAAAAATTATAACCCTAACCCCTAACCCTAACCCAAACTCCTAACCCTAACCCCTAACAAACAACCGGATTTGGCCGGTGTAAATGAAAAACATGTGCTGATGAATCGAGATCGCAAAAGGGGTGCCCAAAAGTCATATGGTCCAATAATAGTATAAGTCTGAACAATTGGTTGGTTGGTTGGTTGGTTGGATTTTACCGCATATCAGCCCCTGTTGGGTTATTCTATGCCAAATACGTTTTCTTTTATTCATTCTTAATGGGTATTCAATTTTTTTAAACTCAATTATTATGACATATTCTTAAACGTATTTTTTATTTAACCCATACATACCGAATAAGTTCTAACATATAACGTCAGAATGGGCCTAAGAGTAATGGTGATGAAGGGGTACTCCCCAAACCAGAGATCTCTATAATTTTAACTTTAACACCAAGTACTGTTTAAATCATTCCGTACTTCCAGTATCTTTTGTATTATGAATTTTCGGATTATTATCTTCATTTTACTTGTGGTATACACGGCTCTACGGTCTTCTCAGGTGTTTTAGCCGGGCAATCGTCGGCCAGCAAAATACTTTTTGAAATGATAGAATTATCTTTAATATTTATATAATATAAAAAGGTAAGGTAAAGTCGTCGGGGTGGCCTAAAGTCGGTATCAGCCAATCAACGAGGGAGTCTATCCCCTTTTCACTAGCGCTAGACAAAGGAAATTGTTTTTGCGTCTGAGGTGGAGCGCCACACCTACCACCAGTTCCTTACTTTACCGCACAGATCCCTATGCTAGTCATACGCTGAGTTGGCGAGGGTCGGTATCGAACTAGGAAACTTGTGGTTTCTAGCCGAACGCTCTACCGACTGAGCTAACCCGGCCCTATTTTACTCCTTTTCAAAAGATCTCTCACTGTCCGACGATTGTTCTATTAAAGCAATTAACTTTGGATATGCAGGAAACCAATGGTAGCAGACTTGTTTCCATACAAATAAATATATACTAAAAATATATATTTATTATGTATCTATTCATATATATATATTTGGAGGATATGTGCTTAATTGAAGTCATACCTAATTTTGATTTTTAATTAGTAAATAATTAATGAACTTTGGCGGGCATATATGTTCAAATGTAAGGCTAAACAAATCGAGAAAATGTCAATCCCTGAATGTATAGTATTTTTGAAAGAAAATAATAATTTTTATCGTTGCTACTAACTTCAACTAAATATGGTATATACTTAAGATACATTGTGTATGAGGGGAAAATAGAAGAAATATTTTTGTACACCTCAATTTATTGACAAATTCAACTTAAAATTAACACGCAAAATTTGGGAACAAAAATCGATACATAACCTTCAATATTTAATAGCTTGTCCCATATTCGCCATGACGGCTGTCAGACGTTTTGAATAATTTGAAGTAAGTTTCTTGAAGAAATTAACTTCAAATTTATTGCACCCCTGTTGAAAAATGATTTTTAAAAGAGGAGCCCGTACCATAATGGTTATTGCCGTTGAAAAAGAACGAAGCTGTTTGCAAAGCACTAATATACTTTGGAAATGTATGAATCTAAATATTCTCGAATCTATAGTCCTTTCCTTTTGTCCAGTCGGACATATGGCGCAACGGATATAAGGGTTGAGTTATTACAGTTCTTAGTGTTGGTTGCAGGTTCAATCCTCTAACAAAGGTGAGGATAACATAGAATACTTAACATAGCTTTACACTTGTACCCGGTCACTTGTACCCGGTAACGTTATGAAAACAGTCTCCGCCTGTGGATTGAGTGAAGGGTTCGGTTCGAGGTTTCGTGAAGGCTACCGATTACGACATGAAGACTTCCGAGTTCAACAAGTTCCCCAGTTCGAATAGAAGGTTCCTGATTTCGAGAGTTCGACAGGAAACACCTGGAGAAGGCCGGAGAGCACATCAACCAAAACGTTGTGTATATTCAAATAAAGATGAGGAGAATAGACCGAATATTCCAAATAATACAAATTATCAAGCCTCATCTAAAAAAAATTCAGACAAATAGTCCTTTCCTTCTTCCAATCATATTAATGTATTTAGTACTTCTGCCTTGTGTCTCTCATCTGCTAGCTGGACGTTTCTCCAATCTCTTTCCACCCTGTCGGCTGGGGCGTTAAAATGCACCGACTGCACCTCTGCAGAGGGGTAAAACTCCCCCAAATGGGGCCACCTGTCGGTCGTGGGTGGCGATCCGTGATGCTTAAGGACAGAATCTTGGTGGATGACCAGTCCATGACCTGCAACACTCAACTTAGACCGATCAATCGGCTGGTCACGTCCAGTCCTAGTACCTACACGATTGCCCCAACCCTATTGCCCTTATGGCAAGCCCCAACCCTTTTTATCATATGGGTGCTAGTAGGCGGTGGCTGAGGGTCTTCATGTCCTGGGAATTAGATTAAACTCTATCTGATGGTGAGGTTCCAGTTCTGGAGGTTTGGGGAATGTGGAGCACCCCTTCATCACCATTGCTTCCTGATCAACTCTGACCCGGAGTGGTAGTACCTGTTAGGGTCCCATGTATAGGCTAAATAGAAAAATGTATTTATAAAAAAAATGTATTATCCATTAAGAATTGATTTATTTCAAAATTTTATCGGTATTAAATGACCCACTTAGGTTGATATGCCGTAAAACATAACAAACCAAACTTACAAGAAAGTACAGCTTGACAATAACACAACAAAATGAGTAAAGAATAATAAAACATGCCGCCCAGTCTTTGCTTCCGTTCTTTTCTGACCGTTTGCACCATCGACGGGTGTCAAGGAAACGCAGCCTCTCAATCCCCACGTTAAGAATTGATTTATTTCAAAACTTTATTAAATGACCCACTGAGGTTGATATGCCGTAAAACAAACCATACCAAACCGAACCAACCCAAACCAAATCTAATCTTTTTTTATGTTGGCCTGGTTCTCTCAATTCTTCTAGTCTGCTCCCGTGGGACTTTTTGGACGCTCTTCAGTCTCTTTGTTCCTTGTTGCTTTTTGTAATGATCACAAAATTTGGATATTTTCCAGACTTGATTTAGACCAAGTTAACAATCACATTCGGAAGAAACAACCATCTTGGAGACATGACTGACTCCTTCCATACCTAAGCTAGAACTCCCCAAATTCCTCGTTCACCTCTCGATTACAAGAACCGGATGACCAACCAGAAGACAGACATCAGGGTCAACGACAGGTCAAGCACTCTAAATTAATTTCTTAGTTACTATGGAAATCTGATTTCATAAATTGGTTAAAACGACAATTCTTTTAAAACGTAGCTGTGTTAGTGCTACTATGCGGATGCATCACTTGGACCTGAACGCAGACCCTAGAACATAAGCTAATTGGGAGTTGTACAAGAATCCTTAGTGTGGTCTTAAACAAATCGTGGAAACAACATCTCACAGGAAAGCAGCTATACGGCTACTTGCCCCCGATCTCAAACCAACCAAGTAAGACGAGCTGGACATGCTGGAAACTCTTGGAAAAACAAGGACGCTCAAAGCCATAGAGCGAAAGAGGCATTTTGGTGAAAGTACGCTGCGCAAGGAAAGAATGCAAGATTTTATTTTTGAATTGATCGGTCGGTGAGTGAACATAGCTAATTAGATCCATGTAGTGGTATGACCAGTTTTGTCACCCTTTCCCCCAACTTAAAACTTCCGGCTACATGCCGAGTCGTGTGCACACTCGTTGTATCTGACTCTAGAATAAAAAAAATAAAAATTGGAGTGAGTGCACGGTGTGCTCACTTCAAATATTGAGAAATAAGGACGTTCTCCTGTGGAAACTTACACATATATACTTACCAACCCCTCCGTACGAGCAGGATGCGACACAAGGTCAATTTCTTAAGCGAAGTTCAACAGGTTTGAATTCAGAGTTTTCCTTCTCCTAGACCGGTTGCTTAACCAAGGTTAAAGAGCCCAGTCTGCCCTACTATTTACCCATAGCTGGAGGGAGAGTAGGATTCATACCTTTACCAAGGGTATTAGCGCTAAGTGAAATGCAATTAGCACGTCCAGGATTTGAACTTGGGGCGACGAGTCCATTTCCCATGACTTTAACCATTACACCACGCGTTTCCTACTTACACATTGGAAACTTACACATAGGTACGCCAGTGTGAGTCGCCCAGAAAGGACCTACATTGATCAGCTCTGCGTGGATTATGGATGCTGCGCAGAGGACCTCCATGGGGTTATGACAGTTAGGGATAGTTCGCGAGAGGTTGTCATTGATATAACTGCTGCCAGTACGACTAGATGATGATAATAACTCTACTGTTATGTAACACACTCCAGCTATGGGTAAATAGAAAGACTGATTTCTTTATCCTTACTTAGGCAATATGTACATGAGAAGGAAAACTGCATTCAAAACTGTTAAAAATGGACCTTGTGTCACATCCTACGTAATGCGGTCGCGATAAACATATAGCTGCGAGGGCTTGACGTGAAAACTGGACCACGTAAGCTAACAACCTTGACCGCGGGGGCCATCCCCCCAGCAACACCCGCACCCTCGATTTGAAGGGACAGGGCTGTATTTATTGCCCGGTGCCTAAGGCACCCCCGTTGAGGGGGAATACCGACGAGATAAACGTACCTTTTCCACTCGCCTCGAATGAGTCTCGGCTCGTGGGTGGTCTCACATTAATAGGACCTTGTGCCTGACCCGTATGCGTGGGATACGTGGTAAATAGAGCAAGGGCTTGATGCGGATAGTCGATTGGTTGGAGAGGGCCCCTGCGACCGCCCATCTATCCCAATTAAGGACCAAAGTGTAGTGTTGTATATTATTGACTGCGCAACCACCAAGATTCCGTCCTTAAGCATTATTGGTCACCATCATTGGGAAAAGGAAGGTTTTACGCAACCGTAGTCGGCATATTCAACAGCCTAGGCCGACAGAGGTGAGTAGTGAGAAAGAAATTCCGCCAATGTGAGATGGTTGTCGTTTGACCTGTTTTAATGAATGGCTACCAGTAAATTGCTGCGAGTAATTAGTAAGGAAAATGTATTTTCACTTGCGGACAGCCCGTTTGTGAATTGTTAATTACAAAATCGATTTTTTTCTATAACAATCCAAACTGATTATTGTAGTTCATTTCGGTTCGATTTTTGAATTTTTTTTCTTCTTATTACTAATTAATATTTGTCATTGTCTTTCGTTTTGCAGTCATGGAATTTGCAAAGACTTGCAGTTCATTCATTCTTTCATTCTTTGAGATTTTCTAGCATTTCTTTCTTTTTTCTTTCTTTCTTTCTTTAATATTTCTTTCTTTCTTTCTTTTTTTCTTTCTTTCTTTAATATTTCTTTCTTTCTTTCTTTCTTTCTTTTTCTTTCTTTCTTTGTGATATTACAATATTTTTTCTTTCTTTCTTTATTTATTTATTTATTTCTTTGTGATATTACAATATTTTTTTATTTTTTTTATTCTTTCATTCTTTCTTTGCGATATAACAATATTTCTTTCTTTCTTCTTTCTTTCTTTTTTCTTTTTCTTACAGTATTTCTTTCTTTCTTTCTTTCTTTCTTTCTTTGTGATTTCTTTCTTTCTTTCTTTTTCTCTCTTTGTGATATTTCTTTCTTTTTTTTCTTTCTTTCTTTCTTTCTTCTATAACTTTCTTTCTTTCTTTTTCTTTCTTTCTTTCTTTTTCTTTCTTCTCTTTGGGATATCATAATATTTCTTTCTTTCTTTCTTTCCTTCTTCTTTGTGATATTACAATATTCTTTCTTTCTTTCTTTCTTTCTTTATTTATTTATTTGGGATATGACAAAATTTTTTCTTTCTTTTCATTTTTTCTTTTGTGATATTACAATATTTCTTTCTTTCTTCTTTCTTTTTCTTTCTTTCTTTGGGATATTACAATAATCTTTCTTTCTTTCTTTCTTTCTTTCTTTCTTTCTTTCTTTCTTTCTTTCTTTCATGGTTTCATTATTTGCGATTTTACTTGTTCTTTCTTTCCTTTCTTTCTTTCTTTCTTTCTTCTTTCTTTCTTTCATTTTCTTTCTTTCTTTCTTTTCTTTTCTTTCTTCTTTTTCTTTATTCTTCTTTTTCTTTCTTTCATTTCTTTTTTCTTTTTTTTTTTTTTCTTCTTTCTTTCTTTTTTTCTTTTCTTTCTTTTCTTTTCTTTCTCTTTCCTTCTTTCTTTCATTATTTCTTTCTTCTCTTCTTTAGACTTTTCAGTATTTCTTTCATTCTTTTTCTTTCTTTCTTTTTATCTTTCTTTCTTTCTTTCCTTCATTATTTCTTTCTTTTTTGACTTTTTTTCTTTTATTCTATCTTTCATTTATTCATTCTTTATTTCTTTCGATTTTGCAGTGTTTCTTTCTTTCTTTCTTCATTTTCTTTCCTTCATTCTTTCATTATTTCCTTCTTTCTTTCTTTCATACATCCTTCATTGCAATCTCTCATTACATTATTATTTTCATTGTTCATATTAATATATTCATTTGATAGTTTTTTTTATATCTAATGATATTCATTTGTAACTGGAATATTTTAATTGATTTATCATTAAAACTCACCATATTTCAGCTCTTCCTGTCGATATCGATCATCTGCTATGTGATTACACCAAATTTTATTTTTAGTCACTATTATGTAGAACTAGTGGGATCTACAGATATACCACAGTATGAGTTTGTGTGTTTGAGTTCGAGTTTTGTTTAACGGCATATCAAACTCTGTGGGTTATTTAATGCCAAAAAGTTTATTTTGGATTTTAGTCTTTAAAGTAGTGGTTTTATGGGGTTTGAGTTTTGTTTAACGGCATATCAACCTCTGTGGGTCATTTAATGCCAAAAAAAATTATTTTGTATTTCAGTCTTTAAAGTAGTGGTTTTATGGAGATATTCAGTTATATTTTATTATATCTTGTTGAAAAGGTTGCTTTTTTTTTTTTTAAATTTAAAATTTTTTCAGGGTTTGTATTCTTAAAGATGTCCCTCAGGTTTCTTGCTTGATAGTAATTAGTACGGATATGTTTAAGGCTGTTACAATTTAGAAGGATAAGTTTGGTTGTCAGTTGTACTTTGCATGTTGGGCACACTGGGGCATCCTCCCCTTTTAACAGGTACGAATGGGTAATGTGGGTGTGCCCAATACGCAATCTGGCGAGTATTACTTCTTCTCTTCTAATACTTATGTAGCCTGTCGGCTACTCTCCAATGGCTTTTTGTATTTCGTGGAGTTTTTTTTGGGTCTGATTGTTCCATGATTTCTGCCATTTGTCTAATATAAATTTGTATATGGTTTCAGATACCAATGTGACTTGGTATCCAGGTGAATATAATGTTATTATTTTTAGAGAGGGTATTTAGTTTGTTTAGTAGCTTCGTGATCAGAGGAGATGATAATTTAATTATTACAAAGTTTGATATGGTTACTAAAGAGCTATTACTAATAGTTTAATATATAAAAAGAATAATAATCTTGATTTAACTCTCTCTCTCTCTCCCCTCTCTGTCCCTGTCCCTGTCTCTGTCTCTCTGTCTCTGTCTCTCTCTCTCTTAAATGTTTTATTTCTTTCCTTCTTGTTATGTTTTCCTCATGTTTGATTGTAACATATTAGCGTTATTGCTTCCGCACATTCACCCTCTCTTTCTAATTTTATTTCTTCTTTTCTTATTATATTTTTCTTTCTTTCTTATTATATTTTCTATGTAGCACGTCCTTTTTTCTTCCCTTTCTTTATAAAAACGGAATGGTCCATTATTTAGTTGATGTACAACACTCATAAAGATTAAGAATTTGGTGGATAAGTAACACGAGATAATCAGGATATACATTTTTGCATTTCATCTTGGATGATTCGATTTAGATTTTTGTAAGAAATAAATCCAGTTCTTTTTTTAATTGTCAATATTTGTCCAATCCATGCAATCCTATCAACCTATTCAAGATATCCGAAAGGCGCCAAAACACTTGAATGACAAAGCACTTCCATTACAAAATGGCGGTGCAAAATATTTGGCGCCAAACGTGCGGACCGAACTGTTTCATTACCAATGCATCGGCCATGGACACGGTTAAACCTGTGTCGAAACCGTCTGTTAATTTGGAGAACATTAACTGCCCGCTTGTCAACTCCACAATATTCCAACAAGAGTAGGACAAGTTTTTGTTTTCTTTCAGAATTTTCCAAATCCTGTTAATTGTTGTAATTCAATTTATTTTACTCCAGATTAAGTTTAAAATTGGATGACCTTAATTCATTCTTTAATAGTATTTGGCAAATGAATTTCAGGATCTGACAAACACATTTTACCAGGCAATTTCTACTAGCGTATCAAAATGTTGGTTAGTTGGATTTTACGGCATGTCAACTGTTATTGAGTTATTTCATACCGAAAACGTTGGCTTTTATTCATACTTGATGGGAATTCAATCTTTTTAACACATTTTTCAAACTAATGTTTTTCTATTTAAACCATAGATGTGACATTAGCAAGGACTAGCACAACGGATCAGGGTGAACCTGGGACTAATGTTGATGAAGGTGAATCCCACACTTCCCAGAGTTCCAGGATTGGAAATTCATCAGATAGTTTTTAAGTTCATACCCAGGATACCAAGTCACTCAACCACCGCATTCTAGCACATATATGATAAGAAGTGTTGGGATTTTCCATAAAGGCACTAAAGTTGCGAAAAGGATATAGGTTCTAGTGCTTGATGTGACCAGCCAAATAATCGAAGGGGGCCATCGACCGCCCGACTATCCTAAGGGTCTAAGTGGAATGTGGCATGTTATGGGCTGCTCAGCCACCAGGATTCCGTCCTTAAACATAAGGGGTCGCCCCAAACAGCCTACAGCTGGCCTCATTGGGAGGATTTTCATCCTCTGCAGAGGTGCAGTTGGTGTATTCTTTTGATCCAGTCGATATGGCTGTATAAAAATGAATCTTTTTCCCCATTAGAGAGGTTGTGAGGGTCAGTAGAAGTCCATATTCTACTTTACAAGGACATTGAACAGCACTGAGTACCAATAGAGCACTCTTGGTCCGCAATTGTTTCGATCGACGCGTAAAAAATTATTAAAAATCTTCTCAGAAATCTCTCTGCTCTCATGAACAGAGTGGCCCACAATATACTGAAAAATTTAAAAACTTCATATTTTTTTTTGTTTTTAATCAAAGTTTAATATTATTTTTCTGTTATTATAAATAACCAAATTAAGATAATAGAATATTATTATTTAACTGAGAGGTTAAATAATTTCAACAAAATAAATTGTGGATGTGTACAGAATTCTAGAACGCTATCCCAACCACCTGTACATCTTTACATATGGCTCTGATGACAAGGACAAAACAGCATGTGCAGCTATTTTAAAATAAAAATATTGTAAGAAAAGCTCTCCCAAATGAAAGTTTCATTTTTTCAGCTGAAACCCGTGCAATAGATCTAGCACTTGACATAATCTATGAAAATAACCACAAAAAATATAACATCTTCTCAGACTCGCTCTCTGTCCTACTATCATTTAGAAAAAAAATGGAAAACCCTCTTATCATTATGCTCCTGAATAGATTAGACTTGATTTCTAACCCTAAGGAGATTATGATATGCTGGATCCCAAGCCATATAGGAGTGAGGGGGAATGGAAGAACTGATTCCGCAGCTAAATCGGCTCTAGATTTGATCCCCGACAATTTCAAGATACCATATACTGATTTGAAACCCAAAATTAATATATTTCTTCATACAAAATGGCAACAACACTGGAATAACAACATCCATAATAAACACTTCCTAATCAAACCTACTTTGGGAGGCTGGAGACCAACTTTAGGGAAGTCTAGAAAGAACAAGGAATTTGTGTCTCGATTACGCATTGGTCATACAAGACTAACGCACTCCTATATACTCAAACAAGAACAACAACCACAATGTGGAACATGTCAAACACCTTTGACAGTTAAACACTTATTCATGGAATGCAGTTTTCTTGCTCACATCAGAAACCGTTATCTTAAAGCAAACAATATGAAAGATCTGTTTGAAAATGTCAACATGGAGGATATTCTATCTTTTTTTAGGGAAATACAATTATACCATAGAATATAGACATGAAACAAATCAATACCATACAACAAAATCCCCAATAATGCTAACACATTGTGAAAACTAATTACTAAAAAGTATAAATATAAATACACGACATGTATCACTTCCTAACATTTAGGCATGACATAACCTCAGACGGGTTGTTATGCCGTTAAAATCAATAAACAAACAAACAAACAAGATCTTTATATATTATTATTATTATTATTTATTATTATTATTATCAGGTTTTCACAACTGTCGTAAACGGTGGTTCACTGGAGACTGAGTGACAGCAAGTCTCCTCAGAGTATTTTTTATTTAAACTCATTTTTAAGCACATTTTTTAAACTCATTTTTTCTATTAAAGCCATAGATGAGAACTTAATAGAAACCATCACACCGGGTGATAATAGACCTTGGAGTAATGGTGATGTAGAGGAAGTCCACACTCTTCAATTTCCAGAATTGAAACTTCATATTAAATACAGTTTAGTATCGTTCCCAATTCACTAAGAAATCCAGCCATAGTATAAATATGATAAAAAGAATTGGGGCTTTGCTGCACTGAACTTTGGCACTTACTTAGACTAGACGGGCGGGCGGAGGCACCCGCTCCGATCCATTGGTTGGTCACGTCAAGCCCTAGCACCTACATCACTGTCCCAACCATATTTCCCTCATGGTAATCCCCAAAACCTTTTATCATATATGTGGTAGATGACGGTGACTGAGGGTCAGTGTCCTTGGTATGACGTTAAACCGCGTCTAATGGAAAGGTTCCAATTCTGGAACTCTGGGGAATGTGGGGTACCGCTTCATCTCATTACTCCCAGGTCCACTCTAAAAATGTAGTTGTCATACCTGTTATGGGTTAAATAGAAAAATGAGTTTAAAAATTGTGATTAAAAAATTGTGTTTCAATAAAAAAAAATTGAATACCCATCAAGAATCAATAAAACAAAACGTCTTTGGCATAAAAGAACCCAACAAGGGTTGAGATGCCGTAAAATGCAACCAACCAACAAACAAACAAACCGAAATTTCAGAAACATCGAATAAACAGCACTGATCTGGGGTAAAGTGAGTATTTATCTTTTATATCTGTGGTGTAAATACGAAGGATATTAATGATTATCCTCTCTTTCACCGTAAATAAAAGTAAAGTCGTCGGGGTGACCTAAAGTCGGCATCAGCCTATCAGTGAGGGAGTCTATCCCCTTTCCACTAGCGCCAGACCAATGAGATTATTTTAGCGTCTGAGGTGTAGCGCCACACCTACTATCAGCTCCTTACTTTACCGCACAGATCCCTATGCTATTCATACGCTGAGTTGGCGAGGGCCGGTATCGAATTAGGAACTTTGTGGTTTCTAGCCGAACGCTCTACCGACTGAGCTAACCCACACCGTAACATATCTTTATAATAATGATAATAATAATAATAATAATAATAATAATAATAATAAACAACTATAATAATAATATATGTTTATCTTATATGTGCTAGAAAGAGGTAACATATCTTTATGATAATAATAATAATAATAATAATAATAATAATAATAATAATAATAATAATAATAATATATATGTTTATCTTATATGTGCTAGAAAGACGTGACTGGGGGTCTTAGTGTCTTAGTTAAACTAAATTAAATGTAGTGTCTTTGTTAAACTGCATCTAGAGATGAGGTTTTAATTTTGAAACTCTGGGGAATGTGAAATACTCCTTTATCACCATTACTCCCATATCCACTGTGACCCGGAATGGTAGTACCTGTTAGGGTCTCATCTAAAAAAAATGTTCTTTTGAATAAGTGTATTCGCTGTGTGGCTTTCAAACAAAACGTCTTCCGTATAAAATAACCCAACAAGGGTTTATATGCCCTAAAATCTAACCAACCAACCAAACAATCAGATAAATATCACTCATCATCCTCCCATGGCAAAGATGGCATGGGAATTTTTTCGCTGCAATTCACAACTGACAACGGAAAACCTTCCCTACAATTGCTGCAATTCTACCTCAAGAAGGTAATCCAATTATGTACCTATCGATAAAACTAACTACTGAAATATTTAGAAAAAAGCACTGGCAACAGTTTGGAGTACAGAAGGTGCGAGAGATATTCTAACGTTATGGGCTTTTTGCCGGCACTATTAGGACTTGTACAGTGGTATATACGAGTCGACATATTGGCCTGTTGATCACACAGATCTAGTAGTCGTCGTTTCTAGTTAGCCGACCACAAAGAATTCTTCCACACTTTAGTTAATGGTCAGGGGAAAGGTATCACCTTACACAGGCCGCGTGCTCTTCATTACAGTCAATTACTTTTATCTCCACGGGTGTCTAGTGGTCAGGGGAATCTCGTTTCATTCATAACATCTCTCGTAGTATTTTTTCGTAGTAAAATAAAGTTGATAACAAACTTTTCATTTCTTTTCAAATGACTTATTTATTCAATTCAATTTCGTTTTCTTAACTTTGAGAGAGAGAGAGAGAGAGAGAGAGAGAGAGAGAGAGAGAGAGAGAGAGAGAGAGAGAGAGAGAGAGAGAGAGAGAGAGAGTAAACTTTTGGTGACAAACTTTTTCTAGTCAGCAAATAGACAGCCCTTTTCGTTCAGCGACAACAGATAGTTCCCCGATTTCAGCCCAAGCCAACTCCAACTATCAGACCAACTCCTCTGCCCAACTCCAAGACCAACTGATCTCCTAGCCAAGGTCCCGCCTTATATATTATCTGAACAGAATGAACCTAGAAGGGTCTTTTTCTCGAAGAATCTATTTCTTCCTGGAAGGAAAAGAATGTTCGATTCGTCCTAATCATTCGATTCCTTCTACGGTTACTGTGAGTTCACGGCCGTTCGGATCAAAGAACAATTAACAGTCAAGAAGACTAGATTTTCGTTAAAGCTAGACCTCACGTCTTCAAAAATCTCGTTTATGTTTTTATTTCTTTTCGGGCCGATTCTTCAAAGTGACCACCCGATAAGGTCTGAGAATCATACTACATCTATTAAGCTTTCTTTCTGTTTGACACAAGGCCATAAATATGGTGTTCCCAAGTAAGGCCCGACCATTATGCTACAATATTTTGTTGCGAAAAAGATTCTTGCTGAAGTCAGACCTTTGGAGTATAATTTCCACTACCAGAAGATAATTACCAAAAGTCACGTCTTCCAGAATTTTAAGATGGGCAATAAAACTCATGGCTTTTGATTTCAACATAATATATGTTAAAGGAAACACTATTTCATATGTCGATGCACTTTCCAGATTAAACTTTGACAATAAGAAATTGGAAACGTTGAAAAACGTGGAGGATAAGATACTATAAGTGTAATAATACTATATATTATAAGTTCTTTAACACATTTTCTTTCTGGATGAACTGAGTTTTGACAAGATGCCGAAGAAGGGCGTACGGCTAAGGAAATTGTTCAAGAAAAAGATTCCCACTCTGAGATTTTTACGTCAAAGAACGGTGTTACGACTCTGCTAGACTACGTTCTTTTGCTCCAGTAGGTTTACGATGAAAAGCTATTGAGATATTTTCACATTAAATAATAAGACCTTAAAATATTTACTTCTTTTTATACAGGGAAACAACAAAAGCCAAGGTCACCTGCTTGACAGATAACAATGTAAATTCTCAATTTGTTGGAATTTTAAATGCAAATGCTCATGTGAGGTACCAGGTAAAAGTAGAGTTTCTTCTTCTTCTTCTTCTTCTTCTTCTTCTTCTTCTTCTTCTTCTTCTTCTTCTTATCACACTTTTTCCTCTGCCTAAATCTTATTCAATTTCTTCGCGTCCACACTCCTCCTCCTCCCCATTCTCCTCCTCCTCATCATCATCATCCTCAATGTTCAATCCATTCTTCTTCTTCTTCTTCTTCTTCTTCTTCTTCTTCTTCTTCTTCTTCTTCTCTTTCACCTTGTTGTTTTTGCTGTTTTTGTTTTTGTTGTTTTCTTTTTTTTCTTGTTCTTCTTTTCTTCTTTTTCTTCTTCTTCTTCTTCTTCTTCTTCTTCTTCTTCTTCTTCTTCTTCTTCTTCTTCTTCTTCTTCTCTTTCACCTTGTTGTTTTTGCTGTTTTTGTTGTTTTTCTTTTTTTTCTTGTTGTTGTTGTTGTTGTTGTTGTTGTTGTTGTTGTTGTTCTTCTTCTTCTTCTTCTTCTTCTTCTTCTTCTTCTTCTTCTTCTCATCACACTTTTCCACTGCCTAAATCTTATCCAATTTCTTCGCGTCCACACTCCTCCTCTTCATCATCATCATCATGATCATCATCATCATCCTCAATGTTCAATCCATTCTTCTGCTAATTTTCTTTCTTTCTTCTTCTTCTTCTTCTTCTTCTTCTTCTTTCTTGTTCTTGTTCTTGTTCTTGTTCTTCTTCTTCTTCTTCTTCTCACATGTTTCCATCCCATTCCTTTCTACCCCTGCACCTGAAAATCTTGTCTCTCTATCCTAATCCTCACTCTTCTAAGACAGTCATCATTCCATCACTTCATCTGATGGAAACAAAGGAGTTCCTTCCAATGAATCCAATGTTGTCATTTTATTATTTGAATCGAAAGATGGCAAAACTGTTCACATCCAATGCCCACTAAACAACACACACCAGCAGGAAAGGTGATTCTACAAATTAAAATTATCATCCCCTGGATTTACTGCAATGCCCAGACCATATGACCTTAAGGCACCCCTTCCGCGATCTCGACTCGTGAGGACACTTTTCTCATTTGCATCGTAAAAATCCGGTTGTTTGTTAGGGGTTAGGGTTAGGGGTTAGGGTTAGGGTTAGGGTTAGGGGTCAGGGTTAGGGGTTAGTTTTATAATAAAAAAAAACTCTAAAAATCGTCTGTAAACAATTAACCGGATTTTGACGGTGTTAAAGGAAAAAATGTCCCCACGAATCGAAATCGCAAAAGGGGTACCTTAAAGTCATATGGTCCCAATGCCCGAATATATTGTCGCATAAGAGTCAACAAAATTAAAGCAAACGTCAATAAGACAGAGAGAGCAATATTTTCTGCTTGAGGGGCACATTGAAATGTGTTGATTATTCGGACTATTGTCCTCAAAGGTGCAGATAACAGTGATTCTACAAATAAAAACTATTATACCCTTGATTTACTGCAATGCCCGAATATATTGACAGGATGAGCAATAGTTTTGGCATTAAATAGCCCATGAAAGTTGGTATGCCATTAAACAAAGAAACCAAATCAATCTACAGTGAAGTAAAACCACGAAACTGTGATTTCAAGTAATCCAACCAAATACTAAAAAGTTATCCATAATTATATGATTTCAAGTAAGTGTTCCTTTTAATAAAAATCATTTGTATGGACACAATTATAGCTTCAAGTATCTACTAATAAAATAGTTTGCACACTCAATTATGATATAAAATACAACTATATAAATACTAATAATCTGCACAGAGTTGTATGGTTTTAGGCATTTTTATCCAATATTAATAATTATAATTCAAGTTATTATTTCTATCACTTGCGCAGCATATTAAATGTCAGGTGGTAGCAACATGTTTCAAACAGGACCATCCTGAAGAGAACTGGACTCCCTGGCATGCATGAAATACTTGTCCAACGCAACCTGAGATGGGCTGGCCATTTAAACAGACTTGGGGATAACAGACTACCAAGGCAGATCCTGTACTCTCAACTGAGAGAGGGATCGCGTAGAATCAGTAGAGCAAAGCTCAGGTACAAAGACAACATCAAAAGAAACCTGAATGACTTGTATATCCCCATAGGCAGTTGGCAAGACGCAACCAGAGACTGATTAAATTGGAGGAAAATGATTCGCGTAGTGTCATCACCGGGGTACGATGGACAGCAAGTAGTATATTTACCAACACCTCTGCATGTGTAGGACGTGACACAAGGTCAATATCTTAAGTAGAGCTTAGCAGGTTTCAATTCAGAGTAGACTGGTTACCTAGCCATGGTCAAAGTGGACAGACTGCCCTACTATTTACCTATAGCGGAAGGAGAGTAGTAGTATTTCTATCTGATAATAGCCATTTGTTTGTAAATCGTTATATGACTTCAAATAACTATTTACAATATTGAAGTTTTTGGAAATCTTCCAGATTCCACAGAATTTATAAAAGATTCTTGGTATTGAAAGTTTAAAATAATCAAATTCAACATTTTAAAAAAATGATTACAATAATATTTCACCCTACGTCGTTAATTTGTTCCAGCCAAAAAACGACTTAAGTCGAAATAACCATTATTTAGATGCACTTTTCCGAGCTAGGCCTAGATTAGCCTCGTTTTTTTTTAAATGTAAGCCTACGTAATCATTACATTTCGGTAAATTATGAATCCATGTCGGTAGTCTAATTTTTTTAGGTGTCAACTAGAGAACGTCAATTATGAGTTCGTTCTTACATCTCCAGCGGTTTAAAGCGTGTCTTGTTGGTCTTGTTATCTGGGATAAGAGGTAAAACTCCCTACAGCTGTTATGGAGGTTAATCCACATTATAAAGATCTGCATAGCTGTAGCTTCACCACCAGATCCAGTTTAGTGTCATGCTCAGGACACACGTCTCTTTTAGATTATATATATTTACCAACCCCTCCGCACGAGCAATGTCTTAAGCGGAGTTCAACAGGTTTGAATACAGAGTTTTCCTTCTCCTAAACTGGTTACCTAGCCATTGTTAAAGAACCCAGTCTGACCTGCTATTTACCCATAGCTGGAGGGAGAGTAGGATTCATACCTTTCCCAAGGGTATTAGCGCTAAGTGAAATGCAATTACCACGTCCAGGATTTGAACTCGAGGCGATGAGTCCATTTCCCATGACTTTAACCATTACACCACGCGCTTTTAGATTATAAGAAGTAAAAAAAATCCTATTGGATAATGGAATCAAGAAAGTAATAGTGAGAGAATATTTGAAAACAAAGAAAGAAAAAAGAAAAAACAAAAAAAAAAAAGACACCATTCTTAGTTACTCAATACTGTCCATAGTGAACGAAAAACCACGTGACTTTTTAGGCGGGAAAAAACAGATAACCATGAAATGGCGAACAATCACTGGTCATCATAAACTAATGAGGCGTGGTTATTTTATCATTATTTCACAGACAGTCCATGGTTTTCCTTTAACAAAATGGGGAAGCAAAAAAAAAAAAAAGAACATTGGAAAAAAAAAATCCCAAAGATGTTAAATACTATAGAATAGTTTGACTTCTTCCTTTTTCTTTTTTTTTTTTCTATCTTGATTCATTATAATTTGTCGGCTTTAGACGTCGTCTGTGTCTCGGGCGTTTAATACAGTGTAAAATTATCCAGGAGACGAGAAGAAATTAAATTTATGTACCCTGGCCTTTCAAAGAATCCTTATCGTGTATAAAAAAAAGTAATGGTTAGATTTTTTTTCGACAGATTTTTTGGGTAAACGATCTTTAACCCCACACCGCCTCGTAAAAAAGATACCCCCCCCCAAAGAAAAACAATCCGTCTGACTTTTTTTCATATCCTCAAAGATAGACGAAAATATCTACAAATAATTATCTCGACGAGACAATGAGGAACTTTCAAACATTATCATAGACATATTAGGCATTGGTTAGACGTTTTTATTGGTATGAAACTTAGTTTGCTGTAAACGCTAGATAAGTAATTTATATATATAATATTATATATATATATATATATATATATATATATATATATGTGTGTGTGTGTGTGTGTGTGTGTGTGTGTGTGTGTATATACATAAACATATAATGCCACAGTGTATGTCTAACACTATCACACTTGATGAGACAGTACTAAGCCAATATATACAGTATTATTAGGAGGGTGCTCAATATCTGTGATAGAGTAGCAAACTAGCACAAAGTGAGTACAAAACTAGACACAACTGGGTTGGGAAGGTGATCCACTGGGAATTATGCAAAAAATTAAATTTTGACCACACATCAAAATGGTATATGCATAAACCAGAATCTGTTCTTAAGAACGAAACGCATAACATTCCCTGGAACTCTGAAATAAAAACCGATCACCCTATCCCAGCAAGAAGACCAGACCTCGTGCTGATTAACAAAAAAGAAAGAACTTGTCTACTGGTGGATTTTGCAGTTCCAGCAGATCACAGGGTGAAGCTGAAGGAAAATGAAAAAATGGACAAATACATGGACCTTGCCAGAGAATTGAAAAACTTATGGAATATGAAAGTCAACGTGATACCAATTGTAGTTGGTGCACTTGGAACGGTCCCAAAAGGATTGGAAAAGGGTTTGGAAAATCTGGAAATCAGAGGAAGGATTGATACCATCCAGAACACTGCATTGCTGCAATCTGCTAGAATACTCAGAAGTGTCCTGGAGACCTGAGGAGACTTGCTGTCACTCAGACTCCAGTGAAAGGCCATCAGCTAACGCTGATGTGAAAACTCAAAAGGAGTAAATAATAATAATAACAACCTTAAAAATTTGGTTGAAAACGAAATGAATTTTAACAATATTAATAAATACAATACATGCCAACGGCGTGACGAAAGTTAAAACACTGCAAGTGGTATCAGACTACTCAGTCAGCATAATACTTGAGTATTCATGGGATTGGGATATATCCATATATTACCACAGTGTATGTCTAACACTATCTCACTTGATGAGACAGTAGTAAGCCATTATATACAGTTTTATTAGGAGTGTGCTCAACATCTGTGATAGAGCAATAATAATGATTAATATTATTATAATAGTAAATAAATAAAATTCTATCGGACTTCGAAATACAGACGGATCACCCAATCCCGGCCAGGAGACCAGACTTAGTATTGATTAACTAGAAGAAGAGAACCTGTCATCTCGTGGATTCTGCCGGCTCGGCCGACCCCAGATTGAAAATGAAAGAAAGCGAAAAGATAAACAAATACTTAGCCCTTGCAATAGAACTGCGGAAACTGTGGAATATGAAGGTCAAGGTCGTACCAATTGTATTTTGTGCCCTTGCAACGGTCCCCATAGCCCTAGAAAAGATTCCCAACCCTATTGCCCTTATGGCAAGCCCCAACCCCTTTTTATCATATGGGTGCTAGAAGGCGGTGGCTGCGGGTCTACATGTCCTGGGAATGACGTTAAACTCTATCTGATGGTGCGATTCCAGTTTTGGAGGTTTGGGGAATGTAGAGCACCCCTTCATCACCATTGCTCCCTGGTCCACTCTGACCCGGAGTGGTAGTACCTGTTCCCATCTATGGGTTAAATAGAAAAATGTATTTATAAAAAAATTGTATTATCCATTAAGAATTGATTTATTTCAAAACTTTATCGGCATTAAATGACCCACTGAGGTTGATATGCCGTAAAACAAACAAACCAAGCAAACCAAACCTAGAAAAGAATTTCAGGGAATTGGAATTCAGAGGAAGAGACCATCCAAACTACAGCACAGTTAAGATCGGCTAGAATACTCAGAAGAGTTCTGAAGACCTGAGGAGACTTGCTGTCAAGCAGTCTCCAGTGAACCACCGTCTACGGCAGTGGAGAAAACCTGAAAATAATAATAATAATAATAATAATAATAATAAATAAAGATCTTGTTTGCTTGTTTGTTTATTGATTTTAACGGCATATCAACCCGTCTGGGGTTATGTCATACCTAACGGTTAGGAAGTGATACATATTGCGTATTTATATTTATACTTTTTAGTAATTGGTTTTAACAATGTGTTAGCATTATTGGGAATTATGTTGTATGGTATTGATTTGTTTCATGTCTATATTCTATGGTATAATTTTATTTCCCTCAAAAAAGAGAGATTATCCTCCATGTTGACATTTTCAAACAGATCTTTCATATTGTTTGCTTTAAAATAACGGTTTCTGATGTGAGAAAAAAACCTGCATTCCATGAATAAGTGTTTAACTGTCAAAGGTGTTTGACATGTTTCCCATTGTGGTTGTTGTTCTTGTTTGAGTATATAGGAGTGCGTTAGTCTTGTATGACCAATGCGTAATAGGGACACAATAACTTGTTCCTTTCTAGATTTCCTTAAAGTTGGTCTCCAGCCTCCCAAATTGGGTTTGATAAAGATCTTGCTTTTGAGGAAAAAATAATTTGATTTATATTCCTGAAGATAATTAAAAAATGAAATTCAAATACTAACCACAGGGATTTTTTTTGCATTTAATATTTTGAATAGGAGACTGTTTTTTCTTTGTTTTTTTTTTTTTTTTAGATTCAGTTTCAGCTTCTTTTTTTTTTTTTTAAGGCATATCAACCTCAATGGGTCATTTAATGCCGACAAAGTTTTGAACTAACTTCATTTTTAATGGATAATCAATTTTGTTTATCAACTCATGTTTTTATATTGAACCCATAGATGGGACCCTAACAGGTAATACCATTCCAGGTTAGAGTGGACCAGGGAACAATGGGGTTTAATACTTTTAATAAAAATGAAACTAAGGAAAAACATAACTTTATACGGCTAAACTTGCAAATCGGTCGGAAAATTAGGATGACCCAGAAAATAAAAGAAACCCACAAATTTTGTAATAAAACAGTTAATTTTAAGTAGGGGGGTAGGGTTAGGTTAGGGTTTAGGGGTAGGGTTTAGGGTTAGGGTTAGGGTTGGAGTTTAGGGTTAGTTTAATGGGAAAATAAATAAATAATTTGGGTTCTGTTTTTTCTGGGTCACCTGTATACAAGGCGACCCAGAAAAAACAGAACCCACAAATTTCGTTATAAAACTGTTAATTTTAACTATCTACGGGTAAAGAATTATTTGGTTGTTTCTTGGTGCTCCTCACTCTTACAAGTCCTTCGTCAATGATTGCAAATTGATGTATCTCAGTATCAGTGATTAAGTAGTCAACTAGCCACGCATTCGGGCTGTTGATTGGTTGAGGTTTAAACCATGTGACCTCGCTTAGTCAATAAATTTTAGTGGTGTATTGTAGCATACCTTATATCCAAAAAAGTGTATAACTGAATCACAACGCAACAAATTTAAATCTATACAACATCAATTGATGCTGTCCAAAGTAGCAGGTTGTTCCGTATTCTTCTTACTTCTGAGTAGCGGTTTCTTACTTACTTCAGGGCTTGGACTGGTATCAATCGTCAGAGTAGCTTTCTTCTTATCAGTCGCCTCTCTGCTATCTGGCTTATCTTGTATTCTTAACTTCTCGACATGCCACGGTTTATTTTTTGTTTAACAACTCAAGATATTTCTTTTAATGAAGTCCCATTTTATTTGATTTAAGTATGGATCCTTAACCACGCCTGGTACTAGAATCTAGCTAACGCGTCCAGCCATCTCGACGGTTGACAATAGACTGAACTATATTATCTCACGGTTGAAATGGCAAACGGAAGAAGGGTCAAACTAAGGTTACGAAACGTCCGTCAAATCTCAAAACGTTTTTGACTTGAATTTAAATACTTTTTCTAAATTAACTGTGCAAAATTGATAGTACGCCCATCAGTTTTGCAACAATATGCAAGCAGAGTGCAAATCAAATAGAAGAAAAAGGAAGTTTAGAAATACAATGAATATGGCTTCACCTGGAGTTTTAACTAGTGAACATAAAAGAAAATATGTTAATACTAGAATCAATGGAAAATCGGTAAGGTTTCAACCTCAATATCAAATAAATACACATGGAACAAATTGGGTAAACAAAGGTTAACGTTTTGCTGTAACCTAAGGAAGGTTATTAAATGAGAAATAACCAAACAGAAGTTGGAAATAAAATTAATCTTTATTGAATTAACAAATACAATACGTGCCAGCGGCGTGAAGAAAGGTAAACCACTGCGAATGGTATCGGACTACTCAGTCAGCATGATACTCCAGTATTTCTGAGGATTGGGACATACCTATTAATGTTCATAGATTGAGTATATAACACCGCTCTTTTTAGATTTACTCTGCACAGATATCTCATCCTCATTGCCAAAATGTTGTAATCTAACAATGGTTAGTAAATGAGAAATAACCAAACGGAAGTTTTAAATGAAATGAATATTTATAACATTAACAAATACATTACTTGCCAGCGGCGTGAACAAAGGTGAACCACTGCAAGTGGTGTAAGACTATAAAGTATAAAAAAAGTCGTCGGAGCGGCTTAATATCGGTATCAGCCAGACAGCGAGGAGTCTATCCCCTTTTCATTAGCGCCAGACCAAGGAGATTATTTTAGCGTCTGAGGTGGAGCGCCACACCTACCATCAGCTCCTCCCTTTACCGCACAGATCCCTGTGCTACTCTTACGCTGAGTTGGCGAGGGCCGGTATCGAACCAGGAATCTTGTGATTTCTAGCCGAACACTCTACCGACTGAGCTACTTCTGTATTTATGAGGGTTGGGACATACCATTAATGTTCATAGGTAGGGTATATGAGGATTGGGACATACCCATTATTATTCATAGGTAGGGTATATAAAACGTTTTCAAAAAAAGATGACTCATGGCGTCATTGAACAAATTTTGAGATTCAATGAAGAATTTAATTGTGTTGCAGAATTCTTTAGTAAGGCCATAAAAAAATTAAAAAAACAGACATAAAATCAGGGTCCAGTTTTATATAATGCTTACATTGTAAATCGTACCCTCACTTTACATTAGAGGCGTTGAGATTTTCATAAGGGAGTACGAAAAAAATGGTCAAAAATGAGGGTCCAGTTTATGATTATACCTACCTTGTGATTCGATCAGTTTAACGTCATGCTCATGACACTAAGACCCTCAGGTAGAGCCTTCTAGTACATGTGAGTAAAAGGATTGGTGATTTGCATTAAAACCACTAGGGTCAGAACACTCATATAGGTGTTAGGGCTTGATGGGATGATCTGATAGAATGGTGGAGACCTATCGGCCGACCGACCGTCTAGCTCGAGTAAGAGCCAAAGTGGATTGTTTCATGTCATAGACTGCTTAACCACCAGGATACTGTCCTTAAGCATCACAGATCGCCACGCACGACCAATATCGAATCTATATCGGATCAATATAAATAAAATGTACGTATGAGGGTAGATAGAGGATCGACTGTAATTGTATACATGGATTTTATATGTATATTTGTATGTCCTAGGGAGACGGAATATGAGAGAGGGGTCTAGCAAGTGTCCAGTGTCGTAATCTGGCGGTTCAATGCTAGTTGTTAGGGCTTGATGGGATGATCTGATAGAATGAAAGAGGCCTCTCGGGCCGACCAACCATCTCGCCCGAGTAAGAGCCAAAGTAGATTGTTTCATGTCATAGACTGCTTAACCACCAGGATTCTGTCCTTAAGCATCACAGATCGACACGCACGACCAAACTAGTGACTCATTTGGGGAGGTCTTACCTCTCTGCAGAGGTGCAGTCGGAGTATTCCACAGCCGCAGTCGACAGGGCGTGTTCAACAATTTTGTGTATATATACCCCGGATGCAAATCAATGCACATGAAATCTTACAAGTTATGTCATATAACATTCCAGCATGCACTGTCCAGCAGCCTACATGGGTTGACTGTTGGATTTCGAGTTTAGACACTTTCGGCTTAGGGGGTCGGGGTTTGGGCTTGTAAAGGATATCGGCTTGTAGAGAAATGTACATGTTCAATTCTACCAGGGTAAGGGCTGCTTCTTCCTTCTTGTGAACATGCAAAATATCTCAACCCCAAAGGCATTTCGCGTTTGTACATACGCAAATCAATTACTGTCTTCTGGTAAACTTGTACATTTCGCGTACTGCGATATGAACATATCGGATCAATATCAAATAAAATGTACGTATGAGGGTAGATAGAGGATCGACTGTAATTGTATACATGGATTTTATATGTATCTTTGTATGTCCTAGGGGGCGTGATATAAGAAAGGGAGGGGGGTCTAGCGAGTGTCCACTGTCGTAATCTGGCGGTTCAATGCTAAAATGATAATAATTCAAGGTTGTTCTTTATTCTATGTATTAATGATTTTGACAATGAATTAAATAATCATTGATAAACTTAAGCAATTCCTGAGGATATTGTGACGTAAGCAACATAGTTTCAGTTACTGAGAGACAGACACTGAATCTCAATTATAATAAGATTTCTTTGAAATAATTCGCCTTTTTGTTGTTTATTATAACAAAAAGTTTAAGCCAAGCCATTCTTTGGTCTCTAAAATAAAAAATGTTGTGATGAAAAAATAACGTGGCTGGAATAATAAAAATCCATCATACACAAACACTGAACTCTTAGATTAACATTACAACTAGTAAGAATATACACTTTCGGGCGTAAGTATTTAAGTTTAATGTAATGAAATATATGATATTAGAAAGACTAACGAAATTAAATAAGAACGCATATAAAAAAATTACACATATTTTAATTATATTTTAATATAACACCATTCATAGGATTTATTCTAATACGTTGGAGAATAAAACAATAATTTTAAAGATCAATAACACCAAGTAAATAAATATTAAACCCGGTTCTGTTAAAACCACTACGCAAATTAACCACACCATATATCATGTAAACCTTTATTTCTTAGTGATATATATAACACATTGCAGAATTTTAAACGCACTAATAACATGGTCTGTTTGGAGGCAAATCTAACTTTCGTAGAGGCATCGTTAATAAATAAGATTTATTGTATGCATTAATGATTTTGACTATAGATTAAATACTCATTGATAAACTTACACAATTCCTGAACTTATTGTGACGTACGTAGTGACCTAGTTTCGGTTACAGTGAAACTCCATTATAATAAGGTTTCAAAACGAGTTGACTGTTAGTTGAAAAGGATCCTTTATGTTACTAATATTAGAAATTAGTAAAATCACACATCATAGTTCCAAATATAATAAGAATATGTATTTCTAGGTTAGAGGTAATGATGCTTGCTTCCTGAAACCATGCCTGGCTTGAGGACATCAAACTAGGAATATTGTATATTGTTTTTGTACGAGTAATTTTCAATATGCTGTCTTAAAAGAGGTTAAGCTACCAGGTGGATGGCTCCCTGGAATCAAACAAGAAAAAGTTGCGGCTTATATACTTTGATCTACCCACGGGCAGTTGACGCTACAGGTTCTGAAAATAAAGGCAACCTATAGCAAAGCATATTCACCTGGACGGGTCCAATGATTGTATGAGTGCATCAAACTACACGTGTCTTTTTGTACTTATTCATGAATAACTGTGAAGAGTTCCAGAAATTGATTGATTTTGTATAATTATGAATTATATCATTTCTGAATACTAAAAACATTTTGAGATATATTTAAAAAATAAATAAAATTGTCTTAATTCTTTTATCATGTATTAAACATCTACTTTTAATTATAACAATTGAAAAATATTTGAAATTGAAAATTTTTTTTTGTGTGTCAAATTGAAATTCAATAGTGAAATTGAAATTCAATGAAATTGTTGAAATTGATATTGATATAGTATATCAATTACTAACAATTATTTATTATTGTAATTAAATTTAATATATATATATATATATATATATATATATATATATATATATATATTATATATATATATATATTATTATTTATTTATTTTATATATTTATTTTATAATTAATTTATTATTAAATTAATTATTGTTATTATTGAAATTGTGTGAAATTGAAAATATTTTTTCAAATTGAAAAAATTTCTTTCCTTCAGAAATAAGAAAAGTTTAAAAACCATTTAAGTCAATTGTCTTAATCTCTTCTTTTTTATCACTTATTAAACAGCACCCCACAAGGAAGCAGCTGTACGGTCACCTGCCCCCTATCTCACAAACCATCCGAATAAGACGACAAGACATGCTAGACACTGCTGGAAAAGCAAGGACAAACTCATAAGTGACGTTCTCCTATGGAAGCCAACACCTGGACATGCTAACGTGGACCGCACAGCTAGGATCTACATTGACCAACTCTGCGCGGATACTGGATGCTGCGCAGTGGACCTCCCTGGCACGATGAATGATGGCGAGAGAATGTTGGCGAGAGATTGTCATGGATATCCGTGCTAATTGGGCGACATGATGATGATGATGATGATGATACTGATGATGATGATGATGATGATGATGATGATGAAACATCTACTTTTAAACGAAGTAAAGAGAGTAACTGTTCAATACTGAATATCAAATTGTCCGAGTACCGAATTGCACAGTACTGAATTGTTCTGGCGCCATATGTACAAGACCTCAGTAACATCTACCCAAAAGTCAAATATAACTAAATTCTACGTGGGATGCACAAAGTCGGAGTTAAAAACTAGATTTACAAACCATAAGCACTCATTTAATAATATTAAGCTTAAAAACGCAACTACTTTTTCTAGATATATCTGGGATTTAAAGGATCGAAATATAACACCAATTATTGAATGGAATATCCTACGAAAATCCAATGTGTACAGATCTCTAAATGAGCCATGCTACATTTGTCTACAAAAAAGAGCTAACTATAATTAAATTCCCGGATAAGAAAAACGGTTATTTTCTAGTTGAGTAACATGATATTACAAGTTGACCCAGAAAAAAAAACCACAAATTTTGTAATAAAACTGTTAATTTTAATTTTAATTAAAAAAAAAAAGTTTAAACGGGGTTAGGGTAAGGGATAGGGTTAGGGTTTAGGGTTAGGGTTAGGGTTGGGGTTTAGGGTTAGTTTAATGGGAAAATAAATAAATAATTTATTAGTCAAGAGTGGTTTCACATTTGATCATGTTAGTCAACTAGGAAATTACCAGAAAAATCTTTCAAATAATAGATTTAAATCAATCTGCAATTGTAGACATGGGTTGGGTGGATTACTGAAATATTATTAGAACTACAATATTAAATTTAACTAAATAAATTAGAATTTATATTACGCTTAAATAGTTATTAATTTTAAATAGGATAAATACAAAAAAAGGACAATGAAAAACTATAAATTAGCAATATTCAACACCTAAAATATAATTAGAATTAAATCTTAACTTCTTTTACTAGCTATTACTTATTATATAATTAAATTGACTAGCAAAATAAAAAAAGCCCTCTGGGCGACGTAAAATAAATATTGCCTGAGAGGATGGGAATTGAAATTTAATATCAGACAATTTGTATCATAAGTAAAGTAAATCATCAAATTTATTAAAAGGAGTAAAAATAAAATAAATTATTAAAGGAGAAAAATTGAAATGGAAACTTAGATCTGATAACTTTAAATATATATTAAAAAAAAATATATAGATAGATAAGTAATACCAGGTATGTGTTTATTAAGACATGTTTAAAAAAACCAATGAGCATATTGTGTTGTTTTCATATCCTTT
>CM042158.1:49705059-49707559 GCA_023376005.1 Doryteuthis pealeii
GAAACATGTTTAAAAGAAAAAATGCTGCCAAAATACACTTATTTTAAAATATCATATATATATATATATATATATATATTATTATATATATAATATATACACGGAAATTCGTGTGTATATATGTATGAATCTATGAAAAAAAACAACTTAGTAAATATATATCCATATTAAATATCAAATATATATATATACTATTTACTCATATCTAGAGGTAGAATATTTGGACGCATATTTTTGCCGAAGTTATTTGCGCTATGTCAAATTCACGTGTCTTGCTTTACCGGTTCTTGCTTTTTTGTGCAAAGATTATGAAAATTTGATTTATATTCAGAGATATTCAAAAATTAGCAATATACATAGAAATAGCAATGAAATGCTATTAAAAATATCCAGCATAAGTTCTCAAAATAAAACAACCAGGGTTGTTTATATATATATATATATATATATATATATATATATTATATATCGGAATTCCTGTGTATATATGTATGAAACTATGAAATAAAACAAGTTAGTAAATATATATCCATATTAAATTTTAACAGTTCTTGCTTTTCGTGCAAAAATTATGAAAATTTGATTTATATTCAGAGATATTCAAAAATTAAAATATACATAGAAATAGCATTGAAATTCTATTTAAAACTATCCCAAAAATAAACAACCATGGTAAGCCCACTCTACATTGGCATCGCTGGGTATTTGTTTCTAGTTCATAAATAAAAGAAGACTTAAGATTAATATATATATACTATTTACTCATATCTAGAGGTAGAATTTTGGACGCATATATTTTGCCGAAGTTATTTGCGCTATGTCAAATTCACACAGCCTCGTCCAAGTTTTAAACACGTGTCTTGCTTTAGCGGTTCTTGCTTTTTTGTGCAAAAATTATGAAAATTTGATTTATATTCACAGATATTCAAAAATTAAAATATACATAGAAATAGCATTGAAATGCTATTTTAGAATATCCAGCATGTAAGTCCCAAAAATAAACAACCAGGGTTACCCCACTCTACCCGGGCATCGCCGGGTAGTCGTTCCTAGTTCATAAATAAAGGAAGGTTTAAGATTTGATTAACAAACAATTCTCCACGTCGAATTCTTGCGAAGTGATGCTGCTATCGTCAGTTCAATACTCGTTGAAGCCATTGCACTTTAAGTTTATTTCTTTTTTTTCTATATTTCTCTCTTTAATTCTATTTCATCATATCAGCCCTAAAGTATTTAAATAGGAAAATAGTTTAAAAATAGATTTAAAATGTCTTTGAGAAAATAGAGTTTAAAAAAACATTAAGCACCTATTAAGAAGGAATCAAACAATGTCATTGGCATAAAATGACCCAACAAGTGTTGACATGCCGTAAAATTCAACCAACTAACCATATCAGTCCCCTCACTGTGAGTTTATCGGACCATATGACCTTTAGGCACCCCTTTTTGATCTCGATTCAGAAGGACGTGTTTTTCATTTACACCGTCAATATCCGATTGTTTGTTAGGGGTTAGGGTTAGGGTTAGATTAGGAGTTAGGGTTAGCGGTTAGGGTTAGCGGTTAGTCTTATAATTTAAAAAGAAACTCTAAAAAAATCGTCTGTTAAAAACCCGGATATTGACGGTGTAAATGAAAAATACGTCCTTCTGAATCGAGATCAAAAAAGGGGTGCCTAAAGGTCATATGGTCCAGTTTATCTTCTTCCCTTGACTCCTCCTTTTTAGCTTTTCATCGTCTCTGTTTGATTCTCTTTTAAAATAATCAAATTCGTTCTCAGACCAACAGAGACAAAACATTAATTACATGTAATAGTCTGTGTTTGTTATTCACTTTTTTTCATAACTTTACTTCACACAAAACATACGGAATGACGGTTTGTTAAGATTTTCGATCTTTGAAAGTTAAATATTGCTCTGTATTTAATCTAATTTTATTGATTATCATACATTGAGCTCTCTTTAGGGATTTATAAAAATCCTTGTATGAATATATGTTTGCACCTTCAAGAGCATGCAGTATGGTTATACAGTGAGATTTTGAAGATCCCAAATAGAATCATCCCTTACTTACGGGTCATTTGGATTACCCTATATATATATATATATATATATATATATAAATATATAAATTATATTCATATGTAAACTTATAAATCATATTAATGCATACACTTATTATGCCTTTATGAGGTAAAATATAAGGAATGAAAGAAAAAAAATCAGACAAAAATGTGTAGTATATTTCGCTGGAGATTTGAACTCAGCTGCTTCTGCTTTTATTGAATTATTCGGATCATACAAGTGTTTTATAGAAGGGGAAGTAGGTAGGTGGGTAAGTTTTGTGGCGAGGGAAAGATTTGATTGGTTATAGGGGACATCTTTGGGAAAGATAAGAAGAGCATCAGATGGGAAGAGAGTTGAGGGAGGTAGGTAGAAAAAATGAATGGTGAGGACTACCTGATAGGGGAGGGGAGTAGCCATTTCAAGGAGAGAGATTTGA
>CM042158.1:49712559-49715059 GCA_023376005.1 Doryteuthis pealeii
ATATTTAAAATGGTGGCGGCCTAATCAATTTATTATTTAATTATTCGATTTTTAAAAAATTTCTTTCTTTATTGTTTCTCGCCTGTTTGTAATTCTAACTTTACGCTTTGTTGTCGTAATCACATTTTTCATCACAATTGTTATGATTACTTTCTTTGTTTATTTTGTTTGTAATTTTTCCAGGTCTCTTTCTCTAGTCGTTGACTTTCTAAAAAATAATTAAAAATAAAACAAAAAAATAAAAAAATAAGAATGTTTTTTCCACGATTCGTTTGTAGTTATTGGCCTTTATTTTTCTAATATCCGGTGGTTGAGTTAGACGATTCATTGAACATATCCTTCGCTTGCACTGAATGTCTCTCTAGTTCATTTACTATTTTTTCATTTTTTTTAACATTTGAAATTAATCAATGGCCAATGCAGAAGATGCTTATCGGGCAATAAATAACGCCAGTTGGGGATTTCAACATTACAAATTTATTTTGGTCGTTGTAACGGAGATGGAACTCCCTTATGTAGAATTCACCAGGAAATTTATCGATAACAGACCAGTCTTTATTATTTTAATTTTTTACTCTTTTATTAAGGCATTTGAAATATTTTATTTTCTTCGTTTTTTTTATATCAATGTTTTTTTTCTTTCTCTCCATTAATATAAAATATCATTGCACTAAACATTACATCTTTCGGTAATACAAAATCTATTTAGAATAATACTACCTTAGATAGTATTCATCTACTTTTTTTTTTGTTTTTTTATCTTTCTAATTAGCAGTAAATAAACTAGTAACAGATAAGACACAAATATTTTTGAAAAAAATATTTTCTCTTTTTAATAAGGTATTTGAAATATTTTATTTTATTTTATTATTATTATTTATTTTTTTTGTTTTCTTTCAATTAAAAAAATTATTACTCGAAACATTACATCTTTCGGTAATACAAATCTATTAGAATAATACTACCTTAGATAGTATTCATCTACTTTTTTAATCTTTCTAATTAGCAGTAAATAAACTAGTAACAGATAAGACACAAAATATTAAAAAAAATATTTTCTCTTTTTAATAAGGTATTTGAAATATTTTATTTTAATTTTATTATTATTTATTTTTTTTTCTTTCAATTAAAAAATGTTATTACTCGAAACATTACATCTTTCGGTAATACAAAATCTATTTAGAATAATACTACCTTAGATAGTATTCATCTACTTTTTTTGTTTTTTATCTTTCTAATTAGCAGTAAATAAACTAGTAACAGATAAGACACAAAATATTTAAAAAAATATTTTCTCTTTTAATAAGGTATTTGAAATATTTTATTTTATTTTATTATTATTATTATTTTTTTTTGTTTTCTTTCAATTAAAAAATTTTATTACTCGAAACATTACATCTTTCGGTAATACAAAATCTATTTAGAATACTACTACCTTAGATAGTATTCATCTACTTTTTTTGTTTTTATCTTTCTAATTAGCAGTAAATAAACTAGTAACAGATAAGACACAAATATTTAAAAAAAATATTTTCTCTTTTTAATAAGGTATTTGAAATATTTTATTTTATTTTATTATTATTATTTATTTTTTTTGTTTTCTTTCAATTAAAAAAAATTATTACTCGAAACATTACATCTTTCAGTAATACAAAATCTATTTAGAATAATACTACCTTAGATAGTATTCATCTACTTTTTTTTGTTTTTTTTATCTTTCTATTTAGCAGTAAATAAACTAATAACAGATAAGACACAAATATTTAAAAAGAATATTTTCTCTTTTTAATAAGGTATTTGAAATATTTTATTTTATTTTATTATTATTATTTTTTGTTTTGTTTTCTTTCAATTAAAAAATTGTATTACTCGAAACATTACATCTTTCGGTAATACAAAATCTATTTAGAATAATATACCTAGATAGTATTCATCTACTTTTTTTTTTTTTTATCTTTCTATTTAGCAGTAAATAAACTAATAACAGATAAGACACAAATATTTTTGAAAAAATTTTCTCTTTTTAATAAGGTATTTGAAATATTTAATTTAATTTTTTTTTTTTTTGGCTTTCTTTCAATTAAAAAAAGTTATTATACGAAACATTACATCTTTCGGTAATACAATATCTATTTAGAATAATACTACCTTAGATAGTATTCATCTACTTTTTTTGTTTTTTATCTTTCTAATTAGCAGTAAATAAACTAGTAACAGATAAGACACAAATATTTAAAAAAAATATTTTCTCTTTTTAATAAGGTATTTGAAATATTTTATTTTATTTTATTATTATTATTATTTTTTTTGTTTTCTTCAATTAAAAAATTTTATTACTCGAACCTTACATCTTTCGGTAATACAAAATCTATTTAGAATAATACTACCCTTAGATAGTATTCATCTACTTTTTTTTGTTTTTTTATCTTTCTATTTAGCAGTAAATAAACTAATAACAGATAAGACACAAATTTTTTGAAAAAATTTTCTCTTTTTAATA
>CM042158.1:49719805-49737305 GCA_023376005.1 Doryteuthis pealeii
AAAAAAGGAGAGATGGCTAATCATTTCGCCAGGGTCAAACTATTCGGTTCTTCTTTGATGTAAGAAAAAGCGTCGACTGATATCCTACATACACATACGCAGCAGCGGCACGCAACGCACCATACACACACACACTACAATATATAAAAGTAAGTCGACGGCAGCGCTAGAAGTCGGTATCAGCAGTCAGAGAAAGGAGTCTATCCCTTTAAAATAGGCCTACGACCAGAGGGAGATCTTGTTTTTAGCATCTGAGGTGGGCCGCTACACCGTACATCAAGCTCCATTACTTTTAACCGCACAGATCCCTGTGCTACTCATACACGCTGAGTTGGGCGACGACCGGTATCGAACTGAGCTAACCCGACCCATAATATATTATATATATATATATATAATATGTGTGTGTGTGTGTGTGTGTGTGTTAAGAGAAAAATGGAAGTGAATCCGACGATATATAATCTAGTGAAAAATAAAAAAAAACCCAGGTTCAAATAAAATGAGTGAATATTATATCAGTCAACGCTGCAGTGTTTCAATCTGTTTAGTAGATCTTCTTTCAGGGCTTTTTGATGATTTAAGGAAAAGTAAAAAGTAAAACTGATCAACAAAAACTATCACAGTCTCCTTATTATTCTGTGATAATGTTACTTTTCCTTATATCAACAAAAGCCCTGAAGAAGATCTACTAAACAGATTGAAACACTGCAGCGTTGACTTGAATAAATATCACTCCATTTTATTTGAACTTTTAATTTCAAATCTTTTACTATATTGCATATATATATACATATATATATATATATATTATATATATATATATATATATATATATATATATACACTTTATTCAGCAACGTTTCTAAAATAAACAAACATCAAAAATCTTATTCATTCACGAAGGGCATACGGTCTGTTTGTTATTATTCTTCCAATAACACCCCCTTACCTATTATGGTAGAGGCGTGTAAGTATCACTTGACAAGCTTAATTTCGCTAGGATGGTCGCTGTGTACTGTGGCGAGGCGATAAAAGTGTTTCACTAGTGTTTCACTGTGTCTGCTGAAGTCCCGGTTTCGATTTCTGTCGGAGGGAAAATCGTTAGTATATACCGCTGATGAGACTTAATAGTCGAAACAGTCTGTACGGTATTCACACACCGAGCCATCCTTTGCCGGGATTACTCTTGTCAAGTTCATTTCTATAAGAAAAGTATCGAATTTTATGCGATACATGCGTTGTAAGTGCTTCAAGTAAAATTTAATATATATATATATATATATATATATATATATTATATTTGTGTATGTGACAGTGTGTATAAATATGCACATATATATGTGCGCTCATCTATGAATAACTTATGAATACACACTCCAAACATATCTATTTATTTATCTATATGTTATTAATATATATATATATTTATTCATTATAGCCACTATACATTTAAGTGCGATTGTTACCATTGTTTGAAAGATGTTCATGTTAGCCAATTTTCGCAAAGGCAACGCGCCTGTTAAGTCATGCAGGGAATTTCAATTCATTAATATATGTGTGTACTTGTGTGAGCCGAAGTTTTGTATTTCCCCGCTTTATACACAAGTGCACACATATAAATGAATTGACATGAAAAGTGGCTATATTCCACTGCTTTGAAACAACGGTAACAATGACACCTAAAATGTACAGCCTTACACCGCGTAATCGAGCACTTTATTTTCAAATCTCCAACCGTAGAAAAGACTACCAATATATTATATATATATATATATATATATATATATATATATATATTAAAGTTAGCGTTACGTAAACATAAACTCAACGACACGTTGCAACAGTCAGTTAATGGGAAAATCGAATAAGCGGGAAACAGACAGTTACCAAACACCGTTGATTTCCTGTATACATGTGCTATCGATAATATTAAACCCATTAAATATATATATATATATATATATATATATATATATGTTTGTTTATCTGCATGTGTGTATGTCTATTATATATATATAACATTTACACACACATGCATTCGCGTTATTAGTTCATTTTCAAAAAAATATATATCTACTATGATAATGAATGTTTTCACCAATGCATATATATATATATATATATATATATAATATATATATATATTGAATAAACTAATCGTTTATAATGTCATTCGTAAATCCAGAAGAACTTTTCTACTGGAAAATAGAACAGGCTATGTATATATATATATATATATATTATATATATATATATATAACCTGATGAGCTAGTAAGCGAAACAATTAATTGGTATATCTGACTCATTAGGATTAATATATTATATATATTATATATATTATATATTTTTGCTTGAAGGCAATATATAAATGCATGTATCGTATAAAATTCGATAATTATAGAAATAAACTGACAAGTAATCCCGCAAAGGATGCTCGCCATGCAGACACCGTACAGACTGTTTCGACTTTATTAAGTCTCTTCAGCGATGTATACTAACGACTCCCCTCCGACAGGAATCGAAACCGGGACTTCACAGGCATAGTCAGAGACCATATCCCGTTCGGTCAGATTTCTGACTATGCCAGTGAAGTCCGGTTTCGATTCCTGTCGGAGGGGAGTCGTTAGTATACATCGCTGAAGAGACTTATAAAGTCGAAACAGTCTGTACGGTGTTCTGCATGGCGAGCCATCCTTTGCGGATTTACTTGTCAAGTTTATTTTCTATAATTATCGAATTTTTATACGATACAATGCATTTAATATTGCCTTCAAGCAAAAATATAAATAATAATTTATTCAACATTGCTTCTAAAAACAACATCCAAAAATCTTATATATATATAATATAATATATATATATATATAATATTCATTAAGGATATCAATTATAGTAATCTACGCTATGATAATGAATGGGAGACAAAAGGGAGGGATAGAGTGAGGAAAGTTGTTTTATTGATATAAAACTAGGGCCCTTTCGTCTGGTGCTTTCAGAAGTTTTACAACCGGAGAACAATTAAAAGTCACAATAGTAAATTAAATCAAATCGGGGGAAATGATATGAAATGAGGTTAGACAAAAGGGAGGGGTCGAAAAAAAAAATAAAATAGAATTTTTCAAAACCCCCTCAGGTTACACCCCACCACAAGCAGCTCACTAGTAAAAATAGTAAGTGCTTGGTTCTTATTTGCCTACACACACACACACACACACACACACACACACACACATTATATATATATATATATATTATATATATATATATATATATATATAACCAGGTCAATACTTATTTTTGTGGCCTAAGATTTCACAAATGCGTTTAGCTAATTTGGGGTCCTTGATTTCCAAAATGGTATCCGTTTTTGCATATCAGGTCACCTTTCGGCTTTATGATATACCCCTTATTTGAACGTAAGCCAAGTATGCCCTCTCTCCGGAAATCTCAGCTGTTCATCGTTTCGTTTGGTACTCTACAGTGTTTCTACAAATATAGCAAAAAGAATCCGGTCAATTGAAATATTTTCTTCAAGCTGAGATCGGCCTATTGATTTATTTATTTTTATTTCAGGACATAATCGGAAGAGTAAAAATAAATATGTTTAAGTCTCTAACTTAATATACTATCTTTTTTTCATCTTCACCCAGTGATTATTATTATAACTAGCAAAATATATGCACCCTCCGGGTGCAAGTATTTAAATTTTAATGTAATAAAATATTGTATTAAATTAGAAAGGCTAATGAAACTAATATAAATACAGATAAAAGATTTGAAACAGAGGGGGGTATAATAAAAGATTTGAAACAGAGGGAGTATAATAAAAAATAGAACACTGAAACTTACTCTTCCATCACTCTCGTCTTTATTGTTATTTTTTTCTAATTTAAGTATTTAGTTATAAGAGGAAGTAAAGAATAAAATTACAGTTATTTATCTTGTTAATGGATTTCATTTAAGATTTATTGAAGAGACTTTTCCTTATATTCTTAAAATAAAACCAAACAGTTAGAAATCAATAATACTAAGCACATATTTATTGAATGATTTTTAATATTATATGCAATTAGCCTTCCCGTTTACACTGTAAACCGCTATTTTGTTGTATATATAATATAATTGCATATTGTCAGTATGTAGACATAGTTAACAGTATTAATAATGTAAGAAAATTTTATTAATTGAGTTTAGAAAAAATAAAATCATGGAGAATGTGATGTCAATAACTAAGAGAATTGTGACTTGAGTAGGAATATAGTTTCGGTTACAGACAGACAAACCCACAATCTCCATTATAATAAGATTATTATTATTATTATTATTATTTCTCTGAATGTTTGAGATGGGGCTTGAAGATTAGTATTATCTGCGTTTTCGGACTATTGTCCTATCTTCATTGTTATTTGTATAACGTTTCGGCCGATATACCCTCCGGCTTCTTCGGATTTTCTTGTCGACTCGGGAACCTTCTCGGATGGCTCCGAATACGACAAGAAAGTTCCCGAGTTCGAAAAGAATGTTCCGAGTCCGAGAAGGTTCCGAGTCGACAAGAAATACCTGAAGAAGGCGGGGTGTATATCGACCGAAACGTTGTACAAATAACAATGAAGATGGGGACAATAGTCTGAATAACGCAGATAATACTAATTATTATTATTATTATTATTATTATTATTATTATTATTATTGTTGTTGTTGATAATATTTTATTATTATCATTGTTATTTTCACTCCTTTTGGGTTTTTCATATCAGCGTTAGCTGATGGTATTTCACTGGAGGCTGAGTGGCAACAAGTCTCCTTAGGTCTCCAGGACTCTTCTGAGAATTCTAGCCGATTGCAGCAGTTCAGTAGTCTGGATGGTCTCAATTCTTCCTCAGATTTCCAGATCTCCACTTCCTACGACTCTAACCTTTAGACCACGCATCTGCAAATATATATATATATATCGAGAGAGAGAGAGAGAGAGAGAGAGAGAGAGAGAGAGAGAGAGAGAGAGAGAGAGAGAGAGAGAGAGAGAGAGGAGAAAAGTGAAACGAAAACAATGAGAAAATAGCGAGAAACAGAGAAAGTGAGAATAAGACAGAGAAACTGTATGTGTGTGTATGTGTGTATAAGAGAAAGAGAGAAAGAAAGACGAAGAGAAAGACAGACAGACAGACAGACAGACACAGATACAGATAGATAGATAGATAGAGAGACAGACAGAAAAAGATTGAGTGTGTGTGTGTGTGTTTGAGAGAGAGAGAGAGAGAGAGAGAGAGAGAGAGAGAGAGAGAGAGAGAGAGAGAGAGAGAGAGAAGAGAGGAGAGGGGGGGTATTGATGAGAAAAGCACATTTCGAATGGATGAAATAACTGTTGTTAGAATAGATGAAATTAAAATGATATATAGCAAAAGAAAGAGAAAACAAAATGAATTTGAAAGAGAAAAAATGAAAAAAAAAGGATATATTTCTTTCAAAATGTAAATAAAACCAAAAAAAAGAAAAAAATGAACAGAAAAGAAAAAAAGAACCTCACTGGTGGAGTTGTATTTGAAGAAAGTATTTGATTCTGAAATATTTTGAAATAATAAAAACACAAATTTAAAAAACAAAAAACAAAACGAAAACAAAACAAAAACACACACACACACACACACACACACACACGCCCAAGAAATTTGAGGTGAGGCAGGATTATTTTTGTAGAAAATTCAGAATTTTTATTTTGAAATTGAAACAAAAAAATTAGATTAAGATGTTTTTTTTTTTTTAATTTAAAAATCAAATATAAAAAAATCCCAAAAAGCAAACAGAAACACAAACTAAAGCAAAAAAAAAAACAACAACAACAAACAAACAAACAAAAAAAAAAAAAACAAACAAAAACCCACTGACATTCCAAATATTCTGACTTGGAAAGTTTACGGGTGAATAAATTGAGGGAAGCACGATTTAAAATGAAACTAAAATCAGGGATAAACAAACAAACATGCATACAGACAGACACAGTGACACACACACACACACACACACACACCTACTCACACACACACCTACTCACACACACACACACACACACAAAAACACACACACAAACATACACGCACACACAAACACCTACAGACAAACCTACACACACTCACACCACACCTACACTCACGCACTCGTCGAAAACGTATATCTTCATGAGTATATGTGTATTTGTAAGCATATATATATATATATATATTAAAATAGATATATGCATCTGTAGAAATATGTACAGATACTTAAAAAATGAATATTGTTTTTCAGCGTTTTGTTCTTCAATATATATATATATATATATATATATATATATATATATTGTGTGTGTGTGTGTGTGTGTGTGTGTGTGTGTGTGTGGAGGTCATATTTTTCGATTTTAATTCAAATTTCACTTGCGTAATTAAGTACACATTTCGAAAATCATTCTCTGTTGCTCTCTCCCGGCCTCCCGCAATATCCACACACACACACACACACACATAATATATATATATATATATATATATAGAGAGAGAGAGAGAGAGAGAGAGAGAGAGAAGAGAGAGAGAGAGAGAGAGAGAGAGAGATCATAAGATAAAGCGAGAACTCTTCCAAATTTAACCCTGAAAGTGCTACTGTATAGCAGCGCCACTTGGACTTTACCGAAATATTCCAAGAAAGTGCAAGCTAGGAACTAGACAAGGATGCTGTGCACTGTCTTGAACAAAACCTGGAAGCAACAGCCCACAAAAAGACAGATGTACGGCCACTTACTTCCTATCACACAAAGCCAAGTAAGATTAACAAGATATGCTGGTCACTGCTAAGGAAACAAAGACGAACACATCAGTAAGATTATCTTGTGGACACCCACACTTGATCAGCTCTTTGCGAATATGAATGCCGTGCGTAGGATTTTCAGGAGCGATGACAGATGGGGGGTAGCGAAAGAGAGAGAGAGAGAGAGAGAGAGAGAGAGAGAGAGAGAGAGAGAGAGAGAGAGAGAGAGAGAGAGAGAGAGGAGGGGAGGGGGAGAGAGAGTCATAGGAATCCGTACATCAGCATGATTTGGTGATGATGATGATGATGATTATGATAATATGTATAGATATATGAGGATTTTTGGTAATTTTCACTTTTAGTTGTTTTAAATTCCTAGCATAAAATTGTACGTACGCATTATCTGAAATGAACTTAATTGTTATTCAGAACACATTTTATGATATTTATGTGTGAAAGCATGCAGTTGTATTATTTTCGAAACGATTCTAAGATTTGTATATTCCGCACGGATACATTCAAAATACCTCACGTCTTGTTTCAAAGTGAAAGTCAGTTGGCTAAATTCCTAGCATAAAATTATCTGAAATAAACTTAATTGTTATTAAGAACACATTTTATGATATTTTTATATTAAAGCATGCAGTTGTATTGTTTTCGAAAAAGTTTCTAAGATTTATTTATTTCGCACGCAGACTTTCAAAATAGCTACCGGTTTAGTTCAAAGTGAATGTCAAGGGAAGTTACTCTAATTGTCTTATTTGCTAGGAATTTTGACAACGAAAAGTGAAATTTACAGGATTTTTTTCGGTTATTCAACGTGTTTCACGTCATTATTACCTTTTTTTATCTCATGAGCAAGTCAGACCATAATACGTTATTTTTATCTGATGTGGTTGTCTGAAGTGTTTCATGGTATTTTCTTGCTTTTACTTTGAGAACAAGTGACAAGTCTCGTCAATTTTTTTATTTAAATTATTCGGACTATTGTCCTCATCATTATTCTTATCTAGACAATGTTTCGGCTGATGTGCCCTCTATCCTTCTTCAGGTATTTCTGGTGAGACTCGGGGACCATTTGACCTTTAGGCACCCCTTTTTGATCTCGATTAAAAAAGGACATGTTTTTCATTTACACCGTTAATATACGGTTGTTTTAACAGATGATTTTTAGAATTTTTTTACAATTATAAAACTAACCTCTAACCCTAACCACTAACAAACAACCGGATATTAACGGTGTAAATGAAAAACGTGTCCTTTCTTAATCAAAAAGGGGTGCCTAAAGATAATATGGTCCAGACTCGGAAATCTTCTCTTCGAACTCGGGAACCTTCTTGTCGAACTCAGGAACCTTCATGTTGTAATCGGGAACCTTCATGAAACTTCGAACCAAACCCTTTATTCAATCCACGGGATGTAGACTGTTCTTATTTTATTAACAACAACCGGGTGCCAGTGGTACAACGTTGTGTATATAACTATAAAGATGAGGACAAAATTCCGAATAATCCGAATAATACAAATTATCAAACATCCTTTAAAAAATTCTGAGAGAAAGAAATACCGTTAGAATAAGGCATTCTTCTCTTATTTTAGTGAAACGATTGTCTTTCATAAGTCTTTTATAAGTCTTTCTGCTTGCTTTTACCTTGAGTGCAAGTGACAGCAAGTCTCGTCAAAATACGACATTCTCGCGTGATTTCAACAATGCAGTTGTCTGAAGGATTTCCTACCATTGATATCTGTTTGTTTTTACTTTGGGAGCAAGTGACAGCAAGTCTCGTCAAAATACGACATTCTGGCGTGATTTCAACAATACAGTTGTCTGAAGGATTTCATACAATTAATATCTGTTTGTTTTTACCTTGGGAGCAAGTGACAGCAAGTCTAGTCAAAATATGACATTCTCGCGTGATTTCAACAATGCAGTTGTCTGAGGGATTTCATACCATTAATATCTGTTTGTTTTTACCTTGGGAGCAAGTGACAGCAAGTCTCGCCAAAATACGATATTCTCGCGTGATTTCAACAATGCAGTTGTCTGAAGAATTTCATACCATTGATATCTGTTTGTTTTTACCTCGCGAGCAAGTGACAGCAAGTCTCGTCAAAATACGACATTCTCGCGTGATTTCAACCATGCAGTTGTCTGAAAGATTTCATACCATTGATATCTATTTGTTTTTACCTCGGGTGCAAGTGACAGCAAGTCTCGTCAAAATACGACATTCTCGCGTGATTTCAACAATGCAGTTGTCTGAAGGATTTCATACTACTGATATGTTTGTTTTTACTTTGGGAGCAAGTGACAGCAAGTCTCGTCAAAATACGACATTCTCGCGTGATTTCAACAATGCAGTTGTCTGAAGAATTTCATACCATTGATATCTGTTTGTTTTTACTTCGGGAGCAAGTGACGGCAAGTCTCATCAAAATACGACATTCTCGCGTGATTTCAACAAGTTGTCTGAAGGATTTCATACGGTTGATATCTGTTTGTTTTTACTTTCGGGAACAAGTGACGGCAAGTCTCGTCAAAATACGACATTCTCGCGTGATTTCAACAATGCAGTTGTCTGAAGGATTTCATACCATTGTTTGTTTTTACCTTGGGAGCAAGTGACAGCAAGTCAGGTCAAAATACGACATTCTAGTCTCATTTCAAAAATGCAGTTCTCTGAAGAAGTGTCTCACTTCTTTTTTTCTTTTTTTCGGATTCTTATTTCTTTCTGTTTCTCATTGTTGGTTTTCACTTCTTTTTCTTTCTTTTTTCTTTTTTTCTCTCTTTCTAGCATTGCCGTTTTGTTTTTATGCAACGTCTTGGCACATAAGCGCATCGATGAGCTTCGGAACTAAAAACACTTCTTGCCAGGATTTTATACTTCTTTGGCTTGCCTGATCTCTTGGGAATGTGTTTGGTGCCGCCCGTGGTACTGGTGCTGGATCGGTGCCAATGATAAGAACTCTTTGGAATTGTCCTAGCGACATCAGAATTGGCATTATATGCAAACAAGTGCTAACTACAGCTGTACTACACATGTGTGTCTGCGCGATAAATTGATGGAAACGTGTGGCAAGTGGGTATTGCAGAGTTTAAATAGTATTGACCTTGCTAAAGGCAGGAAGACAGATTACCAGAAAATTCGCACTTGGTCGGGTCGTCCGGTTCTTAGTGCAAGCTATCAAAAATACTTTTGTTATTTTTTTTTTTTTTTCGCTACAATTTATCTGTACCGGTTAAGAATACACCTGGGTTTACAAGTGCGTAAAAAGAACTGGGCCTCCGATCTATGAATTTATTTATAAAACTTTATAAAGCCTCATCTCAAACATTCAGAGAAAAAGAAGAGTCTAGATGACTTCTCGATATTATTAAGATGGTTGGTTGGTTGGTTAGATTTATCGCCCATAAATAAGTGTCCTTGTGCTAACCTCGATGTCATATACAGTATCGCATTTAAATAAGTGTGTGCGTTTTTTTTTCATTTATTTTATTCACAGAAGCGAAGAAGTCCAAAAGGGAACGAACCAGAAAAACAGAGAACTATACCAACTTCAAAGATATAGCAGAGATGTCCCACCAGTATAGGACATATACAAGAATATAGATGATAAGTATAATATTATAATAGGAAGAAAGAAAGGGCTATATCAACGTAGAAATGATTACGGCCAAGTTACGCTAAAATAATAATAATAAAATAAATTTAAAAAAACTGGGTCTCCAATCTATGAATTTATCTATAAAACTTATTTATGTTTAATAAAACAAAATCTGACTTGTATACAAATACCAGTGTTTAGTACTAATGGTTCCTGTTACGTAATTCATGGGTGGCTTATAAATTATGGGACCATATGAACTTTAGGCACCCATTTCGCGATCTCGATTCGTGGGGACTCTTTTCTTATTAACACCGTCAAAATCCGGTTGTTTGTTAGGGGTTAGGGTTACGGGTTAGGGTTAGGGGTTAAGGGTAAGTTTTATAATTAAAAAAAACCTCTAAAAATCGTCTGTTAACAATTAACCGGATTTTGACGGTATAGATGGAAAAAGTGTCCCCACAAATCGAGATCGCAAAAAGGGTGCCTAACGTTCATATGGTCCGAATTATGTAAGTATTATAGCTATATTTTGAATTAAAGTTAGTTGAAGATTTAAATAACGAGGTTCAATGGAAAGTTACTATTATAGTTTTGGACAGCATCTAAACCTGTGCTGACTTATACGTCGACTTCTGGCTGGCTGAAGGAAAGCGGGAGAAGTGAAATCAGTTTTAGTTAGCAGTTACTGACAGAAAGCCAGTGAGAACAGACGTCGCTCTCAAAATGTCGGCATCTCATCCACGCGGATCGAGATGACTTTTGGGTTGAGGTTTTGTAATAAAGATTATGATTGGCAGATGGTGACATTTTCTTGACCCCTTCGGAAACCCGCCAATGGTAGTGTGTGAAAAGAATTCAGATTTAGTTAGCAGATGCTTATACAGTGAGATTTTGAAGATCCCATGTAGAATTATCCCTTACTACCAGTTTTGGATACCTTATATATATATATATATATATATATATATATAATATATATATATATATAGTTAAATAATGCAGCCATTTTCAGTCTGCAAGTTTTGTCCTTTGTTTTTTCGTATTGCTGGATTATTTTTGTAATATCTGGCGAAAATTGGCTGATGTATTTGCCATATGTCATAGACCAAGTACTTTCTGCCCTATCGTGGGCCATCTTTAAGGTATTTTGAAACCGATAGGGCAGAAAGTACTTGGTCTATGACATATGGCAAATACAACAGCTAATTTTCGCCAGAGATTACAAAAATAATCCGGCAATACGAAAAAACAAAGGACAAAACTTGCAGACAGAGAATGGCTGCATTATTTAACAATATATGCCTACAAGAAAAATGCTGCCTAAATACACACACACACACACACACCACACACATATATATATATTATATATATATATATATATATATATAATAATAAGATTAATATGAAGTTCTGAGTAATCTTTCCTTGTAAAGATACGTAAATACTGAAACTGATACACCTTGCTCATAAATATAGACATAATTACCCAGTGGCATTAAAAAGAAATAGACTGAAAAAAGAGTTTTGGCTTGAAACCATTCTCAACAAATATCATACTTGCCGGTTTAACACAGTCGGCAGAGTATCAGCCTAGGAACCGCAAGGTTTGATATTGCCAACTCAGCCCATAGATGGCAAAGCTTGGATCTTGGCGTTTAAAGTGGGGAGCTTGTGTTAGGTGTGGTTCTTCACCTTAGACGCAAAAAAATCTTCCCGGTCGAGTGATAAGAGGAAGGGGGGAAATGAACGTTCGGTAACAGTAATACCCTAAACTCTAGGCATAAAATAACACTGGATGTGTTGACATGCCGTTAAAATCAATGATTAAATCTATGAATAATTTAAATCAGCAAAAAGATAGTTTGTTTTACATGTGTGAAATGAAACGATTTAAAAGGTTGGAAAAACACAGAACGGTTAAAAAGTAACCGTAGTATTATTGGCATTATTCGGACTATTGTCCTTATCTTCATTAATATCAGTACAACGTTTCGGCCGATGTGCCCTTCGGCCTTTCTCAGGCATTTCGTATCGGACTCGGGAACCTTCTTTTCGGACTCTGAAACCTTCTTTTCGCACTTGGGAACTTGTCGTAATCGGGAACCTTCCTGTTGTAATCGGGAGCCATCACGGAACTTTGAACCTAACCCTTAATTCTGTCCACGGGGATATCCTGTTCTCATTCCGCTAACCATATCAGACTCGGGAACCTTCTCGGACCCGAGAACCATCACGGACTTGGGAACCTTCTTTTCGGACTCGGGAATCTTCTTGTCGTAATCGGGAAGCTTCTGGTCGTAATCGGCAGCCATCACGGAACTTTGAACCTAACCCTTTATTTAGTCCACGGGGGGTATCCTCTTCTCATTCCGCTAACCATAGCTGGGGTAGAGGCGTTAAGCTGTGTTATTATTATTCAGATGTAGGCCGGCGGTCACATCGGCCGAAACGTTGTACAGATAACAATGAAGATGAAGACAATAGTCCGAATAATGCAGATAATACTAATCATCAAGCCTCGTCTAAAAAATTTCAGTGAACTGGTATGACATGGCATACAAAAATGCCACAACGTCTACAAAAATGCATCGAATGACGATTATGTAGAAAAATAAATATATGTTCAGATTTTTAACATGATGTAAACATCATTGACAATAAATAATAAACGTTTCTGTGATTTCTAAATATTTTGGAGAACTTACCTTTATGATTAAGCTTGTATATATAATTGTGTATAAATTATTAGTATTAGATAGGAATATTTGATAGTATATATAATTGTGTATAAATTATTAGTATTAGATAGGAATATTTGATAGTATATATAATTGTGTATAAATTATTATTATTAGATAGGAATATTTGATAGTTTGTCGCAGGCGTTGAATAGATACATACATTGTGGTGTATATCAGTGGAGACTGTAGGAGTTAAACTTTCTTGGGTATAGAATAATCCAACAGGGGATGCTGAAAACCAACCAACCAACCAACGAACATAGAAGTAAATAAATAAATAAAACACTTCTAGAACAGTACAGATTATGTCTACTCTTAGCTGTTAAGACATCTTCCTTGCGCATAAAATGCACCGCTGGCGTTGGCAACGAAATCGAGGCTATAAAAATGGCGGCCGCTGTACTCCCGGATGAAGGATATTGGCGCGCGCTGGTTTCTGTTAACAGTGGAAGATGCAAGTCATTAAACAAAAGCAACGGGTGCCGATGTGTGTGTCTGGAATTCAAGTATGGCGACACGCTGCTTGTCTGCAAATTTTTGATGGGAAAACTTCATCAAAAATGCGCGCACCAAAGAAAAAAAAAAAAAAAGAAAAGAAAAAGAAAGAAAGAAAACAATAAGAAAAACCACCAGCACCAGCACCAGCACCAGCACCACCAACAACGAAAAGCATTGTAGCGTTTAAATGATATAAACCGGACCCGAAGCTTGCGAAGAAATTCATTTTAATGTTAGACCAAGAAAGAACAAGAAAAGTCTAGTATTATCTGCGTTATTCGGAATATTGTCCTTAGCTTCATTGTTATCTGTACAACGTTTCGGTCGGTATGCCCTCTGGTCTTCTTCAGGTATTTCTTGTCGGTCTCGGGAACCCTCTTTTCGGACTCGGGAACCTTCTTGTTGTAACCGGGAAACTTCTTGTTGTAATCGGGAGCCATCACGGAACTTTGAACCTAACCTTTTATTCTGTCCACGGGGGTATTCTGTTCTCATTCCACTAACCATAGCTGGGATAGAGGTGTTAAGCTGTGTTAACTATTATTCTATTATTCTGCTCCCCTTGATCAGGATTGAACCTGCAATCTAGAGATAATTGTCACTTAGAAATGTCTTAACTTAACTCCTTTATCCATGTGTAAATTGAAGATGAGGTCAATAGTCCGAATAAGGCAGATAATACTAATCATCAAGCCTCAACTCAAACATTCAGAGAAAAAGAAAAGTCTATATGACCGCTCTATATGATTTAGTTGGTTGGTTAGATCTATCGCCCATAAATAAGTGGCCTTGTGCTAACCTCGATCTCATGTACAGTATCGCATTTAAATAAGTGTTTTTTTTTTTTATTTATTTTATTTATAGTAGCGAAGAAGTCTTGTGGAGTCCAAAAGGGAACGGACCAGAAAAAATAGAGAGAAACAACCCAACATAGAAGAAATAGCAGAAATTGCTGGTCACCACATTCAGTACTTAAATAAGTGCATTTTTTTATTCATTTATGTCATTTACAGACAATAAAAACAGAGGGAATCAGCCCAACTTCGAAAAAAGAAAAAAAGAAGAAGAGGAACAACAGCAACAGCAACAACAACAATGATGACGACGACGACGAAAATCATACTCGTGTTTAAATGATTATTAAACGGGGACCAAAACTTACCAATAAACTCATCTTAATGGTGGGGTAAGAAAAGAGCACAAGAAAACTCCAGATGTCCGCTCAATATTATTAAGTTGATTGATTGTTTGGTTGGCTTAATCGCCCAAGAATAAATGGCCTTGTGCACTTAGATAAATATCGCACTTAGGTAGGTGGCTTTTTGCTCACTTAGGTGTCATATGCAGTATCGCACTTAAATAAGTGTTTTTTTTTTCATTTATTTTATTCACAGAAGCGAAGAAGTCTAAAAGTCCAGAAAAACAGAGAGAACTATACCAACTTCAAAGAGATAGCAGGGATGTCCCACCAGTATAGGACATATACAAGAACATAGATAATAAGTACAATATTATAATAGGAAGAAGGAAAGGGCTATACCAACGTAGAAATGATTACGGCCAAGTCACGCTAAAAACACCGGTTTGCGAAGTTAAGCAATGATGAGCCTGTTCAATAATTAATCGGGTGACCACTTAATAAACAGCAGGTGTTGTAAGCAATCTGAGTCATTTGCTAATCAAAATGACATGATTCCGCATTAAATGCCCCGAGAAGGTTTTATATACCCTTAAACAAATCCCCCAACATAGAAATTAACAATGCATACTATTTTAAGCCAAGGGATTTGCTTCCGAGTGTCAATTAGAATATTATAAAAGACTAGCAGGACTTGTGGATATACCACAGTATGATAATTTAATTATTACAACGTTTGATATGTTTACTTAAGATCTATTGCGAAATAGTTCAATATGTAAAAAGTATAATAATCGTGATTAGAGAAAGGGGGTGAGCGCGCAGAAGTGATAATGCTAATCTCTTTCAATCGAAAATAATGAAAAGATGAAAAGAAGGAAAGAAAGAAAATGGAGAAGAAGAAGAGAGAGAGAGAGATGGGGAGAAATAGAGAGAGAGAGAGAGAGAGAGAGAGAAAGAGAGAGAGAGAGAGAGAGAGAGAGAGAGAGAGAGAGAGAGAGAGAGAGAGAGAGTTAAATCAAGATTATTATACTTTGTGTTTATCTAATTATTTTGCAAACGCTCTTAAGTAAACATATCAAACGTTGCAATAATTAAATTATCATAATGTGGTATATCCACAGCTCCTGCTAGTAACCAAAAATAATGTAATGTATTTAGTGTTTGAAAGTTGCTTTTACAGGCTTCCATATTTATCTACAGAGTTCTATTTGTGCTCCCATTTAGACGCTCACGTTGTGTAAAAATAAGTAACGACGAGAAAATGTATTGTTTATTTTTATTGGTTTTTTGGTGTATGGTATGATGTATTCTCCATTAGTGAAGTTCAATCGATTTGTATTATTTGCTCATTTGCAAAAACTGATAAGAGACAGGAAAAAAAAATCATGAGACGTAAACAGAATTACGTTAAATATGTTCTTCCGAATATGTTGATTCAGAAAACATATATAAGAAGAACTCCATTGCCAGTGGTTGGGGGGTCACATGACCAGTACCATAAAGCTATGGTCAACAGGAGGCGAGGTTAGTGAAAGCCAGTTGTTGAGGGGGAGGGGGAGAGTCGGGGTTTGATCAGCCCCGATTGGTCCCCTGGGGGAGGAAATCCGATGTTGAAAGGCCAGAAATTTCCAATGATCCGAGGGATATAACATCGCTGAAGACTCCAGCCTCCATCATCCTATCGATGTATTTTACGAGAGGAGTTGAAAAAAAAAAGAAAAAAAGTAAAAATTACCCACCTTACTCAGGTATCATAAACTTGTGGAAAATTCTTATGATTTTGCAAGTAAAGCTAAGTAAAGTCGTCGGGGCGGCCTAATGTCGGTATCAGCCAGCCAGCGAGGGAGTCTATCCCCTTTTTACTAGTGCTAGATCAAGGAGATTATGTTAGCATCTTAAAAAATTGTGTTGCAAAAAATGAGCTGAAATAAAAAATAAAAATAAAAAAACGTTGAATACCCATCAAGAATTAATAAAACAAAATATCTTTGGTATAAAATAACCCAACAAGGTTTGACAAGCTGTAAAATTCAGCCAACCACCACAACAACAACAACAACGGAAATATGTGAGTATGTGTATATGTATCTGTGTATATTCATTTCTATTTTTCTATTTAGGAGTAGAAGCGGACCATATGACCGTTAGGCACCCCTTTTTGATCTCGATTAAGAAAGGACATGTTTTTCATTTACGCCGTTAATATCCGGTTGTTTTAACAAACGATTTTTAGATTTTTGTAAAAATAATAAAACTAACCCCTAACCTTAACCCCTAACTTTAATCCCTAACAAACAACTGGATATTGACGGTGTAAATGAAAAACATGTCCTTTCTTAATCGAGATCAAAAAGGGGTGCCTCAATGTAATATGGTCTGTAAAAGCGCTTAAAGTAGTTTCAACTAACGAGAAGAGTTCCCCTTTGAAATCAGAGTTTTCCTTTTCCTAGACCGGTTGCCATAACAAGATTAAGTAAAGTAAAGTCGTCGGGGTGGCCTAAATTTGGTATCAGCCAGACAGTGAGGGAGTCTATCTTCTTTTCACAAAGCGCTAGACCAAGGAGATTATTTTAGCATCTGAAGTGAAGCGCCACATCTATAATCTGCTCCTTACTTTACCGCATAGATCCTTGTGCTACTCTTACGCTAAGTTGGCGAAGTTCGGTATCGAAATAGGAACCTTGTGGTTTCTAGGCGAAACTTGATTGTAATTTATGGGAAAATTTGTGCATG
>CM042158.1:49739805-49744786 GCA_023376005.1 Doryteuthis pealeii
TATATATATATAATATAATATATATATATATATAGAGAAACACGATGTTAATGCAGGTATAAGGAATGAATGTTCTGCTACTATCAGTAATAGGAAAATCCATTCTCACTGACAAGTTAAAAGGACAATTCTTCCAACCCATTTTTGTATCAGTGCTACTGTAAGCCTGCACCACTTGTACCATAAATCAGAGCCTAGAAAATAAGCTAAATGGAAGCTATCTGAGAATGCAGCTAAACGGCACTTGCCCCTTCGTGGATACCAGATGCTGAGCAAAGGACCTCTCGAAAGGCATGAATGATAGGAGTGTTTGGCAAGTGATTATCATGGATATCAGTGCTACTAGCTGGCATGATATATTATATATATATATATAATATATATATATATATATATATATAGTATATATATATATAGAATGAGAGAAGGTAGAAAATACTGGTGACAATAAAGATGAGGACAACTGTCCGAAATTGTTGATATGAAAGTGGTTAGTCAACTCATAGTATTAGCAAACATGAGAACACAACATATATTCTAGGATGTGATATATAAACATACGTGCGCGTGGTGTATTGGTTAAAAATCATTGGAAATGGACTCGTCACCTCGAGTTCTAATCCTGGTGTGGTAATTGCATTTCACTTAGCGCTAATACCCTTGGGAAAAGGTATGAATCCTACTTTTACCTCCATGTGTAAATAGTAGGACAGAATGCGCTCTTTAACCTTGGTTGGACAACCGGTCTAGGAGAAGGAAAACTCTGTATTCAAATCTGTTGAACTCCGCTTAAGAAATTGACCTTGTGTCACATCCTGATCGTGCGCAGGGTCTGGTAAATATATATACAATGGTACTTGGACTTACAGCACTAGGATACATGGACACAAATTTTCTGCGTCTTTTTAGATTTTTATGTGTCAGAGACACAGGACGCGTACTTATCAGCATCTCTGCATATATATATATATATATATATTTGGGAGGATATGTGCTTAATTGAAGTCAAACCTAATTTTTTAGAAAGTTAATTAATTAATGATTAATTAGGCGGGATTTAACTACTTAAATGTAAGGCTAAACTAGTCGAGTTCAATTAAGTACATATCCTCCCAAATATTGTCGGCTGAAAATAGCCATATTTGTTTACGTTATATATATATATATATATATATATATATATATATATATAAAACCCTTACACCATTTATATTTTTTACTTTATATATAATAAAAAATAGAAAATAGAAAAATAAAAAAATAAAAAATAAAAAATTCTTTTATGTAAAAATCCGTTGCATGCCTACCATGAACGGGTTAAAACTCGTCCGGTTTGAAAAAGAGAATTTGTTCTATTGTTGAATTTGAAATATGTCTTCTTCTTTCAAAAACTGTTACACTTATATATTATCGTCGCTGACCGAGAAACGCATGGCGGATGTGAAAACGACCGCATGACTTTTTGGAATATCAATGTTTTCGTTTTGAATTCAAATTATTTTCTGCTTCTCTCTCGATGAGTCCGTTAACTACCCTGAACTGAATGTACAAGAAAGAATAAAAAGAAAAAAAAAAAATTATGCTCAAATTTTACAGGTGACTACAGATTGGTTGCATAGTTACTACAACGCAGTCCCGGAGACGCAGCACATAGGCAGCGCCCCCACATCCCCAAGGTACTATTTTCAGTTTGTACAATCAACACAAATATCAAAATCATTAAAAAAATAAATGTGTTTGAATATTGTTTTGTGTCATCGTATATCGATTGTTCGCTTGCTTTCCAGAGCGACGAATTTTCTGCAGAGTTGCACTTTGTCGTTTCTAACTTCCGGTCGGTTATCTTCGGCTATAAATAAGAAGACACGTCCAGAAGACAATTTCTCCTCCTTGAGTTTGCTCGGCACTCAACCCACATCCCGCTGTGCTCACCTTTCCCACTTCAGACAACTACCATAGTGGGTAGATATCGGACCGGTCCTTCTAGCTTCACGGCAGGAAAATTTGATGAATCTCAGAAAGGTTGAAAGTCCAGGTGACAGGATCGTAAAGAAAAGTCCTGAGTCCTGATACGCAAGACACGGAAATGCTGAAAATCAGTTTCTCGCACTTCTCGTATCTTTCGGGTTTGCTAGTTCGTATTTTCACTTCTGATTGGTTGCTTCTCACTTGTTTAAATTTCTGAAGTTTCTATTGGTGATTTCTCTTTCTTGCCCATCCCCACCCCCTTTCTCTTATATTTCCTTGTCGAATAAAGTCACAAAGAATATGTGATTCCAAAAGCCATAAGCCAAAAAAGTAGAAGAAATAAAAAATTCTGTAGGGTCCAAACATAAAACATAACCAATACACACACACACACACACACACACACACACACACACACACACATATATATATATATATATATATATATATATATATATATATATATATATATTATATGCTTTAATATACCAAACTTGTTGGTAAAATCCTCGCGGTGAGAAAAAAAAAAACAGCAAATAGTTTGATTGTAAAAATTACTACCAAACATCAACCGGGAAGAAAAAATGTTGTAAAAAGAAAAGACCAAGATAATCGTACTAACAAAAAATAATCTATTAGTACAATATTTTGGCCAAAAGAAAAAACAATTTATATGCATATATATATATATAAGATATATATATATTCATACAAAACCACGAGGAGACTAAAGCTAATAAGTAAAAAGTGCTCAATACCTAAGTAGAGCAAATAATAAAGATAAATCTAATGAGTCAGACGAACCTACTAAAAGTTTCGCTTAATGCTCTTCAGGGCTACGATCTGACTCTCTTATATATACTAGCAAATATATGCACCCTCCGGGTGCAAATATTTAAGTTTTGATATAATAAAATATCATATTAAATTAGAAAGGCTAATGAAACTGACTAAGAATGCAGATAAAAAGATTTGCAACAGAGGGGGTATAATCGAAAAATAGAACAACTTTGAAACTAACTATTCCATCATTTTTCATTACTCCCCTCTTTCATTGGTAAATTTTCCTAATTTAACTATTTAGTTAAAATAGGAAGTAAAGGATAATATTACAGTTATTTCTTCTTGTAAATAAATTTCTTTTAAGATTTATCCACGAGATTTTTGTTTATATTTCTTAAGATAAAACCAAACAATTAGAAATCAATAATACCAAGCACATATTTATTAAAATAAAATTTTAAATATCAATATGCAAATTAGCCTTCTCGTTCACACTGTAAACCGCTATTTTGTTGTATATATAAATACAATTCCATGTTATTAGTATGTAGATATAGTTAACAGTATTAATGATGTAAAACGATTTTATTAATTGAGGTTTAAATAAAAATAAAATCGTTGAGAATGTGACATAAATAACTAAAGGAATTGTGACTTGAGTAGTAATGTAGTTTCGGTTACAGACAGAAAGACACACAATCTCCATTATAATAAGATATTAGCATGGGACCAAGTCGGCTACCATTGGTTTCATGCAAGCCTAATTCTTTAAGCGGAGCAATATACACGATCGATTGTCCAAGTTTGTATTTCATTGCAATTAATCACTGCCTAACTTTGGTTATCGTTCTGCCTGATTTGACCTTAATCTTTGAAATAAGTAGACCACTGCACATACCTCGGTAGCAATATCTCATTTACTGAACAAAATTGACTTGTAAACAAATATACAAATACATATATTTTTATTTTATCTTATTTTTATTTTTATTCATTTGGGTATTTACACATGCAACCGGTGGCATATATTCTGCTTTTAGATTTTACAAGCATTGTAATTTGTTGTATATTCTTTTCTTTCAGTGTGAATGGTTCCAGATATCCATTTTTGCATGGCAACAAAAACAAAAAACGCCCACATTGTTACGTTCCTTCAGACGGTAACAATGGAAAATATCCCGATGATTTGTGAGAAGTTAAAGGAGGGAAGAAAATCGAAAAAAAAAGAGAAGAAATGTTAATATTCTGTGGGTATTCCGTATGAAGTGTCAGTGCCAGCCGTTAAATATATATTTCGTTATTTTGAAAGTTTCAAGGGTGCGGTAGAGGGGTGGAAGGGTGTAAATTCACAGTGAAAAATAAACTTTGTGTTCTAAGAAATGTCTTCCTTAAGAAATAACAGATTCTAAATAGATAATTATAAAAAAAAAGAAAAACGCAAGACAACACACACACACACACACCACACACACATACCACACAGATATATATACATATACACACACATACACACACATATATATATTTATATATATATATACATATATATATATAGAGAGAGAGAGAGGGTGAATATATGTATATATAAATGCATACACACACAAAAAACCCCACCCCACCACCCCATATATAATATTATATATATATCTTGATATATGAGAGAGAAAGCAGATAGAGAGAGGATAAGAGAGAGAGAGAGAAGTGAAGGAGAGCTAGAGCAAGATTTATTAGTAATGAATATATATATAATCACAATATATATATAGAAAATGTACATACATATCATATATTTTAAACGCACGTGCACACAAACGTACACACACGCGCACATATATACTATATACTATATACTATATATATATAATAATATAATACTATATGATATACCTACTATAGACACGCGCACGTGACCCGTGGCAATCACCATGAGCTCCGGGATAGTATACTTGGGATTAGGAAAAAGACGAGATTGCCAATATATAATTATATCATATATATAATCCAAAAAATCAGGTCTAGATGGGACTGGATTATTATGTTTTATTAAAATCTAAACTAAAAAATCCGTATTTCCAATTAATAAAACGAAGTGACATTTTCCATTCCGTCCGAAAAAATATCACTGCGTTAGGAAGTTAACGAAAGACAACAATGAATATATTCACCTTACACCGAAAAAAATGTAAGGGTTTAAAAAAAAGGGAGACAGAATGCGCCATAGTAATCCATA
>CM042158.1:49747386-49749886 GCA_023376005.1 Doryteuthis pealeii
AGTCGTTGACTTTCTAAAAATAATTAAAAATAAAAACAAAAAAATAAAAAAAATAAGAATGTTTTTTCCACGATTCGTTTTGTAGTTATTGGCCTTTATTTTTCTAATATCCGGTGGTTGAGTTAGACGATTCATTGAACATATCCTTCGCTTGCACTGAATGTCTCTCTAGTTCATTTACTATTTTTTTCCATTTTTTTTTAACATTTGAAATTAATCAATGGCCAATGCAGAAAGATGCTTATCGGGCAATAAATAACGCCAGTTGGGGATTTCAACATTACAAATTTATTTTTGGAGATGGAACTCCCTTATGTAGAATTCACCAGGAAATTTATCGATAACAGACCAGTCTTTATTATTTTAATTTTTTTACTCTTTTATTAAGGCATTTGAAATATTTTCTTTTCTTGTTTCTTTTTATATCAATGTTTTTTTCTTTCTCTCCATTAATATAAAATATCATTGCACTAAACATTACATCTTTCGGTAATACAAAATCTATTTAGAATAATACTACCTTAGATAGTATTCATCTACTTTTTTTTGTTTTTTTTATCTTTCTATTTAGCAGAAATAAACTAATAACAGATAAGACACAAATATTTAAAAAAATGATTTTTCTCTTTTAATAAGGTATTTGAAATATTCTATTTATTTTATTATTATTATTATTATTTTTTTTTCTTTCTCTCCATTAATATAAAATATCATTGCACTAAACATTACATCTTTCGGATAATAACAAATCTATTTAGAATAATACTACCTTAGATAGTATTCATCTACTTTTTTTTGTTTTTTATCTTTCTATTTAGCAGTAAATAAACTAATAACAGATAAGACACAAATATTTTTTTAAATATTTTCTCTTTTATAATAAGGAAATATTTTATTTTATTTATTCATTTATATTTTTTGGCTTTCTTCAATTAAAAAATTTATTACACTAAATTTACATCTTTCGGTAATACAAAATCTATTAGAATAATACTACTTAGAATAGTATTCATCTACTTTTTTTGTTTTTATCTTTCTAATTAGCAGTAAATAAACTAGTAACAGATAAGACACAAATATTTGAAAAAAATATTTTCTCTTTTTAATAAGGTATTTGAAATATTTTATTTTATTTTATTATTATTATTTTTTGTTTTTGTTTTCTTTCAATTAAAAATTTTATTACTCGAAACATTACATCTTTCGGTAATAAAATCTATTTAAATAATACTACCTATAGATAGTATTCATCTACTTTTTTTTTATCTTTCTAATTAGCAGTAAATAAACTAGTAAACAGATAAGACACAAATATTAAAAAAAATATTTCTCTTTTTAATAGGTATTTGAATATTTTATTTTATTTTATATTATTATTATTTATTGTTTTTTTTTCTTTCAATTAAAAAATGTTTACTCGAAAGCATTACATCTTTCGGTAATACAAAATCTTATTTAGAATAATACTACCTTAGAATAGTATTCATCTACATTTTTTGTTTTTTATCTTAATATATTTAAATACTCAGTTAATTAAACTAAGTAACAAGTAACGACAAAAACTAATTTACTACCTTTTAAATTAAATAGTAAAATAAAGGTATATCTAAATAAGAATAATTATTTTTGATAAGGATTACTTTTATTAATTATTTTTTTGTTTTGGGCTTTCTTTCAATTAAAAAATTATTACACTAAACATTTAACATCTTCGGTAATACAAAATCTATTTAGAATAATACTTACCTTAGATAGTATTCATCTACTTTTTTTGTTTTTTATCTTTCTAATAAGCAAGTAGATTATAATTACTAGTTAACATCATAACAATTAAGACACAAATATCTTTTTAAAAGAAAAAAGATATTTACTCTTTTAAGAATAAGGAGGTATTTGAAATATTATTATTTATTTTATATTTATATTTATTATTTTGTAAGGTAATTTCCATAATCAATTTAAAGAATGTATTACTCGAAACATTACATCTTTCGGTAATACAAAATCTATTTAAAGAATAATATCCTAATAGATAGTATTATAAAATCTACTTTTTTTTTGTTTTTTCTTTATCTAGTTTCAATCTATGCAGATAGATAATGATTAACTAATAAACCACACAAACATTTTGTGAAATAAATTTTACTCGTATACTTTAATAATATATATTGAAAAGTTATTGAGATTGTTTTTTTTCGTTATCTTTCATTATTATAAATGTTAATTCCACAGCGAAACGCTATTAATTGTTTCTTGAGGTAATAATTTTTAATGGAGAGAAAAGCAGAAAATCATTGATTTAGAAATACAAAATCATACTTTAGAATAACTACTATATTAGATAAGCATAACTTTAATTTTTTATTTATTTAAATCTTCTATTTAGCTATGTATATAAATGAATTTCATGATAAAAATAATTTGATCACTTAAGATAAACTAATATTATATCATATAAAAATAAAGGATATATTAAGAAATATTAAAATCTGTAGATTTT
>CM042158.1:49754886-49766354 GCA_023376005.1 Doryteuthis pealeii
TAAATTTGCTCTACTTTGTATTGAGCACTTTGTATTTGTTTTATCACGGACTTAGCCCCTGGATCCTGTGCACCTCCAACGATCGAGCCCATATTCCCCGGTAAGCCACCCTTTATATATAAATACACACACACACACACACACACAACACACAAAACACAACACACACACACACACACACACACCACATATATATATATATATATATATATATATATATATGGTCAAGGGAGATATTTTTATTAAGTTTACTAGCAAATATATGCACCCTCCGGGTGCAAGTATTTAAGTTTTAATGTAATAAAATATTGTATTAAATTAGAAAGGCTAATGAAACTAAATAAGAATACAGATAAAAAGATTTGAAACAGAGGGGTTATAATAAAAGATTTGAAACAGAGGGAGTATAATAAAAATGGAACAACTGAAACTTACTCTTCCATCACTCTCGTCTTTCATTGTTATTTTTTCTAATTTAAGTATTTAGTTATAAGAGGAAGTAAAGAATACAATTACAGTTATTTTATCTTGTTAATGGATTTCATTTAAGATTCATTGAAGTGATTTTTGCTTATATTCATTAACATAAAACCAAACAGTTAGAAATTAATAATACTAAGCACATATTTATTAAATTCGATTTTTTTAACATTAATATGCAAATTAGCCTTCCCGTTCACACTGTAAACCGCTATTTTGTTGTATATATAAATATAATTGCATGTTGTCAGTATGTAGACATAGTTAACAGTATTAATAATGTAAGACAATTTTATTAATAATTGAGGTTTAGATAAAAATAAAATCATGGAGAATGTGATGTCAATAATTAAGAGAATTGTGACTTGAGTAGGAATATAGTTTCGGTTACAGACAGAAAAACACACAATCTCCATTATAATAAGATTATGCGAAATAGGCCATTGGGCTAAGGCACATTTTTGATCCACATTAATATTGATCAGGTGTCTATGTATAGTGAATATAAAAAGTCACTCCAGAAACTAATGAGACTGATGTGGTATCCTTTTTACTTATTTTATTTTCATTCCTTTGCTTTATTCGCGTTGGCACACTTAATTGGAATAAGCTGATTCATATTTGACCTGAGACACGTGTGAAAACATTGACTCCAAGATTTTAGCGAATATTCAGTTTTCAACATAAACAGATTCCTTGTTAATGCACCTAATCCAGCGTTTCTTCATGAATCATATTCATCTGAAATCAATATTTCATGTCGGAATTCACAATAACCTTATTGATTCATCATCATATATTTAGAATGAATTATTTATTTTTCAAATTCATCTACTGTATGTAGACGCTTTGCAATAACAGTTATTGTACTTAAAAAAAAGTTTTCTTGGTTGAAATCTTCGTAAAACCACCCGAAGGACATTCATAGTAATTTTCTAGTAGTCAGATATTTAATGCGAAATCTACAACTTCTTTTTCCTTTTTCTTATTATAGCGTGAAATTACTTGAACTCCTCTTAAAATGTTTTCTCCGCATATGATCAATTGCCATTTACACATCAAAGTTCTTCAAAATAATCTTTGGAATTATTAGAAGAGACTTAATTAAGACTGTCAGGCAAATAGAACCATAAGATCAAATTCGGGGTTTTATTTTTTTACGGCATATCAACTCTATTAGGGTCATTTAATGCAGAAATACATAATTTTGATAAAAGTTTCCATGTTTTAAGATCATATCTTCAAATTGGTATAAATAATTTTCATTTGGTTCGTTTTGTTTGTTTTATGGCATATCAACCCTTTTCGGGTCATTTAATGCCGAAACACGTTATTTTGATAAAAAGTTTCTATGATTCAATTTCTTAATATCTTCAAATTGGTATAAATAATTTTTATCAATTTCATACGTTTGTTTGTTTTACGGAATATCAACCCTTGTCGGGTTATTTAATGTAAATGTATATTTATACACGTGTTCAGATATATCTCGGTAAAATTCATATAAATGTATGTATGTGTCTGCGTATATATATATATATATATATATATATATATATAATATATATATATATATATATATAAGTAATTGGAAATTTGTTTGAAGCATTGTTAAGTATGTTATAATATATTAATGATTTGAAGGCAATTACAATGTGTATAAAAATAAAAACAAAAATATTTTATTTTTGTCTTATCGATTTCAAAGAAAACTTTATCTTCAGAGACGAATATCAGAAATGTACGTGCTTAATTTTTTTTGCGTGGTTATACTTTTTTTTCTTCTTTTTTCCTCTTCTTCTTTTTTCTTTCTTCCCCCTTCCCCCTTCTTTATGTTATGAATGAAATGGGCGAATAACTGTAATCTCATATTTTGTTGAATATTTGTTGAGAATGAATGTTTAAACCCCCTACCTTGTATATGTATCCAATATTGTCTGTTTATCATCCGGTGAATTTGTAACAATGTAGCCGTGTTCAATTCGAACATCGACATCACGACCAATTGCCATACCGTGTTTGTCTATATTTCTCCATAGACTCGGATTAATTAAGTCTTTTGTTGATCAGTCTGTTTAGAAATGTTTGAATGAAGAAAAAGTCTCTCACAGTCTGCTTATTATCTGTGATAAATTTTAGTTTTCCTTAAATCAACAAAAGTCCTGAAGAAGATTTACTAAACAGATTGAAACACTGAAGCGTTGGCTATATATGAAGAAAATGTTTTCAAAAAATAATTAACATTTTTCATTTTTCTCCCTCACAAAAATTTCTGTAACGGTGTCCTGATGATGGTTTAATACCGAAATACTTAAGTATTGACACGTAAAATTGTTTCCTCGGACCGTAACATCCTGTGTTTGTTATATTTTTTAAAAAAATTTTCTTCATATATTGTCGGATTAATTTCCTCATCGTATTTCCATATATATATATATATATATATATATATATATATATATATATATATAGTGAAAAATTGATGTTGACTTTATATATATATATATATATGTTTTTTCCCCAAACAACAACAATGAACACACATTTCATTCAAACATCAACAAGTTTAAGATTATTAATAACACTAGCAAATATATGCACCCTCCGGGTGCAAGTAGTTAAGTTTTAATGTAATAAAATATTGTATTAAATTAGAAAGGCTAAGGAAACTAAATAAGAATGCAGATAAAAAGATTTGAAACAGAGGGGGTATAATCAAAAAATAGAACAACTGAATCTTACTCTTCCATCACTCTTGTCTTTCATTGTTATTTTTTCTAATTTAAGTATTTAGTTAAATGAGGAAGTAAAGAATAAAATGACAGTTATTTTTTTCTTGTTAATGGATTTCATTGAAGATTTATTGAAGAGATTTTTGCTTATATTCATTAAAATAAAACCAAACAGTTAGAAATCAATAATACTGAGCACATATTTATTAAATTCGATTTTTTAATATCAATATGTAAATTAGCCTTCCCGTTCACACTGCAAACCGCTATTTTATTGTATATATAAACATAATTGCATAGTATGTAGATATGGTTACCAGTATTAATAATTTAAAAACAATTTTATTTATAATTGAGGTTAGAAAAAATAAAATCATTGAGAATGTGATGTCAATAACTAAGGGAATTGTGACTTGAGTAGTAATATAGTTTCGGTTACAGACAGAAAAACACACAATCTCCATTATAATAAGATTTCATTCTTTGCAATACAAATTATACCCATCCACCAAAACTTTCAAATTTTTAACGGCCTCTACGGCCTCTGCGTTCCTAATGATTAAAAAAAAATATTCTTTTTTTTTTTCGAACATTTATTCTATTCTTGTCTCCAACGATTTTTATATCTACTTAAAAAATCACTCTGATGAAGGTCGTAAACAAATCTCTCTGTATGCGGAATATTTTATGCATTTTTCCTATTATTATTATTATCATCATTTCAACTCCATCTGATTTTTTTAATAATAATAATAACGTAAATCCGTATACATTTTGATAAACAGACCGAAATACATGTGTAAGTGATATCGATTAAAAGTGATATCGATAAAATTCATTTGTATTCATCAACATTTCTTTTCTTTACTCATTTTTTCCTCAGATTGTCGGATTCATTTTCCATTCTTACATATACTAGCAAATATATGCACACTCCGGGTGCAAGTATTTTAGTTAAATTTTATAACAAAATATGATATTAAATTAGAAAGGCTAAGGAAACTGAATAAGAATGTAGATAAAAAGATTTTGAACAGAGGGAGTATGATTGAAAAATAGAACCACTTTGAAACTAACTCTTCCATCATTTTCCGTTACGCCCGTCTTTCATTGGAAAATTTTCCTAATTAAACTGTTTAGTTAAAATAGGAAGTAAAGAATAATATTACAATTATTTCTTCTTGTTAAGGGATTTCTTTTAAGATTTATTGAAGAGATTTTTGCTCATATTCAATAAGATAAAACCAAAGAATTAGAAATCAATAATACTAAGCATATATTTATTAAAATCATTTTTTTAAGATCAATATGCAAATTAGCCTTCCCATTCATACTGTAAACCTCTATTTTGTTGTAAATATAAATACAATTGCATGTTATTAGTATGTAGATATGGTCAACAGTGTAAGTAATGTAAAACAATTTTATTAATAATTGAGTTTTAAATAAAAATAAAATCATGGAGAATATGATGTAAATAACTAAAGGAATTGTGACTTGTATAGTAATATAGTTTCGGTTACAGACAGACGAACCCACAATCTCCATTATAATAAGATATATATACATATATATATAATTTAAGATAACCTTCATGTTTTGGAATTGATTACTATTCCAAAAAGATATGACAGTTGCTAGGCGTCAGATAGAAACAATAGAATTGTTTTATTACATTTTGATACCATTATACGTATCTTTTGTTTGTTTTCTTTAGTTTCTGTTTTTTTAGGGGAAGTTCTCCTCTTGTCTTTTTTTTTTGTTTGTTTTTATTGTTTTTTTCAGGTTTGCTTTTTTTTTTCAAATTGGGGTTAGGGTGAAATTGAAATCCTTTTATCTTTTCTCCTTTTTATCTCTGCCCTTCCGGTTGGTCGACCATTTCATTTTACGTCTGACCGCTTATAAATGAAACTTTTACTACAAATCAACGAACGCCTTTCAACCCCCAACACCCGTTCTCTGCTTATGCCCCCCTCCCCCACCACGAAAAAACAAAAAACGAACACGTCTTAGTATGTCCTGATCCGAACCATCATCTCCGATCCATTTGATTCATCTATTTAATTACATATATATATATATATATATATATATATATATATAATATATAATTTTTACATACGTGTATCTATATATACGTATATATATGTATTCATATATGTGCATATGTATACATATATATATATATGAAGATACACACATATATATATATATACATACAAACTCATGTATATATACATATGCATATACATACACATACGTACATGGAAAATACACACACACACTTATATATATATATATATATATATATTTATATTTGACTTAAGGTAGCGTGGATATGGAGTCATCACCTGGTTACTGACAATTTCTCGCCTATGCGATCTTCAAACAAATGGGTATATATATAATATATATATAATATATATATATATATATATATATATATATATATATATATATATATAGGTGGTAGATTATGTGGTTAATTAAGCTATAGACAGAGCTATAGACAGCTCTGCTGATGAGGCCTAATGGGCTGAAATGTACATACAGAGATCACTTTTTCTCGATTTGTTTACGCTTTACATTTAAACCGATATGCACGCCTAATTCATTTAGTTATAATTAATTAATTAACAAAATTAGGTATGACTTAAATTAAGCACATAATCTCCCACAAATTGTCGGCCTTCGCCATTTCAAACACACTGTTTGACTACTTCATATATATATATATATATATATATATATATATATATATTATATATGGAGAGAGAGAGAGAGAGAGAGAGAGAGAGAAAGAGAAGAGAGAGCGTGAGAGAGAGAGAGAGGGGGGAGAGAGAAGGAGATAGAATAAAAGTAGTAAAAAACATGACTCGTTGGTCACCCATTGAGCTTTGGATAGATCATTGTGATCAGAAAAAAAGTGAGTTTGCAAAGCAAATAAAATTAGAAAATGAGAATAAAAAAAAAAAATTTAAAATCATTTTGTAAGATTTCTAAGAAAGGTTCCCTTTCTTAAAAATCTTACAAAATGATTTTGATTTTGTTTTAATTAGATCAAATGTTCCGTTTGACCTAATTAAAATTTAAATGGACCAACATTCTCGGAATTCTATTCAGAGCCGTGTTATTGAAAAGGTATAGCCTGGCTGTTGAATAAAGTTAAAACACAAATAAAGTTAGTTCAATGAAGTTAAATCTCCTTCTCGCACTCTCCAATCTCTCTTTACATTCACAGAGAAACTAACTTATATAAGGAGTAGTTAATCATGATAGGTAAGGGTCGAGTCAGGTGTTGTATACCCTTTCTTAAATTCTTATCTCTTGTCGTCTTTTCTTCTTGTCGGCTTTGCTATTTTGGTCTGGTCTCTTCTAAGGTCTGGACTTACTTGGGGACTTCGGGTCTGGTTTCTGTTAAGGATTTCTCCTTATCAGAAGCCCTGTGTCATTGTTAGTTTTTAGATAATAAACACAAGACTTCGATTTACTCTTGATCTTATTTTATTGTTAAATCCCCACCAGACGTCTGCGCAGATCCTTACATCCTATCGGGCTCCTATCTGCTAACTGACTGAAACTTACTTACTATCTAAACCGGAAGAGAGGGTCCTCTCTACCGGTTCTCACGGTATCCACCAGAAGGTTAGGACTGAGGTCAAGCCTTGTCACTCATCCTTCAAGGCCGTGGGCTATAGCTTATAACAGCCATTTTGATTTCTACACTATTGCCATAAATATATAAGTATCTAATAATTATGTAACACAGGTTTTGACGTAATTGCAACTAAAAACATAACTCAATCCGAGAACTAAGGAATATTTTAGCATGTATGTTGTGTCATTAAACTATATAGGCAAAAATCGTTAGGAAACAATCATTTATTCACCAAGCTTTAGTATAATGATAGAATGGAAATAAAGATCGGGTGGCTGAAGAACATAGGGAATGAACATCTCAATATGGTTGAAAATAGAAAAAAGAAATCACGGACCTGTAGTAAAGTGTTATATTGATTGTCCCCGTGCATAAAAGGGTTATTTCTTAGTTGACTAACATGATATTACAGGGTGACACAGAAAAACAGTACCCAATTTATTTATTTATTTTCCCATTGAACTAACGCTAAACCCCAACCCTAACCATAAACCCTAACCCTAACCATAAACACTAACCTTAACCCCCTTGTTGAGTAACATAATATTACAGGGTGACCAAGAAAAAACAGAACCCACGAATTTTGTAATAAAACTCTTAATTTTTATTTCTATTTTTTTAAAAGTTTTAGTCCAACAAGGGTTAGGGTTAGGGTTAGGGTTGGGGTTTAGGGTTAGTTTTATGGGAAAATAAATAAATAATTTGGGTTCTGTTTTTCTGAGTCAATGTCTAATATCATGTTACTCAACTAGGAAATAACCCATAAAATATCAGAGCGTAGTATCTGCGCACATTTCTTATTTTCTAATTTTTTCTATGCATTTTTGTTAATTTTATATGCTTTTCTTTCTTTCTTTCTTTCTTTCTTTCTCTTTTGTTTTCTTTATGTAACACATTTTCATCCTGTTTTTCTTAACGTTATGAAATATTTTCTTCTGCTAATTATCATTGTTTTTTGCTTTTTTTATATTTTGCCTAAGTATTTACTTTTCTTTCTTTCTTTCTTTTTTTCACCAAAGTATTTATGTTTATTTATATTTCCTTTCTTTCTTTCTCTAAAATATATATCTTTATTGTTTTTTCTTTTCCCAAAATATTTATAATTATATATATTTTATATTCTTTCTTTCTTTTTTTTTTTCTTTCTTTCTTTCTTTCTTTCTTTCTTTCTTTCTTTCTTTCTCTTTTTGTTTCTTTATATAACACATTTTCATCCTGTTTTTCTTAACGTTATGAATATTTTCTCTTCAGCTAATTATCATTTTTTTTGCTTTTTTTTATATTTTTGCCTACGTATTTAACTTTTTCTTTCTTTCTTTTTTCTTTCTTTCTTTCTTTTTTTCTTTTCTTCTTTTTTTTTCTTCTCCAAAGTACTTTATGTATTTTTTATTTTTTCCTTTTCTTTCTTTCTCTCTAAAATATCTATCTTTATTGTTTTTTTTTTCTTTTTCCAAAATATTTTATAATATATAATATATTTATATTCTTTCTTTTTTTTTTTTTTTTTTTCTTTCTTTCTTTCTTTTCTTTTCTTTCTTTCAAAATGTTTTCTTTCAAAAATTGTTCATTTTTTCTTTTTTCCTAAATATTTTCTTTTCTTTTCTCTTTTGTTTTTCTTTATGTATATATTTTTTTCTTCCTTTTCTTTAAAAAAGAACTTTATCAGTTTCCTTTAAATTTATGAAATTCTTTTCCCCAGATGTTTATCATTATTTTATTTATTTTTTATTCTTATTTACTTTTTCTTTTCATTTTTGTCCTTCTTTTTTCTTTCTTTTCTTTTCCTTTTTCTTTCTTCTTTTTCTTTTTTTTCTTTCTTTTCGTTCTCCGAAATATTTATGTTTCTTCTCTTCTTCTTTTTCTTTCTTTTTTCTTCCTTTTTTTCCAAAAAGTTTTCTTTTTCTCCAAAATGTTTATCTTTCTACCTTTTTGTCATTTTTCAAAAAATATTTATATTCATATATAATTTTATATTCTTTTTCTTTGTCCTTCGTTCTTTTTTTCCAAATGTTTTTCTTTCTTTCCCTAAATTGTCTATCGTTTCTATTTCTTTCTTTCATTTTTTCACCAACGTATTTATGTTTCTTTATTTTCTTTCTTTCTTTCTTTTTTTCCAAAATGTTTTTCTTTCTTTTCTTTTTTCCAACATATTCTATTTTCTATCTTTTTTCTTGTTCCAAAAATCTCTCTCTCTCTTCTCTCTCTCTCTCCTCTCTCCTCTATATAATTAATATATATATATATATATATATATATATATATATATATTATTGTTATCTTTCTTTCTTTCTTTTTCCAAAATGTTTTTCCTTCTCCAAAAAAGTTCTATTTTTTATTTTTTTTATTTTTTCCAAAATATCTATTTATATATATATATATTTTATAATCTTTTGTTCTTTCTTTATCTTCCCCAAGGTTTTTCTTTTTTTTCTTCCAAATGTCCTTTCTATCTTTTTTCTTTTTTCTAAACATCTTTCATTATTTCTTTTTTTTCTTTCTTTCTTTTTCTCCAAAATGTTTTTTTTTAATTCTTCAAATTTATATCTTTTTATATTTTTATTTTTAAAATGGTTTTTCTTTTCTCTCAGCAAATTCCCTGCCTTTCTCTATCTTTCTTTTCTCCTAAATATCTTATGATTCTTTCTTTTTCACCAAAATTTCTTTCTTTCTTCTTTTTTTAATTGTTTTTTTTTTTCTTTCTTTCTTTTCTTCTTTATTTATTTATTTTATTTATTTATTTCTCAAAAACATTTCTTTTTCCTTTTTCATAGATACTATATTTCTTTCAATTGTTCTGTCTTTATCAAAAACGCTTTTTTTTCCTTCTTTCTTACTTTCTTTAAAAATGTTAATCTATTCTATCTATCTACTATCTTAAAAAATATTTTTCTTTTTCTTTCTTTCTTATTTCACACACTTTTAACTTCCTTTCTATTTGCTAGATCTTTCTTTCCAATTTTCTTTCTTCTTTCTTTCTTTTTCTTTGTTTAAATGTGTTAATCTATCTATCTATCTCTCCCTATCTAATCATCTTAAAATGTCTTTCTTTCTTTTTTTTTTTTTTTTTCTTTCTTTCTTCTTTCACGCAACACGTTAACTTCATTTCTTTCTTTCTTTGTAAATAAATGTTAATCTTTCTTTATATTTTTATATTTATTTATCTATCTAATTTTTTTTCTTTCTTTTCTCCCTCCTCATCTTTCTTTTTTTTGTTCGCTTTCTTTCTTTAATTTCCAAGATCTTCTCTTTCTTTCTTTCTCTTTTCTTCTTTCTTCTTTTGTAATAATAATGTTATTCCATCCATCTATCTATCTATTCTCTCTATCTTTAAAAAAAAAAGTTTTTTTTTCTTTCTTTTTTCACACAAGGACCAATATTTTTTATCTTCATTTCTATTTGCAAGATTTTCTTTCTTTCTTCTTTCCTCTTTTCTCCCTTTGTATACCATGTTATCAATCTATTCTATCCTATTTTCTATCTAATGTTTTTTTTTTTTCTTTCCTTCTACTAATCTTTCTTTCAACGCAACATCGTTAAACCCAACCGATTCTTTCTTTTGCAATAATCTTTCTTTTCTTTGGTATATGTTATCAAATCTTTAATACTCTATCTATCTATCCTCTAATCTATTCTTCAAATTTGTTCTGTCTTTCTACGTCTTTCTTTTGGGTTTACCTTTTGTAGCTTTCATCCTTTATTCCTTCCTGGAGATCTCCCTTTCTTTTCTTTTCCTTTCCTTTCTAAGATCTTTCTTTTTTTCTTTTTCTTTCTTTCTTTTGTAGATAATGTTATATATCTATCTTTCTATCTAACTATTCTATCTATCCTTAAAATGGTTTATTTCTTTCTTTTCACCACAGGTATTTACCCCTTTTTTCTTTGTCCCAAGATCTTTTTCTTCTTTCTTTCCTTCTTTCTTTTCTTTCTTTTCTCTCACTTCTTCTTTTCTTTCTTTCTTTCTTTTTTTTTTCTTTCTTTCTTTTCTTTTACTCTTACTTTACTTAAACTTACTATCTCTCTGTCTGCATCCTAGCTTTCTTTGCTTTCTTCCTTTCCCTTTTCTTCCCTCTTCTTTTCTGTTCCTCTTCTTTCCTCTGTCTTCTCTCTATCTCCCCCTTTTCTCCTGGTCCGGGGACATTTCTTCTTTTCTCTTTTTTCTTTCTTTTTTATTTCTTTTCCCCCGGTCCTTTTCCGCACCTTTCCCCATTTATTCCTTGCATGTAATCATGCACAAACCACGAGCCCCTCACCACCAATAACAATTTTGCACTTTTATTTTTTCTCCTCGTATTCAAACCCCCACCCCAAATCTAACGCCCCCCCAAGTCTGAACAAGCCCCTTAACAACCCCTAACCAACCGCCCCTCCGCACTTTTCCAAAGCCATCATTCTCCCCCACGCTGTAATAAAGCCAGTGATTAACACATTACTACCGTTGATGCTTGACTCTTGAATAAACTGATTGAAACACTCCGGTGTGGTCCATCAGTTGTTGGATTACCTCCCCTTTTATAAAACGTATGGCGCGATTTAGCCAGAGAATTTACAATCAAACTGTGTCTTATACAGTGGATGCGGGAAGGACAGAGTTAGTTGTG
>CM042158.1:49768954-49778954 GCA_023376005.1 Doryteuthis pealeii
TCTTTCTATCTTCTTGTTTACTTTTGTAGCTTCATTTCTTTATTCTTCTTGAGATCTCCCTTTCTTTCTTTCTTTCTATCTTTCTTTCTTTCTTTCTTTCTTTGTAGATATGTTAATTCTATCTATTCTATCTATCTATCTATCTATCTTTAAAATTTTATTTCTTTCTTTCACCAACATGTTATTTACCTTTCTTTCTTTGGTCCAAGATCTTTCTTCTTTCTCCTTCTTTCTTTCTTTCTTTCTCTCTTCTTCTTTCTTTCTTTCTTTCTTTCTTTCTTTCTTTTCTCTGCCATCACTTAGCTTTCTTATTCTTTTCTTTCTTTTTCTTTCTTTCTCTTCTTTCCCTCTCTCTCTCTATCCCCCTTTTCTCTGGTCGGGACATTTCTTCTTTTCTCTTTTCTTTCTTTTTTTACTCTTTCGCCCCTTTCCAATTTTTTATTTCCTTGCATTGTAATTCATGCCAACCCCTCACAACCAAAACAATTTGCACTTATTTTTCTCCTTCGTAATCAAACCCCCACCCAACGCCCCCAAGAACAAGCCCCATTAACAACCCCTAACCAACCCCCACTTTCAAGCCATCATTCTCCCACCGCTGTAATAAGCCAGTGATTACACATTACTACCATTGATGCTTGACTCTCTGAATAACTGATTGAACACTCCGGTGTGTCATCAGTTGTTGGATTACCTCCCCTTTTATAAACGTATGGCCGATTTAAGCCAGAGAATTTACATCAAACTGTCTTACAGTGGATGGCGGGAAGGACAGAGTAGTGTGTGTGTGTGTGTGTGTGTGTGTGTGTGTGAGAGAGAGAGAGAGAGAGAGAGAGAGAGAGAGAGAGAGAGAGAGAGAGAGATCATTATTTAAACACGTTCGACCTTTACATGGATGCGGGTAGCGGAGTTTGTAGCTGAGCGAGCGGCGTATGGGCGAGCAGAGAGAGAGAGAGAGAGAGAGAGAGAGAGAGAGAGAGAAGAGAGAGAGGAGAGAGAGAGAGAGAGAGAGAGAGAGAGAGATGGAGAGAGAGAGAGTGTGTGTGGTGTGTGTGTGTGTGTGAGAGAGAGAGAGAGAAGAGAAAAGGAGAGAGACTATCATTATTCATGCGCATTCTGCATGCTTGCAGTGGATGTTTGTAGAGCCAGATAAGATAGATAGATAGATAGAGAGAGAGAGAGAAGAGAGGAGAGAGAGAGAGAGAGAGGAGAGAGAGAGAGAGAGAGAGTCATTATTTTAGCGCGTTTGACCCGTTTACAGTGGATGGCGAGAGAGCCAGAGGGAGAGACAGAGAGAGCCAGAGGCAGAAAAGGAAAGACAAAGGACATTGAGCGATGAGGAGAAATACAGAGAGAGAAAGAAAGAAAACAGAGAGAGAGAGAGAGAGAGAGAGAGGAGAGGAGGGAGAGAGAGAAAGTGAGATAAAAAGTCATTATTTATGCACGTTCAGCCTGCATCCAGTGCAGGGCGGTAGGGCCACAGAGAGAGAGAGAGAGAGAAGGAGAGGGGGGGACAGAGTCATTATTCAAGTGCATTCGGCCCGCTTACAGTGGGTGCAGAGAGAGAGAGAGAGAGAGGAGAGAGAGAGAGAGGAGAGAAGAGAGAGAGAGAGAGAGAGAGAGAGAGTTATTATTTAAGCGCGTTCGGCTTGCTGCAAGTCATTACGAGGTGGACACGTTTCACGCTCTATTGCATTACGGCTTCTTTGGCCGAGCAATAACAGAGGACCATTGGTCAACGTGTGTCGGCCATTTTCGGCCGTCAAACCCCTCAATCCATACCCCCCCAACCCGACGATTTTTCCCGCCTTTTTCTCTTTTGTTTCCCTTTAACATTTCGATTTTCAAACACACCAGGTTAAGTTTTCGCTCGCCCTGCATGTTTTTATTGCCCTCTCCCATCAATTTCAGATATTTTCTGTGGGGTGTTTTTTTTGGTGTGTGTGCGTGGGAAGGGCAGCGTGGGCCTATTTTAGTTTATCCAATAATGTTTTCCATCATCTTCTATCAGACCCCGTTCTTGATCTTTAAATGGATGTAATCCAATGCCATTTTCTTATCCCAATAAGTCTTATTCCCAAAGCGTTCCATCACGGCATAGAATAAAACCAATGCCACGGAAGACATTTGAAGTCGATTAGCGGTAACCACAAAGATTTTACAAGCAACCTGTCAGAGTTACTAAGAATATGCTGACTGCATCTCTTGCAGAAACATAAGTCCTCTCCCCCTCCACCAAGAACAAAAGAGATTTGTATTTTCCCGTGTCATTTAAAACATCCTGCGGTGTTGCACATCTTTCCACACTCTCAACAAGTTATTCCATGGAGCACAGGGTAGTTTATTGGTCCGTTTCACCTATGCACAGTTTGGCGACTCATCAGGCCAGCTTTCCTCAGACACGACCTTCCACACTCTTCACACAATAGAACAATTTGATGCCCTTGCTCGTCTAAATATTAGATATATAAACATACATACTCTTTGGGATTGTCTATTTCGACATATTTAATAAATCTTATTATAATGGAGATTGTGTGTTTTTCTGTCTGTAACCGAAACTATATTCCTACTCAAGTCACAATTCTCTTAGTTATTGACATCACATTCTCCATGATTTTATTTTTATCTAAACCTCAATTATTAATAAAATTGTCTTACATTATTAATACTGTTAACTATGTCTACATACTGAAAACATGCAATTATATTTATATATACAACAAAATAGCGGTTTACAGTGTGAACGGGAAGGCTAATTTGCATATTAATATTAAAAAATCGAATTTAATAAATATGTGCTTAGTATTATTGATTTCTAACTGTTTGGTTTTATTTTAATGAATATAAGCAAACATTTCTTCAATGAATCTTAAATGAAATCCATTAACAAGAACAAATAACTGTCATTTTATTCTTTACTTCCTCTTATAACTAAATACTTAAATTAGAAAAAATAACAATGAAAGACGAGAGTGATGGAAGAGTAAGTTTCAGTTGTTCCATTTTTTATTATACTCCCTCTGTTTCAAATCTTTTATTATTCTCCCTCTGTTTCAAATCTTTTTTTCTGTATTCTTATTTAGTTTTATTAGCCTTTCTAATTTAATACAATATTTTATTACATTAAAACTTAAATACTTGCACCCGGAGGGTGTATATATTTGCTAGTAGTATTAAACAAATTATGTCTGAAAATGACAATGTGTGCATTTAGTCAATACAGGTCTCATTGGGGTTTTGTTTTGTGGCATTTCAACCAGTTTAAAAAAAAAATTAGTATCCCAAAAGAATAATTTTTCCAAAACACATTTTTTATTTAATCCAAAGATGGGATCCTAACAGGTATTATTACTCTGGGTTAGAGTGGACCTGGGAGCAAGGGTGATGAAGGGGTGCTCCACATTCGCCAATCCTCCAGAACTGGAACCTGGCCATGAAATTAGAGTTTAACGTCATACTTAGGATACAAAAAGCGTTGGGGCTTGGAATAATGACACTAAACTACATCTGATATGTTATGCTGTTAATCTTAGATAGAATGTCTGCGAAAAGTGATAACTAATCGAAGACAGTCACCATAGCAACCGTTGTGTGCCATCCTTTTTGTCCTCAATGGGGGGTGGCGGGTGGGGATTAGGGAAATGATTACGACAAAAATCCACCCGATTTTTATCCCCTCCGTCACTTGTCCCGTTGGAAACAGTTTAATTACATTCTAAAGATTTATTTAATGGAATGCATGTTTAAGGTACCTTTATGTTGTTTGTTTGTTTTGTTTTTGTTTTGTTTTATGGTATATAAACCTCGGTGGGACATTTAATGCCGGCAAAGTTTTGAAAGATTCGTAGCGATACTTTGGAACTCATATTTCTTTTTAAACAAATTTTCTATTTAACCCATAGATGGTACCCTAACAGGTACTACCATTCCGGGTCAGAATGGATCTGGGATCAATGGTGATGAAGGGGTGCCCCACATTCCCCAGATGTCAAATCATTCAAGTAATGTCACCCATTCCCTCCAATTTTTCTGAAATTTCGTCCAGGTGTGGATAATTGTTAAGTTAGACAATCCCCTAAATTTGAGCTTCCAATTCCAAAAGTTGGTGGAGTTATGTCGATCTTTAGCTCTCAAAATTTGGAAGCTATTCTCGCGAAAAACGTTTTGTTTTGCAAAACTTTCTGTAATCTATTTTTGTCTGTTAAATGAGTTCTAGAGCTTCCCTACACCTTGGTCGAAAAAATCCGAAAATGCTATCAAAAAAGTCTTAATCTTAACCAGTTTTAGATTATTAATGATTTCTGATTTGAAAAATTTCAACTGATTTTGTAGCGTGGGTTCTGAAGAGCTAAATTTTGACATAACTCCGCTAAATTTTGGAATCGGAAGCTCAAATTTTGGGGATTGTCTAACGTTATCATAGTCCACACCTGGAAAAAAATCCAGAAATATTGAAAGTGGTGGGTTACAATTTTGTTTTTTTCTGTATGAATGACCTGGAATTACTCCATTATAACAAGATTATCTCTAATCGGAGTAGTATTACTCTATCAATACTACAGTATGGTAGCACCACTTGGACACAAACGAATTTCTTCGTGAAAAAGCTAGAAGTAAACTACACAAGGATGTTGTATTCTACTTGCCCCTAAAAAAGCGAGTGTTTTAATTAAACTAATCTGACTCCAGTAGTAAGGCTAGTATACTGGACCTGGGGAGTGTGAAGTCATTGTCTTAGTTGCCATTACTCCTTAGACCTCTCAAAACGGAGTAGTATTACTGTGTCAATACTACTGCATGGTGGCACCACCACTTGGACTCTAACGAAAGTCTTCGGAAAAAGATAGAATCAAACAACACAAGAATGTGGCTTGCTGTTATCCCCCGTCTAAGAATGATGAAAAGAAGGAAAGAAGAAAAATGAGAGAGAGAGAGAGAGAGAGAGAGAGAGAGAGAGAGAGAGAGAGAGAGAGAGAGAGAGAGAGAGAGAGAGTTGAATAAAGATTATTATACTTTTATATACTGAAATATGCAATAGCTCTTAAGTAAACATATCAAAGGTTTTAATAATTAATTTATCATACTGTCCTGCTGTTATTTAACACCTGCCATACCCAGTGGTTCACCGGATGCTGAATGACAGTAGTCTCCTCAGGTCTCAAGGACTCTTCTGAGTAATCCATTATTATTGCTGTTGTTGGTGGTGATGATAATATTTTTCTATTATTATTATTATTATTATTATTATTATTATTATTATTATTATTATTATGTTCACTCCTTTTGAGCTTTTCACATCAACGTTAGCTGATGGTATTTTACTGGAGTCTGAGTGACAACGAGTCTCCTCAGGTCTTCAGGACTCTTCGGAGTATTCTAGCCGATTACAGCAAATCATTAGTCGGGATGATCTCAACTCTTCCTGTGATTTCCAGATCCTCCAGTCTTTCTCCAAACTTTTGTGGACCGTTCCAAGTACACCGACTTCAATTGGTATGACTTTGACCCTCATATTCCACAGCTTTTTCAGTTCTCAGGCAAGATCCAGGTATTTGTCTATCTTTTCGTTTTCCTTCATCTTCACCATGTGATCTGCTGGAACCCACAAAGTCCACCAGCTGACAAGTTCTCTTTTTTGTTAGTCAATACTAGGTCTAGTCTCCTGGCTGAGATAAGGTGATCCATCTTTATCTCGAAGTCTCACAGAATTTTATGCGTTTAATTCTTAAGAACTAATTCTGGTTTATGCATATACAATTTTGTTGTATGGTGAAAATTAAATTTTTTGCATAATTCCTAGTGGATCACCTTCCCAACCCAGTCGTACCTAGCTTTGTAATCCCGTTGTACTAGTTTGCTACATGTGCTTAATATATGGTTTACAGTCTCTGTTACCGCATAGTCTACATCTACTGTTTAGTTGTGTCTTATCAATTTTTGCGTTGATATCATTTGTTCTTATGGCATTATTTTGTGCAGCAATTATTAGCGATTCAGTTTCTCTCTTGAGGTTTCCTCTTCTTAGCCATGTCCAAGTACTTCCATGTGCAACCTCTCCGATTTGTCGTTTGAAGTGTCCATATAATTGTTTTTCTTCCCAATTTTGTTTTCTAGTCTTCGTTGTTTTTCTGTTTGTCCCTATATTTCATCTGCTGTTGTTGGCTGTCATAAGTACTCTTTCTTTGCTCTTTTTTGTGTATCCTTCGAGTCCATGGGTATTATTATTATTATTATTATTATTATTATTATTATTATTATTACTTTAGTTATCTTGTTATATGTTGATACAACGTCACTAATCTTTAGAGGTTGTAGTCTTGGGAAGAAAGCAGGTGTTTTTTCAGTTCGTTTTGCTTAGCCACAACAACATTCTTATTTTTACTAGAATTGTTCGACTCTCACACGTACATCTTTCTTTTCTTTTTTTTTTTTTGCAATGATTTATTGTTGCCTTTCAAAAGTTACAGAGTTTAGTCGTTCATTAAAAATCTATTTCCGTTATCACTTGTATGTTCGGGAACTGTCTCTGTCACTTTATATATATATATATATATATATATATATATATATATTATATATATATATATATATATATATATATATATAAGGTAAAACAAAAACTGATAAGACAAACAGGAATATTTATTTTATGTTATTTATTTCATATATATATATTGGTTGGTTGGTTGGTTGGTTTTAAGGCTATCACAGAGCAAGTGTAAAGAAGAAAGAAGGTAACTATGGTATTGTTTGTTAACCTGTAATTTATTCTTAATATTTCGGGAAAAAATCCCTTCTACAGAAGATCACCAGAACTGAAGTTGTTAATGGATAGCCACTAGCAGCAACTTCAGTTCTGGTGCTCTTCTGTAGAAGGGATTTTTATCCCGAAATATTAAGAATAAATCGGAGATTAACAAACAACACCATAGTTACCTTCTTTTTTTTTACACTTGCATTGTTATAACCTTCAAAACCAACCAACAAACCAATATAAACACAATGCTTCAAGCATATATATATATATACATATATATATATATATATATATATATATATTGGTTAGAAGGTTGATTTAGAAGGCTATCACAATGCAGTTTGGAATAAATAAAAAATGATAATACGGTAACAATGGTGTTGTGTGTTGACCTGTATTTTTTATTATTTCTTGAATTTTCGAGGTAATACCTCTTTATCAAAAGAATTGAACTGAAGTTATGATCTCAGTTCAATTCTTTTGATAAAGAGGTATTACCTCGAAAATTCAAGAAATAATAAAAAATACAGGTCAACACACAACACCATTGTTACCGTATTATCATTTTTTATTTATTCCAAACTGCATTGTGATAGCCTTCTAAATCAACCTCCTAACCAATACATACACAATGCTTCAAGCAAATTATGAAACTCTCTTATATATATATATATATATATATATATATATATATATATATATATACACTCTTACTCTATACTCTACTCCCACCGAACACGAAGGGAAGAGTTAGATACTTATATATATATATATACATGCAAGTACAAATTCATATTCATATGATTGATCAATGCCCGAACAAGATATCAGAAGATCTGAAACATGTAAGATAAAAATCTTTTTAAATTTTTCTAAAAACATAATCCATTTTGTGGACCTTCTTTTTTATAAAATATTTAATTTTCTCCCGTTGGACCAATAACAACACTTCTAAAAGCCTTTTAAGTTTTGGTCGAAATAAATTCATTACAGAATGACGGTTTATTGCGTTTTTCCTTCCTTTCAAAGGTATATATATATATATATATATATATATATTTCCCCAAACAATAACAATGTCAACACGCTTCATTCAATCATCAACAAGTTTAAGATTAATAACATTTCATTCTTTGCAATACAAATTATACCCATCCACCAAAACTTTCAAATTTTTAACGGCCTCTGCGTTCCTAATGATTCAAAAATATTCTTTTTTCGAACATTTATTCTCTTTTTGTCTCCAATGATTTTTATCTTATTCAAAAAATTAAAAAATTCACTCTGATGAAGGTCGTAAAAAATCTCTCTCTGTACGGAATATTTTTACATTTTTCCTATTGTTATTATTATCATCATTTCAACTCCATTTGATTATTTTAATATTAGTAATAACGTAAATCCATATACATTTTGATACAGGGACCGAAACACATGTGTAAGTGATATCGATTAAAAGTGATATCGATAAAATTCATTTTTATCCATCTACATTTCTTTTCTTTACTCAATTTTTTCCATATATTATATATATATATATATATATATATATATATATATATATATATGCAACATTTTTATTTAATTCTTTTTTGCTGGTTTCTTTAATTTTTTAAACATTTCTTTTACTTTTTATGAGTGAAAAATATTAGATTCGTCTTTTCTGTGGAATGGCTAAAAAATGTAGAGAACCAATGCTTTAATCCAAAGTTTCTAATCTTCATTGTCTTCAGACCTTAACTTCCTTATAGTAATCACATGTTTACGTTATTTTAACCAAAAAAATATTTTTTTACTCGATAAGAACAAGGTCAAAAGAAGACGCAATAATAAAGTTTTTTCTTCTTCTTCTCTGGTCGTGGTAAACAACTGAACAGGTGTAAATTAGAACCATTGTACAAAACAACAAATTACTTATCTATACATATATTCAAGGGTCGGTTAGCTCAGTCGGTAGAGCGTTCGGCTAGAAACCATGAGGTTCCTACTTCGATACCGGCCCTCGCCAACTCAGCGTATGAGTAGCACAGGGATCTGTGCAGTGAAGTAAGGAGCTGATGGTAAGTGTGGCGCTCCACCCCAGACGCAAAAAAAATCTCCTTGGTCTAGCGCTAGTGAAAAGGGGATAGACTGCCTCGCTGTATGGCTCATACCGACATTAGGCTGCCCCGACTTTATTTTTTAATACATATATAAAGCACAGTTTGTGTGTATGTATGTCCGTAGGAAACTATAAAAATAAAATAATTAATGACAAAATAAACATATATGCAAAGTCACTATCACCAGATCTTGCTTTTTGAGCAAAAATAATGAAGGTTTGATTTATATTTGTGAAGTTAATTAAAAAACAAATTTAGATGATAACAGTATCGATTTTTTTTTTTGCATCTAATATTTGAAACCGTCCAAATAGTCCAAGATCAAATGAAAAATTGTAAATCCCGATTATCTGGTGTTGCTTATTCTTATTTTTTATGAGTGTCGTCACCCCAGCTAAAGCATGGAACTTTCTATTTTCATCATAAAAAAGGAAAGGAAGAAAAAGGTCTAGCTGCACAGATAAAATATAATAAGAAAGAAAGAAAGAAAGAAAGAAAGAACGTAGGGAAAATATTGAGATAACGAAAAGCGATAACGCTAATTTGTTTCAATCAAACATAATGAAAAGATGAACAGAAGGAAAGAAAAAAAATCAGTGAGAATTAAATTATTATAGATTATCATACTTTTTACACTATTTCGCAATAGCTTTTAATAGCTTTTAAGTAAACATATCAAACGTAGTAATAATTAAATTATCATGATGAGGTATATCCACAGATCATGCTAGTATTCTAATAATTCAGTTTCCATAAGAAAACTAAAACACACACACACACACACACACATACACACATAGAAACCTGTAGAATACGACAACTGTACCTCTCTAAACCTGAGTGGAAGTACCTATTAGTGTCCGTGTTACATATTAATTGGATCCCTATTACTTTTTAAGGTAGTATAGAAATCCTTATGGCGATCAGTACAGCTGATGGCCTTGAGAGTGAGTGACAATGCTTGACCTCATTCTCACCTTGCGTTCTGGGGATAGAATCGTGGGAACGGAACCCCGATAGAAAGCCCGCTTCCGGTTTAAGGTGGGCAACTCAGTAGTCAGTTGCAGTAGTTAGTTGCAGTTAGTCAGTTGCAGAGTTAGAAGCTAGCAAGATGTGACTCTCAGCGCGCAGTTGTCTG
>CM042158.1:49781454-49793954 GCA_023376005.1 Doryteuthis pealeii
TATTTGAACTATGTGATCTACAGGGAAATGTTAGGTTCAGTGCGTTGATAGTGACTGAGATTCTGGTCAAGATAAACATGTTTTTGTAAAATAAATGCGTTTTTCCATAAATACGCTAAAAAAAAAAATTCTATTGACCAATAAACAGATTCAGACAGATATATATGATTTTTTAAGGCGTGTAGTGTAATGGTTACCGTCGTAGGAAATGGACACGACGAACCATGTTCTAATCTTGTACGCGGCTGTTTAAATCTAATGCATATCTGCTTCAATCAAACATAAGGAAAATATGAAAAGAAGGAAAGAAAGAAAAACGGAGCATGATAGATTTAGATCAAGATTATTATACTTTTTACATATTGAACTATTTTCAATAGCTCTTAAGTAACATATTAAACGCTGTAATAATTAGATTTTCATACTGTGGTATATCCACAGGTCCTGCTAGTTATTATTATTATTATTATTATTATTATTATTATTATGAATGTTTTTCACACTAGCGTTAGCTGATGGTATTTCCCTGGAGTCTGAGTGACAACAAGTCTCCTCAGATCCCCAGTACTCTTCTGACTAATCTAGCCGGTTGCAGCAATGCAGTAGTCTGGATGGTCTCAATTCTTCCACTGATTTCCCGATCCTCCAAACTTTTTTTGGACCGTTCCAAGTGCACCAACTACAATTGGTATCACCAGTTGACAAGTTGTTAATCAATTCTAGGTATGGTCTCCTGGCTGGGATAGGATGATCTGTCTTCATCTCGAAGTCACAGAGAATATTATTATTATTATTATTATTATTATTATTATTATTATTATTATTTCCCTACATTCGAGTTTTTCACACCTGCTGTAGCCGGGGGTTCACTGGAGTCTGAGTGACAGCAAGTCTCCTCAGGTCTCCAGGACTCGTCTGAGTATTCCAGCCGATCTCAACAATGCTAGAGTCTGGGTCTCGGAACTTCCTCTGATTTCCAATTCATCCACACTGTTTTCCAGACCTCTGGGGGTCGTTCCAAGGGCCCCCATTACAATTGGTATGACATTCACCCTCATGTTCCACAGTTTGCTCAGTTCTCTGGCAAGGTCCAAGTATTTGTCGATTTTTCGCTCTCTTTCATTTTCACTCTATGATCGGCCGAGACGGCAAAATCCACGAGATGACAAGTATTCCTCTTCCTGTCAATCAAAACTAGGTCTAGTTTCCTGACCGGGATAAGGTGATCCATCTGTACCTCAAAATCCCAGAGAAATTTGTGCGTCTCATTCTCCAGGACAGATTCAGGCTTGTGTAAATAGCATTTAGTTTAATGTCAAAATTGAATTTTTTGCACAGTTCTCAGTCGTGTCTAGTATTGTACTCTCGTGCGAGTTTACTGCATTCGCTTATTATGTAATTGACAGTTTCGTCTTTTTTCCTCACACATTCTACACTTGCTATACCGTTGTGTCTTATCTATTTTTCATTTTATATCATTTGTCCTTATGGCATTGTCTTGTGCCGCAACTATTAGAGATTCTGTTTCTCCCTTGAGGTTTCCCCTTTTTAGCCATGCCATGTCTTCTGATGTACGATCTCTCCAGTGTTTCGCTTGAAGTGCCCACATACTTGTTTTTCTTCCCATTTCTGCTTTCTTGTTTTTGTTACATTTGTACTCGTCCACATGTTGCAATTGTTTTTTTCTGATTGCTGCTATTAGTCTTTCTTTGCTCTTTTTAGTATATTCATCGAGTGCTCGAATTGTCGAATCTACACAGTCTTCAATGCTGGCGAGACCTCTTTCTTCTTCTTTTCTTGATACATATATTCTGTCTGTGTCGTCTCTTTGGTCCATCTGTCAGGGCTCATCTCTTGTCCATTTTAAGAATGGTCCAGTGTATCTTACAAGAGGGACAACCCGGGTGTTTATTCCCTTGATGAGATTTCTGCTGCAGAGCTTAGTTTCAAGGAGTTTTCTCGTTCTCCTGGAGTACTCTTTCCTTACTCTTTCTTTCATCTCACCTTTTTTTGATGGTGTCCGCCTCCAGTACTCACAAGTATTTATAATTTTCCTTTTCTCCCAATGTCCTTATTTGTCCTTATTATTGCTATAACAAATAGTAATGGTGATAGAGAAAGATGTCCCTTTGTATTTTCACCTCTGCTAAGGTCAATCCTCCTGCTGTTGATTCCACTTTCCAATTTTTCATGGCATTAGTGATTAATTTTTATTACTCTGTCCGATATTTTGTACATCTTCAAGCATTCAAGGGTCGGTGTTTGCGGGACCATGACTTATGCCTTTCTGTAATTAATTCATGTCATCGTCTCTCTTTAGCCTCTTTAAGAATATGCTGATCTATAAAGAGCAGGTCATTCGTTCCTCTTCTTCCCTCACGGCATCCTTTCTTTTCTTCTGGAAATAATCAATGGCAATGAAGCGAGTAGTAGATTTCTTCTTTTATTTGTGCGGTTAAAATTTTCCTCATTATAGGTAGGCACGTTATTGGCCTATAGTTGCTGGGGATGGTTCCTTTGTGGGGGTCTTTCGGGATCGAGGTAGATTTGCCTTTTGTCATCCATTCCAGTATGTCTGCTTCTTCTAGACATTTGTTCAACTGTCGGGCCATTCTGTCATGTTTTTTAAAACCAGTACACATGTATTCCATCATGGACCGGTGTTTTCCAGTTTGGCAATTTTTTAGTGTTGCTCTTAGCGATTCCAGATGTCTTTTTGCTTCATGTCCTTCTTCGAGTCATTGCAGTTCCTTTTTCATTTTATTTATCCATTCTGTCTTCCTGTTGTGTTCTTTTTTTCCCCATATCTTGCTCCAGATATTTTATGTTTCCTGAATAATAATAATAACAATAAAAACGGATCACCTTATTCAAGCAAGAAGACCAGACCTAGTGTTGATTAACAAAAAAGTAATAACTTGTCAACTGGTGGATTTTGCAGTTCCCGCAGATCACTGGGTGAAGCTGAAGGAAAATCAAAAAATGTACAAATATCTGGACCTTGCCAGAGAACTGAAAAAGTTATGGAATATGAAACTGTATTGTAGTTGTTGCACTTGGAACGGTCCCAAAAAGATTGGAAAAAAGTTTGGAAAATCTGTAAGTCAGAGGGAGAATCGAGACCATCCAGAATACTGCACTGCTGCAATTTGCCAGAATACTCAGAAGAGTCCTGGAGACCTGAGGAGACTTGTTGTCACTCAGATTCCAGTGAAAGGCCATCCCCTAACGCTGATGTGAAAAACTCAAAAGGAGCAAATAATAATAATAATCTTATTATAATGGAGATTGTATGTTTGTCTGTCTGTAACCGAAACTATATTACTACTGAAGTCACAATTCCCTTAGTTATTGACATCACATTCTCAATGATTTTATTTTTATTTAAACCTCAATCATTAATAAAATTGTTTTACATTATTAATACTGTTAACCATATCTACATATTAATAACAGCTAATTGTATTTATATATACAACAAAATAGCGGTTTACGGTGTGAATGGGAAGGCTAATTTGCATATTGATATTTAAAATTTGATTTTAATAAATATGTGCTTAGTATTATTGATTTCTAACTGTTTGGTTTTATTTTAATGAATATAAACAAAAATCTCTTCAATGAATCTTAAATGAAATCCATTAACAAGAAAAAATAACTGTAATTTTATTCTTTACTTCCTCTTTTAACTAAATACTTAAATTAGAAAAAATAACAATGAAAGAGGAGAGTGATGGAAGAGTAAGTTTCAGTTGTTCCATTTTTTATTATACTCCCTCTGTTTCAAATCTTTTATTATACTCCCTCTGTTTCAAATCATTTTATCTGTATTCTTATTTAGTTTCATTAGCCTTTCTAATTTAATACAATATTTTATTACATTAAAACTTAAATACTTGCACCCGGGGGGTGCATATATTTGCTAGTAATAATAATAATAATAATAATTGACTGATCTTTGGGTATACAGTTCAAGCAGAATGATTTAAAATAATGTAAAATTGCTGCTGCAAAGGAACTGAGAGTGGTAAGTTGATTAGAGCTATTTATTTGAGCAGCATCAGCCATACCATTGAGTTGACATCATGGCGTAGAATGGTGAACAGCATGCGTTTTTGATTGAAACGTATTTTTTAAAATGCCGACTCCATCATTGCTCATCCCGTGGCTAGCTCCCTCATCAGATGTATCCCCCTTGGATTAATTCCTTTTGGGTGAGCTGAAGGCTCAAGTATTTTAAACGTATGCTGCAGACAGTTGGTAAACTGAAACATTTTATTCGTCATAAGATGAGATCTCAGGAATACCGGAGGCACTGATGATGTGAGCACTGCAGAACTTCTGCATGAACCCTCGAGAATGTACAGGCCGTGAGGGCAAACATATGTAACGATGCAATATCTATGCATATATAAAGGGCAGTTGTGTGAATCTGTATGTCCGGAGGGAACTTCGAAAATAAAACAATTAACGACAGAGTAAATATATATAGACATTAGATATCACCAGGGTTTGGCTTTTAAGGAAAAATAATGAAGATTTGAGTTATATTTGGGAAGATATTTAAAAATTCAAATTTGAAAAGTAACAGAAAGGAAAGTCATTTGCATGTTATATTGTTTCTCTATTTTTTTTGTATGTTTCTTTTTTCGCTTTGAAATATAATATTGGTTGATTGAATTAATTGCATCATTTATATCTTATTTTTTTTTTAATTGTAAATCATTGAATGGAAATTTCTTACTATATTGTTATATATTTCCGCGGAGATTTTATGGGGAAAACAGCGGGATATATATATTAATATATATATATATATATATGTATATATATATAAATATATATATATATATATATATATATAATCCAAAAGTCATGAGAAAAAATCTTCCTTACGACACAAGAGTTTTATTTAAAACGACCTGTCACAGTTTGAGAGCTCAATGTATGCTCTTAATGTTAGAGTCATAGACCAAATATATAAGTAAAGAAATAACAAAAGACTTAGAGATTTAACTTATATTTCAGGTAGCTTATACAAAGTGTCTAACTCTCCCGACTCATCAGATGCGAATTTGTCTAAGCTCCCTGAAATAGACTATAATGTTAAATCTCTAAGTCTTTTGTTATTTCTTTACTTATATATATATATATATTATATATAATATATATATATATATATATATATATAATATATATAAGCAATGGTAATTTGCTTGAAGCATTGCTAAGTATGTTATAATATATTAATATTTTGAAGGCCAATACAATGCGTATGAAAAATAAAAACAAAAAGATGTTATTTTTGTCTTATCGATTTCGAAGCATGAACTTCATCATCAGAGTTAATTTTTAGAAATGGACGTACTTATGTTTTTATTTGTGTGGTTATAATTTCTCTTCTTATTTCCTTTTCCTCTCCTTTTTTTTCTCTTTCTTCTTCTCCTCCTTTATAAATGAAATGGGCGAATAACTGTAATTTCTTATTTCTCTCTTTTTTTTTTAAATGCTTGTTGAGAACAAATGTTCCTAATATTGTCTGTCATCCGGTCAAATGTTCCAAGTTTGTTGCCATGTCAAAATTCTATTCTATTGACGGTTTTTCTATTTTCTTTTTCAATTTTTCTATTGACGGTTTTTATTTATTTATTTATATATTTTATTTTGAATTTTGACATGGAAACAAACTGTTTTTATTTTTCATACGCATTGTATTGGCCTTCAAAATATTAATATATCATAATATATATATAAAGCAATGCTCTCCTATAAAATGAATGAGCTCTTTCTGGCGGTCTTTGCATGTATACATATGTATGTAATTATCAGTTAAATTATAACTCCTATTTGTGCTGATGGAGAAGGGGTTTAGAGCTCTCACTGAGGTTAACAGGTTTTAATCCTGACTGGAGATAATCTGTTAACGTCTAGCCACACTGAAGAAAAGTGATACGTCGAAATATAGTGTCTGTGAATGACTAATGTATATATATATATATATATATATATATATATATATATATATGGGGGTGAGAACAGGTGTCCTACTGTCTGTCTAAGTCAGGTTTTTTTCTGAGATTAGAAAATACTGCACTGTACTTGCACAACCGACATTTTTATTGATTTGTGGAAGATAGTCATCTTTCTAGCAATTTGGCTCGCTAAGTTTCCGTCTCAGCTCAAAATATGCGGGTATTCCTATGGACTGTAAAGTCCTCTAACATGTTAATGCATTAGTACAGGCATAATGAGAATACACTGCAGAAACACACACACACACACACACACACACACACACACACACACACACACATATATATATATATATATATATATATATACATATATATATATATATATATATATTAAAGAACAAAACGCTGAAAAATAATATTCATTTTTAAGTATCTGTACATATTTCTACAGATGCATAGATCTATTCTAATATATATATATATATATATATATATATATATATATATATATATATATATATATATATATATATATATATATATATATATATATATAATGTGTTCTGGTTCCAACGGGAGAAAATTCAATATTTTATAAAAAAAAAAAAAAAAGAAGGTCCGCAAAATGTATTATGTTTTCAGAAAATTTAAAAAATTCTATTTATCTTACATATGCAACACGTGTTTCAGATCTTCTGGTATCTTCTTCAGGCTTTGATTGATAATATTATCAGATATCAGATATTATCAATCAAAGCCTGAAGAAGATACCAGAAGATCTGAAACACGTGTTGTATATGTAAGATAAAAAGAATAAAATAATGTTTTCTGAAAACATAATACATTTTGCAGACCTTCTTTTTATAATATATATATATATATATATATATATATATATATATATATATATATGCTTACACACATATACTCATGGAGATATACGTTTTAAACGAGTGCGTGAGTGCTAGTGTGCGTGTGTAGGTGTGAGTGTGTGTAGGTTTGTCTGTAGGTGTTTGTGTGCGCGTGTATGTTTGTGTGTGTGTGTTTGAGTGTGTGTGTGTGTGTGTGTGTGTGTGTGTGTGTGTAGGTGTGTTTGTGTGTAGGTGTGTGTGTGTGTCACTGTGTCTGTCTGTATGTAAAGAAAAATACAAGGTATTTTCAAAAAGTAAGCAAGGCTCATATGTATTTAATAAGATAGAATTAGATTATTTTTTTCAAATAGTTCCCTCGGTATGTGATTGGTCGGTGCACCTCTGAAACCCCGCGTTTAATAAAAGGTTGAATTCGCAATCGTATTTCTTTTAATATCTTCAACGACCTGGAATTAAATTTTAATCATAATCTTATATCTATATCTCTCTCTATATATGTATATATATCTTCAAAACACTTATTTTCTAGGCGCTTTGTTAAGGTCCAAGGAGTGCAGACATACATTAGTACTCGGTGATCTTTACAATAAAAAACGTATGTATTTAATATAATTTCCCACATTCCACACCTAATCCTTGACCCTTTTCAAATCAGATTTGAAAATGCCAGGAAGATGAAATAAATGTATATCTGTTCATTCAAAGATTTTCATTCCAATATATATATATATTATATATATATATATATATATATATATATATTGAAAAGGTTTTTTTTATAATTTAAAATGTGTTGGAATATTTTTTAGATAAAATGTGCTCTAATTCCCCACCAAGATGTATAGACTGGCCAAGGACCTGTACTTTGCATATTAGTCATACTGGGGCGTCCTCCCATTTTAAAAAAGTAAGAATGGGTAATGTGGGTGTGCCCAATACGCAGTTTGGAGAGTATCACTACTTCGCGTGTGTGTATACAAAATTAGAATGTTAATAATATAGTATTATCTGTTTTATTCGGACTATTGTCGTCATCTTCATTGTTAGCTGTACAATGTTTCGGCCGATAAGCCATCCGGCCTTCTTCAGGTATTTCGATTCAGGTCGATCAAGTAACATAGAATAATAATTAACACAGCTTAACGCCTCTACCGCAGCTTTGGTTAGTGGAATGAGAACAGGATATCCCCGTGGACTAAATAAAGGGTTGGGTTCAAAGTTCCGTGATACAACAAGAAGGTTCCCGATTACGACAAGAAAGTTCCCGAGTCCGAGAAGGTTCCCGAGTCCGACAAGAAATACCTGAAGAAGGCCGGAGTGAATATCGAACGAAACGTTGTAAAGATAACATTGGAGATGAGGACAATAGTCCGAATAACGCAGATAATACTAATCGTCAAGCCTCATCTCAAAAATTCAGAGAAATAGTTGATAATATACATACATAGTGAAGTTTGCTTTTACTTATAAAGAAATAATTTGGCTCACTTACACCCCATCCCACACACATAGTTATACATATACAAGTATGTATAAGTGTATTTAGGCAGCATTTTTTCTTTTAAACATGTTGTGTTAAACTCTTCTGACGATTCTTGTCGGACGAGTTTTTGTTCGGTCTTTTCTAACTGTCTGGTCATCTTTTTAATGTCAGGGTGGAACTGGTGTAGCAATCCACCAAATGTTTCTTCACGAGCGCTAATATACATACATTGGTATACAACCGGCTTGCAAATTTAATATACACTTACTTAACCCGGCCATTGTTCAAAATGCACCCTGATTATCTCCCCTTGAGATACGTCTTTCCATGGCGGTAAAACTTCATTCCTGTCTTTGAGTTCCTCGTTTTATTATTAGAAATTCAACGGATTGACCGAGAGACATCAATGGACATTACCCAGCACAGAACTCTCCGTATTGGATAAGTTCCAATAATCTCACCCCGCCGTCTCAGTTCCTCGGAGGGTCTGATTCGAACAATCGCACAAATCCTATACCGACGTTTATTAACTGGTAAGTTTTTATTATTTCACTCCCGCAAATTTGACCACTTCATCGAAAAACAAGACGCTGATGAAGAAATGGCAAGTAAAATCGGCAAGTACACTTGTTTCACAGAAGTGGCAATACGACTTGATATTTTGGCAAAGGGAACCGGTTACTCTATTGTTTTGTATTCGCGAACAGGTGCTGTATTATACACGGTCTATCTGTTTTGTTTTTTGTTTTTGTTTTTGTTTTTTGCTGCTTTAGTTTTTTGGCGAGACCCTAGTTAAACAAGTGATGAAAGCTTTCTGTTTTTGTTTTGTTTTTGTTTTTGTTTTTATTTTGTTTCCTTAAGTTTTTGTGTTTAGATATTTCCAGTTCTGAAAAAAAAAAATAACGAGAACGGAGACAAATAAATATCACAAAATAAAAAGTGAAGTTTGCTTATGATTTATAAGGAGATAATTTGGCTCACTTACACACTCCGCCTCAGATGCAAAAAAACAATCTCCTTGGTCTAGCGCTAGTGAAAAGGGGATAGACTCCCTCGCTGATTGACTGATACCGATTATAGACCGCCCCGAGGACTTTACTTACTACACACACACACACGCGTGCGCGCACACACACATACACACACACACATTTAGACATATACAAGTAAATATATTTATATATAAATATATATATATATATATATATTTGGCAATAAAAAGGCCTTAAATACCATGGGTATTGGTTATGGACCATATATGAAATATATCAGTGGTCTGAAGAAGTGTTGCATAGCGCGTCGTCACTGTACTAAATTGCAATAGTTTTATCTTCGTTGTAAAGGATGACAATAACACTAAAGTTATCCTCCAGAAGTTTATTGAAATAAAGCTTCTTAACTTCGAGAGAGAGGTTTAATTAATATATTCAGGTTTCGATTAAATTTCTGGCGACAAGCTTTTTCAGTTGGTAAATATTAACGCTAGCTTTTCCGACACCAACTACACGAGGTCCCGCTCGGCCGACTACTGACCCCAATCACCTCACTCTCTCTCTCTCCGCATGACTGCCTCCGGGACAAACTGACGACTGACCTGTCTCGGGCCCTCGGTTCTTTTATATTCATAGCTACACCCACGTATTTTTATCTCTTGATCTGATAACGGGCAGTTGTAAAAACTTCTTTGTTTAATAAAACCAGAAATTCATATTTCCGTTTGTACAATATATAACAGAAGCTCGTGAGCATACTCGCGAGTGGAAATGGTCCATAACCACGATACCCATGGTATTTAAGGCCTTTTTATTCCCAAATAAATTTGCTCTGTTTACAATAATTAAACATTGACCTCTCATACGGAACCTGAACTCTACAACAAACTACGGGTAGAGAATTAGGACCCACCTAGAATCACCTTGTACCAAGAAACTTGGTACCGCACCAAAGTATATATATATATATATATATATATATATATATATATATATAGTAAATGAAGGGAAAACTCTAAACTTCTTCATTACAATAAATTATTTCAACCGTATTAATACGGCATCTTCAGGTAATCACAAGAACATGGCTCTTACGTAAGAGTCATGTTCTTGTGATTACCTGAAGATGCCGTCGTAATACGGTTGAAATAAATTATTGTAATGAAGCAAGTTTAGAGTTTTTTTCCTTCATTTACTGAATATCTTGCTCTGTCCTTCACTTGTATTAGGCACATTGAGCTCTCCTTATGGTCTACCCGCGTCAGCTTGGTTAAACCACACATGGAAAGGTCCTAACTACAGGAAAAAAGATATTTATATAGTTTTAGTAGGTATATCAGACTCGTTAGGTTTAACTTTATTATTTGCTCTACTTAGATATTGAGCACTCTTTAGTTTTAGCTTTAGAATATCCTGGCGGTTTATATATATATAAATATATATTTTTCATATATATGCATATAAATTGTTTTTACTTTTGACCAAGTATTATAGTATTAACCAATTATTTTCGGTTGGTACGACTATCTTGGTCTTTTCTTTTTTCAATAATTCCCCTCCCCCGGGGGATGTTTGGTAGTATATAGCCGCAAGGGTTTACCAACAAGCTTGGTATATATATATATATATATATATATATATATATATATATATTATATATATGCCATTTTCTTTGTTTAATGTGAAGTTTTACTGGGCAGGGATACATGCTCTCATTCGAAGGTGGATCCTTGCTATCGAGAGAAACGGTGATAATGTGGAGAAGTAGGGATGTGATCCACAGAGGATCAGCTTAATTTTGATAAATATTACTGTGTTGGTAATTATAATTGTCCTAAACAAATTGGCATTACCTTTTGACATCCTCTTATATATATATATATATATATATATATATATATATATATATATATATATATATAATAAGTCATCCACAAACACGTGTTTCGGCGCTTCACGTCTCTTCAGTGTGGCTAGACACAACAACTATTCTTGGCTAGGGTCGAACTCCGACTGACTGTTTGCTAGCCTGATTTTTTTAACCCTCGGCGACTGACAGCTGCTGTAGTGGGGCTGGTTTTTAAACTATTAAATACATAGGTTTGTTTATATATTTTACGATCACAGAGAGATCTAGTTTGCAAGCAAACGATCATTGCTTATATGCTTAGTAGTGAAAGTTAATTTAAATCACCAATTAGAGAGTTCATACCAAATTTATGGTATGAGCTTAATATATTATATTATTATTATTATATTATTAAGTCATCCACAGACACGTGTTTCGGCGTTTCACGCCTCTTCAGTGTGGCTAGACACAACTACTATCCTTGGCTAAGGTCAATTTTTCACATTTTTGAAATATTAAATAACATGAAACACCAGGAGTTGTGCATTGATCTTGTAAGTACTAATAACAAAAATAGGTCGTAGACTTGTACCAATTTTTGAGAAAATGGTATCAAATATCGTAGACAAAATTCACTGAAAAATCCTCGGTTTTACAAGATTTTGACCCAAAAATCATCAGGAAATCTAACAATTTCAGTATTTAAACCAGGGAATATTGTCATTTGATTTTATCAAAAGGAAATTAAATGACGAAATTATGGACCATATAACCTTTGGGCACCCCTTTTGCTTTGCTGATTCATAAGTACATTTTTTTTCATTTACACCGTCAACATCCGGTTTTTGGTTAACTGACGATTTTTAGATTTTTTTTTAAATTAAAAAACTAACCCATAATCTTAACCCCTAACCCTAAACCTAACCCCTAACCCTAACCCCTAACCTAAACCGTAACAAACAACCGGATGTTAATGGTGTAAATGAAAAAAATATACTTATGAATCAGCAAAGCAAAAGGGGTGCCTAAAGATCCTATGGTCCGAAATTATAACCAAAGTTCAAATTAATAATATGCCCAATCCCCATTATTAAAAATCCGAGGATTTTTCAGTGCATTTTTTCTACGATATTTGATGCCATTTCCTCAAAAATTTGTGCAACTTCAAGATTAAATGTTTGGTATCAGCCATAATGCACAATTTTTGGTATTTCATGTAATTTGATAATTCAAAAAAGTGAAAAATCGACCTGCCCTAGTGTATTTTAGAGATGGAGTCAACAGCGCTTGCTAAACGATAGTTTCTCGCCCAAGATATTTTTTAAACCT
>CM042158.1:49798954-49801454 GCA_023376005.1 Doryteuthis pealeii
TTGAATATGAGCAAAAATCTCTTCAATAACTCTTAAAGAAATTCCTTAACAAGAAGAATAAACTAATATTATTCTTTACTTCCTATTTTAACTAACAGTTTATTAGGAAAATTTACCAATGAAAGACGGGAGTAACGGAAAATGATGGAAGAGTTAGTTTCAAAGTTGTTCTATTTTTCAATCACACCCCCTCTGTTCAAAATCTTTTTATCTACATTCTTATTCAGTTTCATTAGCCTTTCTAATTTAATACAATATTTTATTACATTAAAACTTAAATACTTGCACCCGGAGGGTGCATATATTTGCTAGTATATATAAAGGTAGCGTTACGTAAACATAAACTCAACGACACGTTGCAACGGTCAGTTAATGGGAAAATCGAATAAGCGAGAAACAGACAGTTACCAAGCACCGTTGACTTCCTGTATACATGTTCTATCGATAATATTGAACCCATAAATATATATATATATATATACCAAACTTATTGGTAAATCCTCGCGGTGAGAAAAAACCCAGTAAATAGTTTGATTGTAAAAATATACTACCAAACATCAACCGGGGAGAAAAACTTTTTTGAAAAAGAAAAGACCAAGATAATCGTACAACAAAAAATAATCTATTGGTACAATATTTTGGCCAAAAGAAAAAAAACAATTTATATATATATATATATATATTATATAATATATATATATATATATATATATATATATATATATAAAAACCGCCAGGAGACTAAAGCTGATAAGTAAAAGTGCTCAATACCTAAGTAGAGCAAATAATAAAGATAAATCTAATGAGTCAGACGAACCTACTTAAAGTTTCGCTTAATGCTCTTCAGGGCTAAGATCTGACTAAAGAGACTGGGAGCAAACGCATTAAATATAGTACTTACCACCGTGATTCAAATAAATCATTTAAATTAGCATAAACTAAGAAAACCATAAAAACTAAGAACACTATTAAATATATATTTTATTATATTATATTTAAATCAATTTTTTTTTATATACCTTATATTTTTATATTATATATTATATATAAAATATATAAAAAAATTAATTCAAATATAATATAATAAAATATAGATTTAATAGTGTTCTTTGTTTTTGTTGTTTTCTATTGGTCGTTTTAGTTTATGCTAATTTAAATGATTTATTTGATTCACGGTGGTAAGTACTATATTTAATGCGTTTGCTCCCAGTCTCTTTAGTCAGATCTTAGCCCTGAAGAGTATTAAGCGAAACTGGTAGTAGGTTCGTCTGACTCATTAGATTTATCTTTATATATATATGTTTGTTTATCTGCATGAATGTGTATATCTATTATATATAATATATATATATATATATATATATATATATACATACGCATTTGCACACACATGCATTCTGGTTTATTAGTTCATTTTCAATTTTTAATGAATGTTTTCAACAATATATATATATTATAATACTTGGTATATCTGACTCATTCGGATTAATATATATATATATATATATATTATATATATATATATATATATATATTCATTAAGGATATCATGTATAGTAATCTACACTATGATAATGAATGGGAGACAAAAGGGAGGGATAGAGTGAGGAAAGTTGTTTTATTGATATAAAACTAGGGCCCTTTCGTCTGGTGCTTTCAGAAGTTTTACAACCGGAGAACAATTAAAAGTCACAATAGTAAATTAAATCAAATCGGGGGAAATGATATGAAATGAGGTTAGACAAGAGGGAGGGGCGAAAAAAATAAATAAAATAGAATTTTCAAACCCCTCAGGTCACACCCCACCCAAGCCCCTCATCCAGTTAAATAGTAAGTGCTCGGTTCTTATGCCCCCCCCCCATATATATATATATATATATATATATATATATATATATATATAACCCAGGTCAATACTTATTTTTGTGGCCTAAGATTTCACAAATGCGTTTAGCTAATTTGGGGTCCTTGATTTCCAAAATGGTATCCGTTTTTGCATATCAGGTCACCTTTCGGCTTTATGATATACCCCTTATTTGAACGTAAGCCAAGTATGCCCTCTCCCGGAAATCTCAGCTGTTCATCGTTTCGTTTGGTACTCTACAGTGTTTCTACAAATATAGCAAAAAGAATCCGGTCAATTGAAATATTTTCTTCAAGCTGAGATCAGCCTATTGATTTATTTATTTTTATTTCAGGACATCAATCGGAAGAGTAAAAATAAATATGTTATAAGTCTCTACTTAATATACTATTCTTTTTTTTTCATCTTCACCCAGTGATTATTATTATTATTATTATTAGTAGTAGTAGTATTAGGTTTTCACACCTGCCATAGCCAGTGGTTCACAGGAGGCTGAGAGACAGCAAGTCTCATCAAGTGTCAAGGATTCTTCTGATTAATCTATTATTATTATTATTGTTATTATTATTGTTGTTGTTGTTGTTTTTCTTTATGTTGTTGATAATATTTTATTATCATTGTTATTTTCACTCCTTT
>CM042158.1:49806454-49821454 GCA_023376005.1 Doryteuthis pealeii
CATTGTTTGTTTTTACCTTGGGAGCAAGTGATAGCAAGTCAGGTCAAAATACGACATTCTCGCGTGATTTCAACAATGCAGTTGTCTGAAGGATTTCATACCATTGATATCTGTTTGTTTTTACCTCGGGAACAAGTGACGGCAAGTCTCGTCAAAATACGACATTCTCGCGTGATTTCAACAATGCAGTTGTCTGAAGGATTTCATACCATTGATATCTGTTTGTTTTTACTTTGGGAGCAAGTGACAGCAAGCCTCGTCAAAATATGACATTCTCGCGTGATTTCAACAATGCAGTTGTCTGAAGGATTTCATACCATTGATATCTGTTTGTTTTTACCTCGGGAGCAAGTGACAGCAAGTCTAGTCAAAATACGACATTCTCGCGTGATTTCAACAAGTTGTCTGAAGGATTTCATACGGTTGATATCTGTTTGTTTTTATCTCAGGAACAAGTGACGGCAAGTCTCGCCAAAATACGACATTCTCGCGTGATTTCAACAATGCAGTTGTCTGAAGGATTTCATACCATTGTTTGTTTTTACCTTGGGAGCAAGTGATAGCAAGTCAGGTCAAAATACGACATTCTAGTCTCATTTCAGAAATGCAGTTCTCTGAAGAAGTGTCTCACTTCTTTTTTTCTTTTTTTTCGGATTCTTATTTCTTTCTGTTTCTCATTGTTGGTTTTCACTTCTTTTTCTTTCTTTTTTCTTTTTTTTTCTCTTTCTAGCATTGCCGTTTTGTTTTATGCAAGGTCTTGGCACATAAGCGCATCGATGAGCTTCGGAACTAAAAACACTTCTTGCCAGGATTTTTATACTTCTTTGGCTTGCCTGATCTCTTGGGAATGTGTTTGGTGCCGCCCGTGGTACTGGTGCTGGATCGGTGCCAATGATAAGAACTCTTTGGAATTGTCCTAGCGACATCAGAATTGGCATTATATGCAAACAAGTGCTAACTACAGCTGTACTACACATGTGTGTCTGCGCGATAAATTGATGGAAACGTGTGGCAAGTGGGTATTGCAGAGTTTAAATAGTATTGACCTTGCTAAAGGCAGGAAGACAGATTACCAGAAAATTCGCACTTGGTCGGGTCGTCCGGTTCTTAGTGCAAGCTATCAAAAATACTTTTGTTATTTTTTTTTTCGCTACAATTTATCTGTACCGGTTAAGAATACACCTGAGTTTACAAGTGCGTAAAAAGAACTGGGCCTCCTATCTATGAATTACAGTACTTAATAAAACTTATTTATGTTTGATAAAACAAAATCTGACTTGTATACAAATACCAGTGTTTAGTAGTAATGGTTCCTGTTACGTAATTCATGGGTGGCTTATAAATTATGGGACCATATGACCTTTAGGCACCCCTTTCGCGATCTCGATTCGTGGGGACATTTTTCAATAGTATTGACCTTGCTAAAGGCAGGAAAACAGATTACCAGAAAATTCGCACTTGGTCGGGTCGTCCGGTTCTTAGTGCAAGCTATTAAAAATACTTTTGTTATTTTTTTCCCGCTACAATTTATCTGTACCGGTTAAGAATACACCTGGGTTTACAAGTGCGTAAAAGAACTGGGCCTCGATCTATGAATTTATTTATAAAACTTTTATAAAGCCTCATCTCAAACATTCAGAGAAAAGAAGAGTCTAGATGACTTCTCGATATTATTAAGTTGGTTGGTTGGTTGGTTGATTAGATTTATCGGCCATAAATAAGTGTCCTTGTGCTAACCTCGATGTCATTACAGTATCGCATTTAATAAGTGTGTGTGCGTTTTTTTTTTTCATTTATTTTATTCACAGAAGCGAAGAAGTCCAAAAGGGAACGAACCAGAAAAACAGAGAACTATACCAACTTCAAAAGAGATAGCAGAGATGTCCACCAGTATAGGACATATACAAGAATATAGATGATAAGTACAATATTATAATAGGAAGAAGGAAAGGGCTATATCAACGTAGAAATGATTACGGCCAAGTTACGCTAAAATAATAATAATAAAATAAATTAAAGAAAACTGGGCCTCCAATCTATGAATTTATTTATAAAACTTATTTATGTTTAATAAAACAAAATCTGACTTGTATACAAATACCAGTGTTTAGTACTAATGGTTCCTGTTACGTAATTCATGGGTGGCTTATAAATTATGGGACCATATGAACTTTAGGCACCCCTTTCGCGATCTCAATTCGTGGGGACACTTTTCTTATTTACACCGTTAAAATCCGGCTGTTTGTTAGGGGTTAGGGTTACGGGTTAGGGTTAGGGGTTAAGGGTAAGTTTTATAAATAAAAAAACCTCTAAAAATCGTCTGTTAACAATTAACCGGATTTTGTCCCCACGAATCGAGATCGCAAAAAGGGTGCCTAACGTTCATATGGTCCGAATTATGTAAGTATTATAGCTAGATTTTGAATCAAAGTTAGTTGAAGATTTAAATGACGAGGTTCAATGGAAAGTTACTATTATAGTTTTTGACAGCATCTAAACTTGTGCTGACTTACACGTCGACTACTGACTGGCTGAAGGAAAGCGGGAGAACAGAAATCAGTTTTAGTTAGCAGTTACTGACAGAAAGCCGGTGAGAACAGACGTCGCTCTCAAAATGTCGGCATCTCATCCACGCGGATCGAGATGACTTTTGGGTTGAGCTTTTGTAATAAAGACTAAAAAAACGACAAAGACTTGATTATTAGGTAAAAAAAAGCCCAACAGCTCAGAAATATTCAAGATCGGAGGGTATTTAGTGGAAAGTTACTCTCTACCGTTATGATTGACAGGTGGTGACATTTTCTTGACCCCTTCGGAAACCCGCCAATGGTAGTGTGTGAACAGAAATCAGATTTAGTTAGCAGATGCTTATACAGTGAGATTTTGAAGATCCCATGTAGAATTATCCCTTACAACCAGTTTTGGATACCTTACATTAATATATATATATATATATATATATATATATATATATATATATATATATATACATTTAGATAATGCAGCCATTTTCTGTCTGCAAGTTTTGTCTTTTGTTTTTCGTATTGCCGGATTATTTTTGTAATATCTGGCGAAAATTGGCTGATGGATTTGCCATATGTCATAGACCAAGTACTTTCTGCCATATCGTGGGCCATCTTCAAGCTATTTTGAAACCGATAGGACAGAAAGTACTTTGTCTATGACATATGGCAAATACATCAGCCAATTTTCGCCAGATATTACAAAAATAATCCGGCAATACGAAAAAACAAAGGACAAAACTTGCAGACAGAAAATGGCTGCATTATTTAACAATATATGCCTACAAGAAAAAATGCTGCCTAAACACACACACACACACACACACACACACACACACACATATATATATATATATATATATATATAATGAGAGTAATATGAAGTTCTGAGTAATCTTTCCTTGTAAAGATACGTAAATACTGAAACTGATACACCTTGCTCATAAATATAGACATAATTACCCAGTGGCATTAAAAAGAAATAGACTGAAAAAAGAGTTTTGGCTTGAAACCATTCTCAACAAATATCATACTTGCCGGTTTAACACAGTCGGCAGAGTATCAGCCTAGGAACTGCAAGGTTTGATATTGCCAACTCAGCCCATAGATGGCAAAGCTTGGATCTTGGCGTTTAAAGTGGGGAGCTTGTGTTAGGTGTGGTTCTTCACCTTAGACGCAAAAAATCTTCCTGGTCGAGTGATAAGAGAAGGGGGAAAATGAACGTTCGGTAACCGTAATACCCTAAGCTCTAGGCATAAAATAACACTGAACGTGTTGGTATGCCGTTAAAATCAATGATTAAATCTATGAATCATTTAAATCAGCAAAGTTGTTTTTACATGTGTGAAATGAAACGATTTAAAAGGTTGGTAAAAACACAGAACGGTTAAAAAGTAACCGTAGTATTATTGGCATTATTCGGACTATGGTCTTTATCTTCATTAATATCTGTACAACGTTTCGGCGGATGTGCCCTTCGGCCTTCTTCAGGCATTTCTTATCGGACTCGGGAACTTTCTTGTCGTAATCGGGAACCTTCTTGTTGTAATCGGGAGCCATCACGGAACTTTGAACCTAACCCTTTATTCAGTCCACGGGGATATCCTGTTCTCATTCCGCTAACCATAGCTGGGGTAGGGAACCTTCTCGGACCCGAGAACCATCACGGACTTGGGAACCTTCTTTTCGAACTCGGGAACCTTCTTGTAATCAGGAACCTTCTTGTAATCGGGAGCCATCACGGAACTTTGAACCTAACCCTTTACTCAATCCACAGGGGTATCCTATTCTCATTCCGCTAACCATAGCTTGGGTAGAGGCGTTATTCCGTGTTATTATTATTCTGATGTAGGCCGGCGGTCACATCGGCCGAAACGTTGTACAGATAACAATGAAGATGAGGACAATAGTCCGAATAACACAGATAATACTAATCATCAATCATAATTTCAAATACTCAGAGAAATAGTACAAGAAAGTTCCCGAGTCCAAAAAGAAGGTTACATCGGCCGAAACGTTGTACAAATAACAATGAAGATGAATACAATAGTCCGAATAATGCAGATAATACTAATCATCAAGCCTCGTCTCAAAAATTTCAGAGAAATAGTAAAATCAACCTTGTGTCACACCCGTTTCATGGCGCAGGCGTTGAATAGATACATACATTGTGGTGTATATCAGTGGAGACTGTAGAAGTTAAACTTTCTTGGGTATAGAATAATCCAACAGGGGATGCCGAAAACCAACCAGCCAACCAACCAACCAACGAACATAGAAGTAAATAAATAAATAAAACACTTCTAGAACAGTACAGATTATGTCTACTCTTAGCTGTTAAGACATCTCCTTGCGCATATAAAATGCACCGCTGGCGTTGGCAACGAAATCGAGGCTAAAAAATGGCGGCCGCTGTACTCCCGGATGAAGGATATTGGCGCGCGCTGGTTTCTGTTAACAGTGGAAGATGCAAGTCATTAAACAAAAGCAACGGGTGCCGATGTGTGTGTCTGGAATTCAAGTATGGCGACACGCTGCTTGTCTGCAAATTTTTGATGGGAAAACTTCATCAAAAATGCGCGCACCAAAGAAAAAAAAAAGAAAAAGAAAAGAAAAAGAAAGAAAGAAAAACAATAAGAAAAACCACCAGCACCAGCACCGGCACCAGCACCACCAACAACGAAAAGCATTGTAGCGTTTAAATGATATAAACTGGACCCGAAGCTTGCGAAGAAATTCATTTTAAGTAAGGAGAACAAGAAAAGTCTAGTATTATCTGCGTTATTCGGAATATTGTCCTTAGCTTCATTGTTATCTGTACAACGTTTCGGTCGGTATGCCCTCTGGCCTTCTTCAGGTATTTCTTGTCGGTCTTGGGAACCCTCTTTTCGGACTCGGGAACCTTCTTTTCAGACTCGGGAACTTTCTTGTTGTAACCGGGAAACTTCTTGTTGTAATCGGGAGCCATCACGGAACTTTGAACCTAACCTTTTATTCTGTCCACGGGGGTATTCTGTTCTCATTCCACTAACCATAGCTAGGATAGAGGTGTTAAGCTGTGTTAATTATTATTCTATTATTCTGCTCCCCTTGATCAGGATTGAACCTGCAATCTAGAGATAATTGTCACTTAGAAATGTCTTAACTTAACTCCTTTATCCATGTGTAAATTGAAGATGAGGTCAATAGTCCGAATAAGGCAGATAATACTAATCATCAAGCCTAATCTCAAACATTCAGAGAAAAAGAAAAGTCTATATGACCGCTCTATATTATTTAGTTGGTTGGTTAGATCTATCGCCCATAAATAAGTGGCCTTGTGCTAACTTCGATGTCATATACAGTATCGCATTTAAATAAGTGTGTTTTTTTTTCTTTTTTTTTTTATTCACAGTAGTGAAGAAGTCTTGTGGAGTCCAAAAGGGAACGGACCAGAAAAAGTAGAGAGAAACAGCCCAACATAGAAGAAATAGCAGAGATTGCTGGTCACCACATTCAGTACTTAAATAAGTGGCATTTTTTTTATTCATTTATGTCATTTACAGACAATAAAAACAGAGAGAATCAGCCCAACTTCGAAAAAAGAAAAAAGAAGAAGCGGAACAACAGCAACAACAACAATAATGACGACGACGTCGAAAATCATACTCGTGTTTAAATGATATTAAACAGGGACCAAAACTTACCAAGAAATTCATCTTAATGGTGGGGTAAGAAAAGAGCACAAGAAAACTCCAGATGTCCGCTCAATATTATTAAGTTGATTGATTGTTTGGTTGGCTTAATCGCCCAAGAATAAATGGCCTTGTGCACTTAGATAAATATCGCACTTAGGTAGGTGGCTTTTTGCTCACTTAGGTGTCATATGCAGTATCGCACTTAAATAAGTGTCTTGTTTTTTGTTTTTTTTTTCATTTATTTTATTCACAGAAGCGAAGAAGTCTAAAAGTCCAGAAAAACTATACCAACTTCAAAGAGATAGCAGAGATGTCCCACCAGTATAGGACACATACAAGAACATAGATGATAAGTACAATATTATAATAGGAAGAATGAAAGGGCTATACCAACGTAGAAATGATTACGGCCAGGTCACACTAAAAACACCGGTTTGCGAAGTTAAGCAATGATTAGCCTCTTCACTTCTTAATAGGGTGACCACTTAATAAATAACAGGTGTTTTAAGCAATCTGGGCCATTGCTAATTAAAATGACATGATTCCGCATTAAATGACTCGAGAAGGTTTGATATGCCATTAAACAAAACACCCAACATAGAAATTAACAATGCATACGATTTTAAGCCAAGTGATTTGCTTTCGCGTGTCAATTAGAATATTATAAAAGACTAGCAGGACTTGCGGCTATACCACAGTATGATAATTTAATTATTACAACGTTTGATATGTTTACTTAAGATCTATTGAGAAATAGTTCAATATGTAAAAAGTATAATAATCGTGATTAGAGAAAGGGGTGAGCGCGCGGAAGTGATAACGCTAATCTCTTTCAATCGAAAATAATGAAAAGACGAAAAGAAGGAAAGAAAGAAAATGGAGAAGAAGAAGAGAGAGAGATGGGGGAGAAGAGAGAGAGAGAGAGAGAGAGAGAGAGAGAGAGAGAGAGAGAGAGAGAGAGAGAGAGAGAGAGTTAAATCAAGATTATTATACTTTGTGTTTATCTAATTATTTTGCAAACGCTCTTAAGTAAACATATCAAACGTTGTAATAATTAAATTATCATAATGTGGTATATCCACAGCTCCTGCTAGTAACCAAAAATAATGTAATGTATTTAGTGTTTGAAAGTTGCTCTTACAGGCTTCCATATTTATCTACAGAGTTCTATTTGTGCTCCCATTTAGACGCTCACGTTGTGTAAAAATAAGTAACGACGAGAAAATGTATTGTTTATTTTTATTGGTTTTTTGGTGTATGGTATGATGTATTCTCCATTAGTGAAGTTCAATCGATTTGTATTATTTGCTCATTTGCAAAAACTGATAAGAGACAGGAAAAAAAAATCATGAGACGTAAACAGAATTACGTTAAATATGTTCTTCCGAATATGTTGATTCAGAAAACATATATAAGAAGAACTCCATTGCCAGTGGTTGGGGGGTCACGTGACCAGTACCATAAAGCTATGGTCAACAGGAGGCGAGGTTAGTGAAAGCCAGTTGCTGAGGCGTGGGAGGGAGAGTCGGAGTTTGATCAGCCCCGATTGGTCCCTTGGGGGAGGAAATCAGATGCTGAAAGACCAGAAATTTCCAATGATCCGAGGGATATAACATCGCTGAGGACTCCCGCCTCCATCATCCTATAGATGTATTTTACGAGAGGAGTTAAAAAAAAAAAAAAAAAAAAAAAGAAAAAAAGTAAAAATTACCCACCTTACTCAGGTATGATAAACTTGTGGAAAATTCTTATGATTTTGCAAGTAAAGCTAAGTAAAGTCGTCGGGGCGGCCCAATGTCGGTATCAGCCAGACAGCAAAGGAGTCTATCCCATTTTCAATAGCGCTAGATCAAGGAGATTATGTGAGCATCTTAAAATATTATGTTGCAAAAAATGAGCTGAAATAAAAAAAATAAAAAAAACGTTGAATACCCATCAATAATGAATAAAACAAAACATCTTTCGTATAAAATAACCCAACAAGGTTTGACAAGCTGTAAAATTCAGCCAACAACAACAACAACAACGGAAATGTGTGAGTATGAGTATATGTATCTGTGTATATTCATTTCTATTTTTCTATTTAGGAGTAGAAGCGGACCATATGACCGTTAGGCACCTCTTTTTGATCTCGATTAAGAAAGGACATGTTTTTCATTTACACCGTTAATATACGGTTGTTTTAACAGACGATTTTTAGATTTTCAAAAAAATTATAAAACTAACCTCTAACCTTAACCCTTAACTTTAACCCCTAACAAACAACCAGGTATTGACGGTGTAAATGAAAAACATGTCCTTTCTTAATCCAGATCAAAAAGGGGTGCCTAAATGTAATATGGTCCGTAAAAGCTTTTAAAGTAGTTTCAATTAACGAGAAAAGTTCTCCTTAGAAATCAGAGTTTTCCTTTTCCTAGACGGGTTGCCATAACAAGATTAAGTAAAGTCGTCGGGGTGGCCTAACAGCGAGGGAGTCTATCCCATTTTCACTAGCGCTAGACCAAGGAGATCATTTTAGCATCTGAGGTGAAGCGCCACACCTATAATCAGCTCCTTACTTTACCGCATAGATCCTTGTGCTACTCCTACGCTGAGTTGGCGAGGGTCGGTATCGAAATAGGAACCTTGTGGTTTCTAGGCGAAACTTGATAGTAATTTATGGGAAAATTTTTGCATGTTTACTTGTTCAGTTATAATGCCAACTAAAATTAGATAGATCTTATTATAATGGAGATTGTGTGTTTGTCTGTCTGTAACCGAAAGTATATTACTACTCAAGTCACAATTCCCTTAGTTATTTACGTCACATTCTCCATGATTTTATTTTTATTTAAACCTCAATTATCAATAAAATTGTCTTACGTTATTAATATTAAAACCCAAAAGCGCCTATATATATATATATATATACATATATATATATATATATATATAGAGAGAGAGAGAGAGAGAGATTTATATATATATAGGAATTAAAAAATTAAAAAATATAATCGAATACATAAAGAACGTCCACAATAATCAACCGACGTAATTTGCGGTCCAAAAACATAACAGCAAGAAATGTCTTCAAATAAGCACCAGAAGATTTAGCAGCCTGACGATAGTGAAATAACCTGAAACCTGGGTAGTTGCTTATGAAAAACGTTTATATTTAAAAAATTCAACAAACAAATATATATATATATATATATATATATACTAGAGCCATAAAACTGCACTTAATTATAAAAAAAACAACCAGAACAATCCACCTCCCCCGATATTAGGAAAATTCTCACTGAAAACACCAAAATTATCTATAAATATAACAATAAGAAACGCCTACAAATTCCTGAAGCAATATGCATAAAAAAACTAACATCAATAAAATAGCATTCAACGTCGGACATAACATATTAACTATCTTTAATAACTAACACACTTAACTTGCAACCCTCTAAAAAATAGACTCTTCAAATGAAAAAAACAAACAAACAAAAAACATAGATAAAAGACCTAAAAAACGAACTAAAACCAATTCATATACCCCATGATGACGACTGAAGAAGCAGTCGAAAGCGCTCGGGTCTAACAGTATGGGACATATCCTATTTCAATTGGATCCAAACACCAGAAAGATCGCCAGACAATTGGAAAAGACACAGATCTTATAATGGAGATTGTGTGTTTTTCTGTCTGTAACCGAAACTATATTCCTACTCAAGTCACAATTCCCTTAGTTATTTACATCACATTCTCCATGATTTTATTTTTATCTAAATCTCAATTATTAATAAAATTGTCTTACATTATTAATACTGTTAACTATGTCTACATACTGATAACATGCAATTAATATTTATATATACAACAAATAGCGGTTTACAGTGTGAACGGGAAGGCTAATTTGCATATTAATATTAAAAATCGAATTTAATAAATATGTGCTTAGTATTATTGATTTCTAACTGTTTGGTTTTATTTTAATGAATATAAGCAAAAATCTCTTCAATGAATCTTAAATGAAATCTATTAACAAGATAAAATAACTGTCATTTTATTCTTTACTTCCTCTTATAACTAAATACTTAAATTAGAAAAAATGACAATGAAAGACGAGAGTGATGGAAGAGTAAGTTTCAGTTGTTCCATTTTTTATTATACTTCCTCTGTTTCAAATCTTTTATTATACTCCTTCTGTTTCAAATCTTTTTATCTGTATTCTTATTTAGTTTCATTAGCCTTTCTAATTTATACAATATTTTATTACATTAAAACTTAAATACTTGCACCCGGAGGGTGCATATATTTGCTAGTTCAAATAATGAAGAAGAAGTACTCCGTGTTATTCAATAACACATGCCCGAAATATATATATATATATATATATATATATATATATATATATATATATATATATATATATGTGGTCTTTTTCAGATCTACTTAATTTATTAATTGAATTCTTGACATCACGGGAAATAGGTCATTTATATTAGTGTCAGAGACTTTCAGCAGGGGCAGGTAACTCAATAATAAAATTTCAAAAAATAAACGAAATTTGAAGTAAATGCTCGAAAAGAATTATTGTCTCTTTCTTAAGTCCTATTTATCTATTTGAAGTTATAAAATATTAATAAGAACTTTTCAAGAAATCGTTTTGTTTGAATTAGTTTTTCCGACATTTTCTTCCTTTTCTTTTCCTTTCTTTTCTTTTCCTTTCTTTTTTTTTCTTTTCTTTTTTTTTATTTCGTTTATTTTCTGAATGTTTTAAAAACTCAATTTTTTTCCCCAGAAGAAGACACGATTGGAATATTTTCTCATTCTTTATTTATGAAGTTGTCAACGTTTTGAACTTTTGAAACTTTCATCGTCTCTTTAAAAATCCTTGAGGCTCACAAAGAGTTAGGTTCCATGAAAAAATACGTTCTGAATATCTATGTTTTCCAAAAGCCAATTTACTTATTTTTTGATTATGGAAATATATATATATATATATATATATATATATATATATATATATATAAGAAAAGCATAACCTCAACGGCACTTGGTGACTATTATTTCCTCAAATATATATATATGTATACACACACACACACACACACACACACATATATATATGTGTGTGTGTTATATACACATATATATATATATATATATATATATATATATATATATATATATATATATATATAGAACACGATGTAATGCAGGTATAAGGAATGAATGTTCTGCTATTATCAGTAATATGAAAATCCATTCTCACTGACAAGTTAAAAGGACAATTCTTCCAACCCATAGTTGTATCAGTGCTACTGTAAGCCTGCACCACTTGTACCCTAAAGCAGAGCCTAGAGAATAAGCTAAATGGAGGCTATCTGTGAATGCAGCTAAACGGCACTTGCCCCTTCGTGGATACCAGATGCTGAGCAAAGGACCTCTCGAAGGCCATGAATGATAGGAGTGTTTGGCAAGTGATTATCATGGATATCAGTGCTACTAGCTGGCATAAATAATATATATATATATATATATATATATATATATATATATATATATATATATATATATACAGAATGAGAGAAGGTAGAAAATACTGGTGACAATAAAGATGAGGACAACTGTCCGAAATTGTTGATATGAAAGTGGTTAGTCAACTCATAGTATTAGCAAACATGAGAACACAACATATATTCTAGGATGTGATATATACATACGTGCGCGTGGTGTATTGGTTAAAATCATTGGAAATGGACTCGTCACCTCGAGTTCAAATCCTGGGTGTGGTAATTGCATTTAACTTAGCGCTAATACCCTTGGGAAAGGTATGAATCCTACTTTACCTCCATGTGTAAATAATAGGGCAGAATGCGTTCTTTAACCTTGGTTGGACAACCGGTCTAGGAGAAGGAAAACTCTGTATTCAAATCTGTTGAACTCCGCTTAAGAAATTGACCTTATGTCACATCCTGATCGTGCGCAGGGTCTGGTAAATATATATACAATGGTACTTGGACTTACAACACTAGGATGCATGGACACAATTTTTCTGCGTCTTTTTAGTTTTTATGCGTACTTATCAGCATCTCTGCATATATATATATATATATATATATATATATATAATATATATATATATTTGGGAGTATATGTGCTTAATTGAAGTCAAATCTAATTTTTAGAAAGTTAATTCATTAATGATTAATTAGGCGGGATTTAACTACTTAAATGTAAGGCTAAACAAGTCGAGTTCAATTAAGCACATATCCTCCCAAATATTGTCGGCTGAAAATAGCCATATCTGTTTACGTTATAATATATATATATATATATATATATATATATATATATATATATATATAAAACCATATATTTTTCACATATTTTTTACTTATATATAAAAAAAAATAGAAAAATAAAAAAATAAAAAATAAAAAAATATTTTCTGTAAAGATCCGTTCCAGGCTGACCATGAACGGGTTAAGACTCGTCCGGTTTGAAAAAGAGAATTTGTCTATTGTTGAATTTAAAATATGTCTTCTCTTTTTTTCAAAACTGTTACACGTATATATTATCGTCGCTGACCGAGAAACGCATGGCGGATGTGAAAACGACTGCATGACTTTTTGGAATATCAATGTTTTCGTTTTGAATTCAAATTATTTTCTGCTTCTCTCTCGATGAGTTCGTTAACTACCCTGAACTGAATGTACAAGAAAGAATAAAAAGAAAAAACAAACAATTGTGCTCAAATTTTACAGGTGCCTACAGATTGGTTGCATAGTTAATACAACGCAGTCCCGCAGACGCAGCACATAGGCAGCGCCCCCACATCCCCAAGGTACTATTTTCAGTTTGTACAATCAACACAAATATCAAAATCATTAAAAAAATAAATGTGTTTGAATATTGTTTTGTGTCATCGTATATCGATTGTTCGCTTGCTTTCCAGAGCGACGAATTTTCTGCAGAGTTGCACTTTGTCGTTTCTAACTTCCGGTCGGTTATCTTCGGCTATAAATAAGAAGACACGTCCAGAAGACAATTTCTCCTCCTTGAGTTTGCTCGGCACTCAACCCACATCCCGCTGTGCTCACCTTTCCCACTTCAGACAACTACCATAGTGGGTAGATATCGGACCGGTCCTTCTAGCTTCACGGCAAGAAAATTTGATGAATCTCAGAAAGGTTGAAAGTCCAGGTGACAGGATCGTAAAGAAAAGTCCTGAGTCCTGATACGCAAGACACGGAAATGCGGAAAATCAGTTTCTCGCACTTCTCGTATCTTTCGGGTTTGCTAGTTCGTATTTTCACTTCTGATTGGTTGCTTCTCACTTGTTTAAATTTCTGAAGTTTCTATTGGTGATTTCTCTTTCTTGCCCATCCCCACCCCCTTCTCTTATATTTCCTTGTCGAATAATGTCACAAATAATATGTGATTCCAAAAGCCATAAGCCAAAAAAGTAGAAGAAATAAAAAAAATTCTGTAGGGTCCAAAACATAAAAACATAACCAATATATATATATATATATATATATATATATATATATATATATGATTTAATATACCAAACTTGTTGGTAAATCCTCGCGGTGAGAAAAAAAACCCAGCAAATAGTTTGATTGTAAAAATATACTACCAAACATCAACCGGGAAGAAAAAAATTTTTGTAAAAAAGAAAAGACCAAGATAATCGTACTAACAAAAAATAATCTATTAGTACAATATTTTGGCCAAAAGAAAAAACAATTTATATGCATATATATATATAAGATATATATATATTCATACAAACCCACCAGGAGACTAAAGCTAATAAGTAAAAAGTGCTCAATACCTAAGTAGAGCAAATAATAAAGATAAATCTAATGAGTCAGACGAACCTACTAAAAGTTTCGCTTAATGCTCTTCAGGGCTACGATCTGACTCTCTTATATATATATTAGCATGGGACCAAGTCGGCTACCATTGGTTTCATGCAAGCCTAATTCTTTAAGCGGAGCAATATACACGATCGATTGTTCAAGTTTGTATTTCATTGCAATTAATCACTGCCTAACTTTGGTTATCGTTCCGCCTGATTTGACCTTAATCTTTGAAATAAGTAGACCACTGCACATACCTCGGTAGCAATATCTCATTTACTGAACAAAATTGACTTGTAAACAAATATACAAATACATATATTTTTATTTTATCTTATTTTTATTCTTATTCATTTGGGTATTTATACATGCAACTAGTGGCATATATTCTGCTTTTAGATTTTACAAGCATTGTAATTTGTTGTATATTCTTTTCTTTCAGTGTGAATGGTTCCAGATATCCATTTTTGGCATGGCAACAAAAACAAAAACGCCCACATTGTTACGTTCCTTCAGACGGTAACAATGGAAAATATCCCGATGATTTGTGAGAAGTTAAAGGAGGGAAGAAAATCGAAAAAAAAAAGAGAAGAAATGTTATATATCTGTGGGTATTCCGTACGAAGTGTCAGTGCCAGCCGTTAAATATATATTTCGTTATTTTGAAAGTTTCAAGGGTGCGGTAGAGGGGTGGAGGGTGAAAATTCACAGTGAAAAATAAACTTTGTGTTTCTAAGAAATGTCTTCCTTAAGAAATAACAGATTCTAAATAGATAATTATAAAAAAAGAAAAACGCAAGACAACACACACACACACACACACACACACACACACACAGATATATATACATATACACACACACAGATATATATATATATTATATATATAACATATATATATATATATAGAGAGAGAGAGGGTGATATATATATATGTATATAAATGCATAC
>CM042158.1:49826454-49843954 GCA_023376005.1 Doryteuthis pealeii
ACTCACACAATTCCGTTGTTATTGTTGTTGGTTGAATTTTACAGCATGTCAAACCTTGTTGGGTTATTTTATGCCAAAGACGTTTTGTTTTATTCATTCTTGACGGGTATTCAACGTTTTTTTTATTTCAATCATTTTTTGCAATACAATTTTTCAAGTCATTCGTTTATTTAACCCTAGATAGGACCCCAACACTTCGTGTCATAGTGGGTCTGGGACTCATGGCAATCAAGGGGTACTCCACCTACTCCAGAGCCCCCTGATTGGTTTGTTGCTTGATTTGTATCAACACTTTTCGGGTCATCTAATGCCGAATAAAGTAATCAAAAATATTAATAACAAGTGTCACTTATGTGATAGGTTGGTTTAATTATTTAATGGCATATCAAAATAAGTGGGTTATTTCTTGCCAAAGCGTTTATTTTCAATACAACAGTAATGCTACTACAGGGACTCTCCAAGAAGTTTTGATTAACGAGAAGCCCGTTTAGTTTGAATTCAGAGCTTACCTTCTCCTAGACCGGTTGCCATAGAAACGTTAAGAGCTTGAATGAGAAGAGTTGTATTCATACTTTTACCAAATATATTGGTGCTATGTGAAATGCAAACAGCCGTGTTCACCATTTGAACTTGTCCCACCGTGTCCATTTCGAAAGACTGTGATCATTACAATATGCACTCCCGGACCATAGCTGGTAGGATCAGAGAATACATAAGTTTAATCTGTTAATAATAGCTGATATTCCAACTGTACTCCAAACAGCTGCAGCGGATATATGCCATTTGGCGTGTAGGGACCCGGTTTGTTTGGTGAGTGTGTGGTTGTTGAGTTGAAGATGCGAGTTATGGGTCCCCACAATTTATATGTATAAGACTACGGAAATGAAGTTTCCGTAGAAAACATAAGAAGACAAAATTGATAAAGGAAACAAACTTTATATACATTAATACAATTAATATAGTTTTGTTCTTTCAGTGGTGTTGCAGACTGTATGTGTCTGTACATGGTTGTGTGTGACAAGTGTGACATGTATTGTTTATATTTGTCTGTACATTGTAGCAGTTTTGTCCGTGATTGAAACTTGTGATTGAAATTTGTTGTTGTTGAGCGAGAGAGAGAGAGAGAGAGAGAGAGAGAGAGAGAGAGAGAGAGAGAGAGAGAGAGAGAGAGAGAGAGAGAGAATAAAAACGAAAAAATAGACGGACCTGTTGAGTCGTATTATATGTTCTTGGACAGTGTATTCTCCCCATTGTGTCGAGTTGGGAGCATCAGCCCCAACTCTGTCGAGTCGGGAAGAGTGTAAGCTCCCACTGTCTGTCTCTCTGGTCTTTCAGCTTTTTATAATTTTCTTATTGTCATTGTCTATTGTGATCATTAAGCTAAAATATTCCTCAAATATCAGGTGATTTGCAATGATGCAATATCGAATGATTTTGGTATCTGTGGAATTCTGGTGACATAAATTATTGGATGAATTTAAACCATTGTTTCTATTGTTTCTAAAATATTTCTAAACTAATATCCATTTGATTCTCTTTTGTTTACCTAATTCTAAACTCATGACATACCATTGTAAAACTAGTTATTTAAGAAAACTTAATTATTTTAATTTGGTCAATTCCACATGCCGTAAAAATATAGGGGTCAATCCCTATACATCCTACTCATGGTGTTTGCGTTGGATAAAAATACATGCCAAATTCACTGTCAACTAAAAAAAAATGATATAGTTATAAAAATATTATTGGGGCAACATTTTTGTTGCCTCTGGTACACAAAGGGACATTTTTGTCATGTATGTAATGTATTTTCCTATTGACTGCTTGTTGATCAATTCAGTGTTAATGAATAGAAATATCAATAGGAGGCTTCACTAAGGATTATTTTGCTAATTATCATGATGAAAAGTGAGTGCTTTGTTTTCATGCTATTGTACTCTGACACACAATTGCTGATCAAATTATCATGATTTTTTTGGTATATATATATATATTATATATATATATATATATATATATATATATAATTGTTTAAACATACCCTCTATGTTGCAAATTTTCTGAAAATAATTTACCTCTCTACAAGGATTAACCCTTTTGTAGACATAATTTCTTTAATCACCTCAAACTCTATTAAGCTGGACTCTCTTCTCCAAACTACAAGATCTTCATTTTTATTTTTTCCATTTTTTTAAAATCTTTTTTTTTTTTAATTTATTTATTTATTTTATTTTTTAAATATAGGGGCCAATCCCTATAGGCGGCAAAATATCCGATATTATGTTAACACAAAGCAAGCTCAACTGCCCTAAGACAACGCAAGATTTCCATACCGTTCCAACAACCCGGAAGAAACTCCAAGAAACTCGAAGGAAAGGATACCGCACCCAGTATATAATCCGGATCTAGATCCCTCTGATTATCACTTGTTGCGATCCATGGCTCACTTCCTGTGCTCGTGATACTGCAACATCAAAGAGGACGTAGAAGCTTCAGTGAATGAGTTCTTCGTATCGAAGAACAAGAACTGGTGGGATCAAAGTACTGGCAGAAACGTGGCTTTATACAGTGCCTCACGACAATCTTTCCTTAGAATGCTCGGCACAGACAACGTAGTAAGTGATTTTGACTTATGGACTCTCCATAACTTTTATACTTCCATTTTGTATCTTGTATGTGTTATTCGTATGTCTACCATGTTGTTTCTTATGTATCTCGTTGTATAAATGCTTCCCCACGTGATCCATTTATTAAAGTCCATTGTGTATTTAACATCCTTGGTCGTAGTTGTCTGTTCAACTATGCGATACATGCATTTATAATTGCCTTCAAGCAAAAATATAAATAATAATTTATTCAACATTGCTTCTATAAAAACAAACATCCAAAAATCTTATTCACTTCGCCGAAGAGCTTACGGCCGGGTTTGTTTACTAAATAAACGTCCACTTGCCTACTATGGCAGGGGCGTGTAATAGTATCATTAACAAGGTTAATTTCGCAGGGATTGTTCGCTATGTACTGGCGGCCGAACGGATATGGTCTCTGACTATGCCTGTGAAGTCCCGGTTTCGATTCCTGTTGGAGGGGAGTCGTTAGTATACATCGCTGAAGAGACTTAATAAACTCGAAACAGTCTGTACGGTGTTTTGCATAGCGAACCATCCTTTGCGGGATTTACTTGTCAAGATTATTTTCTATAATTATCGAATTTTATGCGATACATGCATTTATAATTGCCTTCAAGCAAAAATATAAATAATAATTATAATTAACTTTTTTTACCCTTTTGAACCAACACTATTTATACGTAAAATGTAAAATGGTATTATCTCTTGTGCAATATCGTGCATTTGTTACTTCCGTCTTCTTTTTTGCACTATATTAACAATCATGGAACAGGACACAGAAATCACTTTACAAAAAATAACTGAGGAGTGTCAAAGACTAATTAATGTCAAACGCGATAACTTGCGGATCGAAGAAAAAAATATTTCGCAGGTACAAAGGATAAAACAAAGAGTCCCCAAAAGTAAAGAAAATAATTTTCAATGCAAAGTTTGTGGAAGAAAGAATCATACAAAAAGTGATTGTTATTTTAAAAATAAACCTTGTTTTAATTGTGGAATTATAGGTCACACAAATCTTGTATGTAAAAAAAGGAAAGACCAAAAGGTAAATATTGTTTTATCCAAAAAAGAAATCAAAGACAACGAAAAAAGAAAATACGTTGACATTAAAATTAATGGACAAACGGTACGATGTTTGTTCGACACTGGTAGTGACATTTCACTTATTGACGAATCAACTTGGAAAAAAATCGGTCGACCAAAATTACTGACCTCTACTAAAGTCGCTAGAAGCGTATCGGGGAATAGATTAAAATTTATCGGCGAATTTCGAGCTAACGTATATTTTGGTGAAAAAAAAACGCATAATGCAAAAGTATAAGTTTTACCCGGTAAGAATTCGTGTCTGTTCGGTATTGACTGGATAATTTGATTTGATTTATGGGAGCTGCCTATAAACTCTTTTTCTAATGAATTAGACGCTACAGAAAAAATAAATCCAGACAAACAGAGGAATTTTTAACAGGACTGAAAAATGAATTTCCTCAAGTATTTTCTGAAGGTTTAGGTTGTTGCACGGGTCGAATCAGCAACAGAAAGCGATATCAACGGGGAATATATCGACGATCCGGGCGTTTCGGATGAAATTCTCTCGCAATGGGCTCTGTCTGTTTTCGTTATATTTGTTATTCCTGTTGGGATATAACAGTATGTGTCATGACATTCTATATAGAAGGCCGATTCATCAGGTAGGTAAAGTCAAAAACTTGGGGGCTGGCAATTTACTTCTGGTTTTAGATTTTACTAGTTCGTTTCTATTGTCAGCTTAAGAAATTCAAAGAAAGCTTTGCTTTTATATTTGAATAATTTTTACCATTATTCAGTTAAATAAAGAATAAGATCTATTTATTTTATGTCTCTCATACTTAACTATGTTATTTCATATTTATGTAAAAAAAAAATTTAAAAAAAAAAAAAAACTTTTAAAAGAAATTTTTTTAGTCCAATATTTGCTACTAAATGTCATTTAGGAATCTTCTTGGTCTTAAAAGTTTATTTAAAATTTGTAAACTTTTTTTCTTTTCAAACAGAGAGAAATAACATAAGAAAAGGTACATTTTTGATATCTAAAAATTTCAAAATATTGAATTATTAAATCTATTTATGTCATTAACTTTATGTAACCTTGTTAAATGAACTTTTAATTAATTTTGTAATTAATTTTGATAAAAAAAATCTCAACTTCTGAAAGAGAAGTTACTTAAAAAATCATTTTTTCTTTATTCCCCATTGTTTATGTAGGTAATGACAGCTACATAGCTTTATCAATAAGACTTGTTCAAAAGAAACCGGTAACGTAACGGCACACACTGTTTATTTTTCGCAATCATCTGACCAGATCACGTGACCTGCAACACTGAGAGGTTACCGTCATCCCAGCTGGAAAGGCGAGATGACATTCCAAAATCTCCAGCGACGCTCCTACTCCGTGAAACTATCAAACAACGAGGAATTGTGTTTATTTGAAGAAAGGGATTCTTTGACTGGTTCCTTCTTTTATACAGAATCCAATTGTTGTTTTATTGACGGCTTCACAAGATACCTTTGTGGACACGGAAAAGCATTTTCTTCAGCCTTCTTTAGAGAATTGGAAAGATGAAGGATAATACGTGTCAAAATTATTAATTAGAGGAAGGATTAACTCATAAAATATATCCTGTGATAATAGACTGGAATTAGAACCGTATATTTACACATTTATGTGCATATATATATATATATATATATATATATATATAATATATATATATATATATATATGAAGAAAAAGTAGAAGTAAATCCGACAATGTGTAATGTTGTAAAAAATGAAAAAATAGAAATTGAAAAAACACACCATTCATTAATGAAACTTGTATTTTTTCAATTTTTACAACATTACACACACACACACACACACACATATATATATATATATATTTATATATATATATATAGCACCTGTTGCGCCCCTTTATCCACGAGGCTTTCTTCGCAGCAAGTCATAACCTTTTCTTCATGTTCCTCAAACTATTTTCAAAGATTCTTTTCTTTCGGACATCTATCCTGTTTTATTCTTTCTGTTAGACTTTGCTTGGACAATAAAACCCGTTTCTTATAACTCTTTATTAACTAATTTTGTGTATTCATTTTTGGTTACATACCTTTGTTTTTATTTCTAAGTTTGCATTATCATTACAAGCAAAATAAAAAAACACCCTCCGGGCGATGTAAAAATAGATTTTTGAAACATTGCCTGAGGGATGGGAGTTAAAAATTCAATGTCAGCCAGTTTGTACCCTAAGTAAGTAAAATCATCAAATTCATTAAAGGATTAAAAATAAAACAATTTGAAATGTAAACTTTAAATATGTATTAGAATAAAATAAACTATATATAGATATATAATACCAGTCATGAATTTATCAAAACTTGTTTTAAAAACAATGAGGACTGTCTAATGCTGCATATTCAAATTTTGAGTGTATTTATTGAATAAATACACTCAAAATTTGAAGATGCCAAAAGTCGCAGAATAAATTTTATTCAATGTTATGACGATTTTTGGGTAATGTGATGTAAGCAGTGACGTAATTTTTGTTACAGCCAAAAACCGGAAGCGAATCTCCATTATTAATAAATAGATTCACTAGTTTTCCATTTAGAAAAAAAAAAGAACTACTTTCTGCTTCGGAAATCCTGTGGGCATTTAAAAAAATGAATAGTACTGCTTGGATCTGTGGGGTAAATTATAGAGTTGACAGGAGGTGTGGCGCTTCAACTTTGACAACTTTGATTTTACATTATGGTAATTGCTCTCCTTTTGTCAAATATTGCTCGAATTAGAACTCATCTAACAGATTCCATTTTCCGTGCCACTGACCTTTAAGCTTATTACTCGGACCATATGATCTTTAGGCACCCCTTTTGCGATCTCGATTCATAGGGACATTTTTTCCATTTACACGGTCAAAATCCGGTTAATTGTTAACAGACGATTTTTAGAGTTTTTTTTTAATTATAAAACTAACCCCTAACCCCTAACCCTAACCCCTAACAAACAACCGGATTTTGACGGTGTAAATGGAAAAAATGTCCGTATGTATCGGGATCGCAAAAGCGGTGCCTAAAGGTCATATGGTCCTATTACTCTTCCAACCACACACACACACATATATATATATATATATATATATATATATATATATATATGAGTAAGAAAAGGTGGAATGAAAACATCACACAATGCTGTTAAAGAAGAAAAACAATTTATAATATAATCATAGCTGATACTGATCAATATTTCGATTTTACAAAAATAATCATCAGAGCTCATTCACTCCCGTAGTTGTTTGGATCGGAGAGGAAAGTCAAATCAGTTTACAAAACAAAAACCCTTAATACTGCAAAAAAGGAACGAAAGACGTTACAATATTCACCAACGTGGGCATTCGCGCCATATATATGTCGGTCATGTCTCATATGTATACCTTTTGTCATCCAAATGTAGCGGATTTTTTAGATGTTGGCAACAAGACGAAACAATTTAAACGGAAGGGGATGGTATTAAGAAATGTGACGGTTGGAATTCAAAAGATTTTAGTAAAGGAATTTTTTTACGATTAATTGTTTTTATTTTTTAAATTTTTATTTTTAAGTTCTGTATTTCATAAATGATTAGATATTTACTGTATTTTGTTTTTATATATAAAGTAAAAAAGTTATGGGCGGAATATGTTATTATAGAAAAGGAATTTTTTTTATATATTTTTTATTTTACGATTAATTATTTTTAATTTTTAATTATTATTTTCTAAGTTCTGTATTTAATAAATGATTAAATATTTATTGTGTTTTGTTTTTATATATAAAGTAAAAAAGGTTATGGGCGGAATTGTGTATCTGTGTTTATATAGGTATATGCATCCGTTTGTGGGAGGTACATATATCAGGTTTGAGCATTAGTGTGAAGCATTAAAGAAAGGAATATCAAAAACTCGATTGTTTTTTTTAGTAGAGTTTCGTTTATTTAGTAGTAGTGTATTTTCAGGATTTTTATTCTCCCTTCTACAGACTGTGTAAGGACAGTAGTGTTGCTGGCTTCTGACTGTTTCTTATAGTGGGGGTGGCTACTGCTCGTGATGGCCTAGTTGTCATCCTTGTGTGTGGGTGTAGATGGCGCTGGTTGGTCAGTTGTTATAGATACATATACCTATATAAACACAAATATATATACTTACTAAAAGCATGAGGAGACCCTTAGACAACAGCATATATATATATATATATATATCATAACGGTACACGGTAATAACCTACTCGAGTTTCACCATAAGGATCTTCAGGGTTAAATCCACTGGATTAATCAAGATCCTTATGGTGAAACTCGAGTAGGTTATTACCATGTACCTTTATGATAATAAATTTGCTCTATTAACGTATTGAGCACTTTATATATGTTATATCGCTGTCTTATCATTGCGAAACTGGAATCAACTAACCATTGTGACCATTTTCACCGGTAAGTCACTTTTTCCACAAATGCGAAATATATATATAATATATATATATATATATATATATATACCGTGTAACATTATGATAATAAATTTGCTCCACTAACGTATAGAGCACTTTATATTTGTTATATCGCTGTCTTATCATTGTGAAACTTGCATCAACTAACCATTGTGACCATTTTCACCGGTAAGTCACTTTTTCCACAAATGCGAAAATATATATATATATATATATATATATATATATATATATATATATATATACCGTGTAACATTATGATAATAAATTTGTTCCACTAACGTATAGAGCACTTTATATTTGTTATATCGCTGTCTTATCATTGTGAAACTTGCATCACCTAACCATTGTGACCATTTTCACCGGTAAGTCACTTTTTCCACAAATACCATATATATATATATATATAATATATATATATATATATACATGTGTGTGTGTGTGTGTTTTGTAACCCAAGGGCAGAATATATTAGATGGGAAAAATCACGTAATAATACAACAATTTCGAGCTGTATAATTTGTCTTACAATTTCTCACGCATAAGGTAGTTGCTTACTTAAGAAAGTGCTCGTTTGGAACTTTCTTTTTTTTTGTGCGTGCTTATTTATTTTTGCTTATTTATTCTTGTTTACATAACCTTTTTATTTTATTTCTATGTTTGCATTAGCATTATTCGCCAGTTTTCTGTTTAGAAAAAAAAAATGCTTTCTGCTTCGGAAAGCCTGTGGGCATTACAAAACATTAAAAGAATCCCCCCAACCCCCCAAACAAACAGCAAAAAAAACAAAACCAAACTTGACCTCTTCCCCATTAGTATGGGGTTTGATGGATCTGTAGTGAAAAGGAAGGGTGCACGCGATGACCTTAGATTGGCGCGTTTTGACGAACGTACCATCATCCGCTGGGGGAGCGTGACAGGACCAGACACGCAAATGTCTTAGCGAGTTCCCCCCCCACACACTTTATTGAGCAGTTTGCAAATACGCTACGGTGTGTATGTAGAGCTCAATAAACTATTTTTTTGTAATAATGTAAAAAATCGCAAAAAGCGTGAATAAATGAATAAAAAAAAACCTTCAATAAGAATTTCATATATGCGTTCCACAGGTTGGTTGGTTGGTTGGTTGGATTTTACGGCATGTCAATGCCGTTAAACTGTACCAAATAGGGAGGTTATAATTCTGGTGCTCAGGGGAGTGTGGAGAATTCTTTTCGGACCATATGACTTTTAGGCACCACCATTTAAAAAAAATTAAAACTTAATTTTTTAACATTTTTTTAACACTTGTTTTTTTCTATTTAACCCATAGATACTCACACTCCGTAATAGGGTGAACCTGGAAGTAATGGCAATGAAAGAATGGACCATATTATCTTTAGGCACCCCTTTAGCTTTGCTGATTCGTAAGTACATTCTTTTTCATTTACATCGTCAATATCCGGTTGTTTGTCAGGGGTTAGGTTTAGGGATTAGTTTTAAATTTAAAAAAAAAAAACCCTCTAAAATCGTCTGTTAACAAACAACTGGATATTGACGGTGTAAATGAAAAAAAATGTACTTATGAATCAGCAAAGCAAAAGGGGTGCCTAAAAGTCATATGGTCCATCCTTTCATTGCCATTACTTCCAGGTTCACCCTATCATGGAGTCTGAGTACCTATTAGGGTCCCATCTATGGTTTAAATAGAAAAAAAAAAACAAGAGTTTAAAAAATGTTAAAAAATTGAGTTTAAAAATGAAAATGAATGCCCATCAAGAATGAATAAGATAAAACGTCTCAAAACTCAACAAGGGTTGACATGCCGTAAAATCCAACCAACCAACCAACAATCTTGGCGGTGACTGCGGCTCTTAATGACCTGGGTAGACGCTAAACTCTGATGGTGAAGTTTTGATTCTGGAGCTCTTGGTGATGTGGAGTATCCCTTCATCACCATTACTCCCAGGTCGACTCTCACCCGGTGTGCCCATCTATGGCTTAATTAGAAAAAAATTAGTTTAAAAAAAGAAATTGAGTACCCATCAAGAATAAATTGAACAAAACGTGTACAGCATTAAATAATCCAACAAGGGTTGACATACCGTAAAAGCCAACCAACAACCAACCAACCTCACCTTATCTTTGAAGATGTTGTAGGGTAGCTAACACCCCTTCAGCACTTTAATAGATGGATTGGCTCATAGCCTTAAATAGTCTATGATTAAGGACTAATACAGTTGATTAATAAGCAGATTAATATTTGGACATCGTTTGGCTATACGGGATTTGATCCTCCTCTATTTCTTGTAAATTGTCTGTTAATTGTTTTGTAAGTTATTGTTCTTTGCTTTTTGTATGCATCCGTTAGTACCGGATACTGGTGCTAAATAGATATATAAAGCATTCAATTTCCTCTGTGTATCACTTTACCTCGACGATACAATAGAAGGAAAGATATGGGGAAAACGAAAATAATTTTGATACGCCATTTTATCTTTTAAAAAAAATTAGCTAAAGCTGATATATGAGTACAACTGATGATGCAAATTATTTTTCATGTTAGAAGATTATTAGCAAACATAGCTAAAAGTTTAAAAAACAAACAAAAAACAACAACAAAAAACCAAACAAGCAAACCTACAACTACTTGACACACAGTGAGGATCGATATCATACTAAACTGAGAATCAAGAGAATCTATTAAAAAAAGAAGAATTAGAAACACACTCAGATTTGATTCCTTTAGTTTTCACATCCATGTAGACGCGAGGCTACAAAAGGAAAGGCAGACCCACAACAAAATGTCGTTGCTATTTGTAGGTTCACCTCAAGTGAGAAAATGGCCGAAGGGCAGAGTTACTTTCGGTATTGTGATGGGAATGACAAAGGTCTTGTCTATCTGGCTGAAAATGTCTCCTTGCTCAAATTTAGTTCCAATCGCGAAGATTTGTGATCAAAATCAGGAGTTTTCCAGCAGAATGTATGGGGGAGGGGTTAGTCATCATTCTCTCGTCTATCAACGCGGACAAACGGTGTTGCCAACGAAAATGGCTTCCGATAATAAGCGAGGATATTTAAAGACGGCATCAAAATTGCGCCTGGTGGCAACAGACGCATGCGCAGACAGAAACAAACGAGCATGCGCACAACGGAAGACTAAGTCACACACATTATTCACCCTTACACACAAACACACACACAACACACACATACACACACACACAAACGAGGATGCCCACAACAGAATACTGACTTACACACATTATACACCCGTACACATGTATTACACACACACACACTCTCTCTCTCACATATACGCACACACTCATACACACACAGAGAAACAAAAACAAGCATGCCTGTACGCACGTATCCATACACACACACACACACTCTCTCTCTTTCTCTCTGTCCCTGTCTCTGTCTCTCTGTCTCTGTTCTCTGTCTCTCTGTCTCTCTCTCACATACACACAAACGGGCATGCACACACTAGAAGACTGACTAACACCCATTATAAAGCCGCTCGCACGTATCCACACACACATACACACGCACACACAAACACGCACACACACAAACACAAACGAGACTACCCACAACAGTATACTGACTTACACACATTATACATCCGTACACAAGTATTCACTCTCTCTCTCTATTTCTCTCTCTCTCTCTCTCTCTCTCTCTCTCTCTTCATACACACACACGCACAGAAACAAGTATGCCCACACCAGTCATACGCATTATTCACCCGTGCACACGTATCACACACACACACACACACACACACACACCACACACTCTCACTCATTCTCGTTCTCTTTCTCTCTCCCTCTCTCTCTCTCTCTCTCTCTCTCTCTCTCACACACACACACACACACACATACACACAAACGGGCATGCACACACACAAACGAGCATGCCACAACAGAATACTGACTTACACACATTATACACCCGTGCACACGTATCCACACACACACACACTCTCTCTATCTATCTTTCCCCCTCTCACTCTCCCTCTCTCTCTCCCACTCTCTCTCTCTCTCTCTCTCTCTATATATATATATATAATATATATATCTCACACACACAAATACACACAAACGGGTATGCACACACGTATCCACCCATTAACACACACACACACACACACACACACATACACACACTAACCTAAGAATACAGATACATACACACATAAACAACGATGAACACACACACAAACTTATAAAAATACTAATATGAACAGATATTCAGAACACAAGTTTACAAACACATTGTCCGTTGGTTGGTTTGTTGAATTTGACACCATGTCAACCCTTGTTGTTTGTTTTATTTATTCTTGATGGTGCTCAATATTTTAAATACAATTTTTCTAAAAGTCATTTTGTTTCTTGACTGTTGGGTTTTACGGGATATTAACCTTTTTCGGGCCACTTAATGTTGAATCAAGTCATTTTGATGCAGGTTGCTAAATATATTGCTGTTTCTTAAGTGGACATCCAGTTAAGCATTGAACAGTCTCATCTCATCATTAAATACGGTGAACTATCGAGAACCTGTGCTTTCAGCGTGACCTGATCATATTAGATATTATTCAAGAATACTTAAATCCACAACATTAATTGCAACTTATTTATATTAGATAGGAATACTTGAAATCATACAACTGTTTGCACATTTTACTATTATGTACGAATACGTGACATCGTATAACTATATTAATTTGATTAAGAATGTTTACTTGAAACTGACTGCATCTCTGTAGACGGGTACCCCCTCCAAGTCACCTGTAGTCACCTGTTGGACGTGGGTAGTGACCTATGATACTTAAGGATGGAATCCTGGTGGCTGAGCAATACGTAACGTGCAAAACTCCTTTTGGGTCCTTACTTATGCTAGCGGGGCAGTCGGAGAGGCCCCCTATATCTATATCTAATTTAGGGTATGCGATTCTTGGTATGAGAATAGAATAGGCGGGAAACTGTCAATAACCATCCGTCGTTGACTTTATATCCACTGTAACCTAACTTATATATATATATACTTTATTCAGCAACGTTTCTAAATAAACAAACATCCAAAAATCTTATTCACTTCGCCGAAGAGCATACGGTCTGTTTGTTATTATTCTCTCAATAACGCCCCCTTACCTATTATGGGAGAGGCGTGTAGTAGTATCATTTGACAAGCTTAATTTCGCTAGGATGGTCAGCTGTGTACTGTGGCCGAGGCGATAAAAGTGTTTCACTAGTGTTTCACTGTGTCTGCTGAAGTCCCGGTTTCGATTTCTGTCGGAGGGAAATCGTTAGTATATACCGCTGATGAGACTTAATAAAGTCGAAACGGTCTGTACGGTATTCTACACATCGAGCCATCCTTTGCTCGGATTACACTTGTCAAGTTCATTTTCTATAAGAAAAAGTATCGAATTTTTTGCGATACATGCGTTGTAAGTGCCTTCAAGTAAAAAAATATATATATATATATATATATATATATATATATAGTCATCCACAGACACGTGTTTCGACTTATCAAGTCTCTTCCGTGTGGCTAGACATTTTGTGAGCTACCTATAACCGAGATAGAACTCGGACAGCTTAACAATTCGGCCATTGTCACCCACAGAATGCGAAAGGGATTTTATCTGTTTTAATACACACATCTATGTGTATGTAAATACCGCCATAGAGTACTCCATCCCTTTTTATAAGAGAGCGTTGATATATATAGAGAGAGATAAATGAATGAATAAATAAAAGGTTTAGATTTTTATTATTATCATTGGAACGATTATTGCAACCGTTCGGTTTCTTGTTCTGTGGCAGTCTTCAGGCAACGAAATTGTTTTTGAAAATGATAAAAATGGGGTTAAATGTGTGCGTTTTTTTAAGTGTATTCACGTGTTACTTGTTTACGTGATTGCGTGTGTAATGTTGGATGTGTCTTTTCTGTTTGTACGTGTGCCACAGAAAGAAACCAAATGGTGGCAATAATTGTTCCAATGATGATAAAATAGCTAAACCTTTTATTTATTCATTTATTTATCTATCAACGCTCTATCACAGATATTGAGCACTCTTCTAATAACACAGCACGTTGGATTATTACCGTTTTTTCAAGTATAATAGTGCCAACCATACACATTGATATACACACATACACATACACACATATATATATATTATATATATATATATATATATATATATATATATTAAACATGTTTCGTTAAACTGTACAGACGATTCTTGTCGGACGAGATTTTGTTCAATCCTTTCTAATTCTCTGGCCATCTTTTTAATGTCAGGGTGGAAATGATGTAGCAATCCACCGAAGGTTTCATTACTACGAGCGCTTTCGGCATGTCAATCTGCCATCTTCAGGTATGAAACTGAAGGTATGTTTCAGGTGTCCTGTTTTTAAAAACAACGAGCAGTAAAGTAGGAATTGGTAGTGGGAGGTAGTAAGAATTGATAGTGGGAAGTAGTAGGAATTGGTAGTTGGTTCAAACAATTCCACCTGTGGTTTAGTTCCACCCTGACATTAAAAAAGATGGCCAGAAAATTAGAAAGGATCGAAGAAAAACTCGTCCGACACGAATCGTCAGTACAGTTTAACGAAACATGTTTAAAAGATATATATATAATATATATATATATATATATATATATATATGTGTGTGTGTTAATATATTTAGAGCTCTGAATACCAATTTTCTCTTATTTCCAGATCGTGTGCGATGTGTGTGTTTGTGTGTGTTGGGGGAGGGGGTTACAACATAGTCTCCTCTAATAAGAATTAATAAATTGTAAGAAGAGAGACAGAGACCTGTAAAAAATATGAATGACATAATTTGAATAAAAGAAAGAAAGAAAGAAAGAAAGAAAGAAAGAAAAAGGAAAACAATATAAAATATAAGTGATGAAGAGAGAAGTTAAATGATGGCTGATGCTGACAAATTATCGCCCCCACCCCCTAAATAAAAGCGATTACTTTATTCCAGTCGATGTGTACCATCTGGCGACTCTGATTTTCCAGATATTTACATTCCCAATATTTCAAGACCAAGATAAATGGTAATTTATCTTGGAAGAATTCCTTGTTTATTCTTGTTTTATCATTTTCTCTTTTCTCTTTCCTCATTCTGCAACGCTTTACAAGTGCAGTTGGAATATGCAAGAGTGATAGGCGATCATCTAGTTGACGGGAGAAACAAATCATCAAGATTGCCGTCAAGTCACACTGAAGGCAGTGGTTTCCTTTAGATCACTGAAGTTAGCAGCGATGATCCCGTTCAATACTTAGTTGGGTGACCACTTAATCAATAGTAGTTACTAAAGCAATTGAGTTCTTTGTTTATCAAAATGACTTGATGGTTGGTTGGTTGGTTTTTGATTTTAACAGCATATCAACCCTGGTTAGGCAACCGGTCAAGGAGAAGGAAAACTCTGAATTCAAACCTGTTGAACTCCGCTTAAGAAATTGACCTTGTGTCACATCCAGTACGTGCGGAGGGGTTGGTAAATATATATAGCACATATATGAATAAAAATGTTGCAATGAAGACAATATAGTTGGGACAATCATTTTGATGCCAGGGTTTGATGTGACAGTCGATTGATCGGAGGAGGTCTTTTACCTAAGAAAGGGTCAAAGTAGAGTGTTGCATGTCATGGACTACTCAGCCACCAGGGTTGCTCTCCTAAACTCACGGGTCGTCACCCATGACCAATAGGTGTCCCCATTGGTGGTTTCTTACATCTCTCCAGAGGCGCAGTCTGGTGTATTCTAAAGCCCCAGCCGACTTCTCCTCTAGCCTAAGGTCAAAGTGGAGTGTAACATGTCATAGGTGATAGACTAGTAGGATTACATTTGATGGGATTGGTAGTGGAAAGAGGTGGAATGATTTCCCCCATACCGCACCGCACTGACCCCTAGATTCTGTATCTTATCAAGGGCTGATAAGACGTGCTTGTGAGCAGCCTTCCCAAAATGTGCGAGCAGTAATCCATTTTTGAGCGGATCTGACATTTAAAGAGACAGAGTAGAATTCTATGTGTCAGGAATTTTCTGGAGTGTTTACAGGAATGGATTTTAAATATAGGAATCTCACTTCAAGACAGGTAGGAACGTAAGACCCCAGTAATCTACTGCGACAAGCACACACTTTTAGGACGACTAGTCCCCTAATGCCCCCATGCCTACAGCAGGTTTCTCACATGTCTTATATATATATATATATATATATATATATATATATATAGATATAAAGAGAGTTTTTTCAAAAATATAACAGACACTGGAAGTTACAATCAAAGGAAATTTTTTTATATGTCTATACGGAACATTTCTCCTTTAGGATTTTCAGTTACTGAAGTCCAAGTCTTCTACTAGTTTTTGGTAGATCATGATCTAGATGGTAAAGAAATTGTCCCATGTTTTACCCCAAGCGCTTTCAACCACTTCTCTGGGCGTTCTCATGGGTGTTTTTGTTTGTACTGTTTGTCATGTTTGATTTTATTCCTTTTGATTTTTCCCGATTTGCAACAAACTACTAGAAGACTTGAACGTCTATAACTATAGATCATAAGAAATATTCCGTGTTTTTTTTACAATACCTGTCAGAATAATAACTTGTTGTCAAAATAACAATACACACAATACACACACACACACACACGCATATATATATATATATATATATATATATATATATATATATATATATTAGTCGCAACTCCGCCCAAAGAGGTAGCCTGTCAGGTCTATGTATTTCAAAGCAAGAAAAGTGTTTTGTCTATGGTTAAAACATTTTTTAAATCACTTTTATAACCCATGGTTAAATTGCTTTTAAACATCTTTTCTACAGACATTGTTTTAAACTCCTTTTTAAAATCACTTTGGCAGAACATTGTTAAATTACATTTTAAAATCATTTTTATATGACACGGTTAATTTGCTTTTTAGAATCTTTTTTACCCACCATGGTTAAATTGCTTTTTAATATCATTTCTACATACCATAGTTAATTTGCTTTACAGACTGTTTTTACACACCATGGTTAAATTACTTTTGAAGATTATTTTTACCCACCATGGTTAAATTGCATTTTAATATCATTTTTACATACCATAGTTAATTTGCTTTACAGACTATTTTTACACACCATGGTTAAATTGCTTTTGAAGTTTATTTTTACACACCATGGTTAAAATTGCTTTTTAATATCATTTTTACCTAACATAGTTAATTTACTTTATAGAATCTTTTTTACACACCATGGTTAAAATTACTTTTTAAAATAAGTTTTACAGACCACGATTAAAATTATTTTTGTTGATATATCGTTATCTAGAATTTCAG
>CM042158.1:49846454-49848954 GCA_023376005.1 Doryteuthis pealeii
GCGATTGGGGAAGTCGAGAAAAAGAAAAAAAACGAAGAATGAATCCAAGAACGAAGTTTCGAGAAAATGGTAGACGATGAACAATGGCACTAGGAGAGCGGATGAAGAAAAAAAGAAAGAAAGTTGAAGAAAAAGATCACTCAAATCATAGAAATAAGAATAAATGCAAAGTTATTGCAATATATATATATATATATATATATATATATATGTATATGAAGAGAAAAATGGAAGTGAATCCGACGGTATGTAATATAGTGGAAAATATGAAAAAACACAGGTTCAAATAAAATGAGTGATACTAATTCAGGCAACGCTGCAGTGTCTCAATCTGTTTAGTACATCTTCTTCAGGACTTTGGTTGATATATGGAAAAGTAATATGGAGACTGTGATAGTCTTTGTTGATCAGTTTGTTTAAAAATGCTTGAATGAAGAATTAGCGCTTTTAGAATAGTTCGAAATTTATGAGACGCTGGGATAAACGGTTTTAAAAGATGACATCGAAAATTCACTTACGTTGTGTCTGTGTGAGAGAGAGAGAGAGAGAGAGAGAGAGAGAGAGAGAGAGAGAGAAAGAGAGAGAGAGGGGGATATATATATATGTGTAATGTGTGTGTGTGTGTGTATGTATTACACACACGGTCACACAGACACCCAAATGAAAACGATTATCTTCCATTTCCATACACGTTCGCTCTCTCCCCCTCTCTCTCTTTCTCCCTCTCTCTCTCTCTCTCACTCTCTCTCTCTCTCTCTCTTCTCTCTCTCTCTCACACACACACACAACGTATACATATACTTATAGTTCACAATACATTTAAAAGTCCGTTTTACCAATGGTTTCGGAGCCTCACCTTTAGGTGCTTGGTCGTCGTCAGAAACATTTCTGATGATGACCAATCACCCAAAGGTGACGCTCTGAAACCATTGGTAAAACGGACTCTTAAATGTATTGCAAACTATAATTAAATAAATGCAACTCTTACATAAGTAATTGAGCACTTTATTATCATTTCTCCAATACTAAAAAGGAATCTAATATATATATAATATATATATATATAATATATAATATATATATCAGTCAATCACATACGCCGTATAGCATCTCATCCAGGCGACCTCCAGCTGTGAGTGAAACCTACGGATTTACCATCAATCATAGGTCCTAACCCCTACGCCATCAGCACGCCTGCGGGCCAGAGTGAGATTTTAACTGATAAATACATACATATGTATATATGTTAAAGGGTCAAAAAGACCTTCATCCGTAATAGGATAACCTTGAATTACACACACAAAGACACACACACACACACTTACCTATATATAGGCATATATATAGATACATATATATGTGTGTATATATTTCCCAACAATAGTCGTTATTCCCTATACCCTGAAAAAGGGTGAAAGCTCACCCGAAATATTAGGATTAATTGAACCAGGGACATGACAACAGTTGAATATTAGAATTCTGTTTTTTGTTCTGTTTTTTTGGTTCTTTTTTCCAATGCTTCAAAATACCAAAAATAACAACGTTCATAAGAACAAAGTTTTATACATAACACACAACACACACACGCACACGCACACGCACACACACACACACACACGCACACACACACACATATATATATATATATAATTATTATATATATACATATGCACAAAACACACACCACACACACACATATATATATATAATTATATATATATATATACATATGCACAAACACACACACACACACATACTATATATAATTATTATATATATATATACATATGCACAAACACACACACACACACACACACACACATATATATATATATATATATATATATATATATAATACTAGTATTATTATATTATATATAATATTAGTATTATTACTGCTTTATATTCTTAATATATTGAGCACTTTTGGATTAATTACTGAGGCCACTGCGACGGAAAATTTAAAGCGGTGATCAGATACTATATATATATAATATATATATATATATATATATATATATATACTTACTTTTTCACACAAGCAGGATATGACACAAGATTAATTTCTTAAGCGGAGTTTAACAGGTTTGAATTCAGGGTTTTCCTTGTCAAAATTAAAGAGCCCAATCTGCCCTACTATTTACCCATAGCTAGAGGAAGAGTAGTTGGATGCATACCTTTCCCAAGACTATTAGTGCTATGTGAAATGCAAACAGCTTCGTCCAGGATTTGAACTCGAGTCGACGTGTCCATTTCCTTAAACTACGTATAAGAAATAAGAAATATATATGTAACGTGCCTTTCCTTAATGGTGTAACTTGATGGACGCATCGTTAGCACGTAGCGTCGATATTCCGTTTGTAAAACTTCCAGGTAAGGCCAATGGTTGAATTGATAACAAAGAGTGTTGAATGCTCAACGGGACAATGCAAATAGTAGAAATTATCAAGCCTCATCTAAAAAAATTAGATACATAGTATCAAGAAAGATTGTTATATTT
>CM042158.1:49853954-49863954 GCA_023376005.1 Doryteuthis pealeii
ACCATTTGACCTTTAAGTACCCCTTTTTGATCTCGATTAAGAAAGGACATGTTTTTCATTTACACCGTCAATATCCGGTTGTTTTAACGGACGATTTTTAGATTTTTTTAAAGAATTATAAAACTAACCCTAACCCTAACCCTAACTCTAACCCTAACCCTAACCCCTAACCCTAAATCCTAACTAACAACAGTATATTGACGGTGTAAATGAAAAACATGTCCTGTCTTAATCGAGATCAAAAAAGGGTGCCTAAATGTAAAATGGTCCTGGGAATATCTACTGAAAGTGTTGTTTTTTTTTAACTAGAGTCTATGCAGTTAACAACAGTAATCCCTTTCCTGCAACAATCTGCTACCACAGTAAACTCTTTTCACTCCTTGCATCTCTCAAATAACTAAACACAGTAGTCCTACGAATTTCACCACTCTAGCCGTCACTTGCTTCGTTCCTTTCACCCCAGTGTCAGCGGCCGTTCGTTTTTATTATGGCACGTTCACCTTTTATGCAAATTACGTCTCGTCCCATCCGCGGTCGCTCGTGCACGGCACAAGCGATTACGTTGGGGGATGGGCTATTTTCATTACACTGTTGGATTCAAAAAGGTAATAATGTTAATTATTATTAGTTGGTTGGCTTAGAGGCCTCCCAACTTATGTACATACATGAACAAACAACTCCGACTAAGGGTGTTAAATGCACAATGGACTTTAATACATAGAGCACGTGGAGAAGCATTTATACGACGAGATGCATAAGAAAAAACATGGTAGATATATGAGTAACACATAAGAGACAAGATACAAAATGGAAGTATAAGTGAGATACATAAATATACATATAAAAGATATGAAGAGTTCATAAGACAAAGCCACTTACTGACGTAGTGTTGGGGGGGATGAAACTCCACACACAAAAGGGTGTAGACATAAGTGTCTAACCCATGTGTGTCCGTTGAGTCCCGGAGAAGAAAGAGGATTCGAATCTGTCACCGGAAATTCAGGGTTAATAATTTATTTATTGGAAATAATACTTAGTATTATTTGCAATACTTTAGTAAAACACTGAATACCTGAGGAGCTATTTAAAAATATTTTTCCAGGAGTGGATGGCCCAGGCCCACTGGTTACAGGACGTGTTGAACAATATCCAGCAAGTAAAAATGTTGACTGATCATTTAAAAAAAAAAAGAAACCACTCTCGGGTGTGGTGTACTTTTAGGGGTGAAATTAAGAATGTTTCACAAAAACGGAGGGTATCCCCAGTGAACTAATTCGTAAAAAAATAAATAAAACAATAATCGAACTATGTAATAGACAATCGTCCACTCCCTCGAGTAGTCTGTATTATTTATCTATTTCGTTAGACGAGACCAACTTTCTGTGGGGGAAATATCTTCCCTTACAACGGTAGGTGCGGCGCTTCAGTTCTGACACAAAAACAATCTCTTTGGTCGAGGGCTGCTGAAAAGGAGATATTGACAACAGACCACTCTACCAAATTGTTTTCTTGTTTATTTTTTTAACTTTTTTTTTTTACTTCAGGAGAAACAGTGTTTTACCATTTCCATCGAGAGCATTTTCATAAAGGCATTTTCTTCGCGGGTGTTGTAGGCAGTCTTTCAGCGGGATGAATATAGCTCATAAGTGCTTTCCATGAGGGAAACAGTGCTCTTCCAGGCATATATCTTTAATGGCTGGCCTTGAAATGTGCTGATGGACATGCTAAAATTGAAGCAGGTCTTTAAGTTCAAAGGAAAAAAAATCCCAAAATATATTGATTTTCAATGGGAGAAAAACAAGTAAACAAATATGGTGAGGTGCACACATATATGAACATTATAAGGAAACGCGTGGTGTAATGGTTAAAGTCATGGGAAATGGACTCGTCGCCCCGAGTTCAAATCCTGGACGTAGTAATTGCATTTCATTTAGCGCTGATATCCTTGGGAAGGGTACGAATCCTACTCTCCCCCCAGCTATGGGTAAATAGTAGGGCAGACTGGGCTCTTTAACCTTGGTTAGGCAACCGGTCTAGGAGAAGGAAAACTCTGAATTCAAACCTGTTGAACTCCGCTTAAGAAATTGACCTTGTGTCGCATCCAGCTCGTGTGGAGGGGTTGATAAATATATATATGAACATTATCATCATCAGCAGCAGTAATAGCAGCACACTTAGGCAATTCTGTTCACTGGAGTCTGAATTACAAAAAGATGTCTTCAGGTATCCAGGACTCTAGTATTCTAGCCGATTTCAACAATGCCGTTGTCTCAATTCTTCCTCTGATTTCCAGTTCTTTTAATCTGTTTTCTAAACTTTTGCAGACCGTTCCAAGTGCACCAACTACAATTAGTATCAGTTTCACCTTAATACTCCACAGTTTTTTTCTTCAATTCTCTAACAAGGACCAGGTATTTGTCTATCTTTTTTCTTTCTTTTGTTACATAATCTATGCGGTTGCATAAGATTATTGCCGATCCCCTGTATTTCTAGAGGGATGGCCCTTTTCATATCACGGGCGGAACTTTCCATGGAATAGTACAGAAAGCCCGCGAAATATGTGAAGTCACGTGGGACCTGGTTGAGTCCTCAGTTTTCAGTTAGACGTCAGGCAGAGAGGATGTCCTGCCTTAACTGGAACACACGCGCGCTATGTTAGTCAGATATTTAGTTACATGAAATGGTTAGTTAAGGAAATAAAAGCTTAAGAAAATAACACAGTTTTGTGGTTGGTAAATGTCTTGGTAACAAGACTGATCTAGAAGAAGAAATAAGTTAAGTGCGACCGACCACCAAGACGAAATCAAGATGTTAGAAGAGACTGATATAGAAGAATAATCTAAGATAGAAGATGAACAGAAGAAGAATAGAAGAAGTAAGAAAAGGGTATGCAACACTTTAATCTTCACTCTGCTAGGACTGCAATATACTAACTGTTGAAGAAGAACGTAAGCTGGTTGGTTGGTTGGTTGGTTTTGAGCATCTCAACCTTTGGTTTATTTCATGCGGAAGAAATTCTTTTTGGGGTATTCACTTTAAAATGAAATCTCAATTTCTTTTTAAAACACATTGTTATGCAGTGATGAGCAGCAATATGAATCTGTTTTGGAGTCTGTTACGATTTTAAGTAAGGGCGCTGTCCAGCGGAGATCCTTTGTGTTAAGTAGAGCGCGATCCTTAGTGAAGAATCCTTTGGTTGTTCCTTGGTGCTCCTAAGTCTAGCAGGTCCTTCGTCAATGATTCCAAATGGACGTCTCTCACCATCAGCAATTAAGCAATTAACCAAACATGTATTCGGGCTGTTGATTGGCTAAAGTTTAAACCACGTGACCTCGCTTAGTCTATACATTTAAATGTTATCTTTTTAACCAATAATCTATTTAACCCTAATAGGTATTAGCACTATGGTTTAGAGGAGTAATTCACATTCACCACTAGATGCCGTTTAACATCATACCAAGGACACTTAGATTCTCAGTCTCTACCTTCTAGTAAATGTTATAAAAAGGGTTGGGGGTTTTCCATAAGAGAAATATGGTTGGGATTTATATAGGTGCTCGAGCTTGACGTGACCAGTTGATTGATCGGATTAGGCATTTCCTACCGACCGTTTGGCCTAAGCGGAATATTGTGTGTCATGGACTGCTCAACCATTAGGATTCCGTCCTTAAACATTACGGGTCGCCACCCACGGCCAACGGCTAGTCCCATTGGGAGGGTCTTACCCCGCTGCAAAGGTGCAGTCGGTGTATTCTAATGCCCCAGCTGACATGTCTAGAAGAAAATAAGTAAGCATACAATTATTTCATACCATACTCAATCGTGACGTATCTTACGTATAGTATAGAGCAGGGGTCACCAAACTACGGCCCGCTGAATGCATTTTAACAGGCCCGCCGATAGTACTTGAATTTGTTTGTTCAAACGTACAGAACGCGAGACGTTCTGAGACCATTTTAATTTAAATATCATGTTAAGCTTACTAAATCTTCATGGACTTGACTACGGAATCAATCTATCGAACGAAATTGACTGATAAACATTTGAAAGATTTTCTTGATTGTAGCAAATCCAAACCAAACATTGACGATATCTTAAAAGGCAAACTGCAGTTTCACAAATCTCACTAAACCTTTCTGCTATTGCTACGTTTTTAATAATGTTTTAAAAATAAATATGTTGGTTAAATTTGTTTTTTGTGCATCTTACGCCACTCATCCATGAATATACCATGGAAAGATACATTTTTTACATCTTTTCCTCAGAGCTTTCATTCTGGCTAGCAAGAATTGAACACAATAATAATGTGGCCCACGTTCGTTATTTTTTCAATCATCCGACCGGCGCTACTTATTTTTCCAATTATCCGGCCCACCGTGAAAAAAGTTTGGTGATCCCTGGTATAGAGCATATACATGTATACCCATGGTTGAACACAGATATACTTATTTTATCTATAGTTATCTGTTCTGAATAGCTGGATCTTCTGTGTCTTAATTGTTATCTTATTCTGGATTCTGCTATATTCTCTAGTCTGGAAGCGCGTGGCGTAATGGTTAAAGTCATGGGAAATGGACTCGTCGCCCCGAGTTCAAATTTTCCTTGGGAAAGGTATGAATCCTACTTTCCCTCCAGCTATGGATAAATAGTAGGGCAGACTGGCCTCTTTAACCTTGGTTAGGCAACCGGTCAAGGAGAAGGAAAACTATGAATTCAAACATGTTAAACTCCGCTTAAGAAATTGACCTTGTGTCACATCCTGCTCGTGCGGAGGGGTTGGTAAATATATATATTCTTTGGTCTGGTAGATGTTATTTCTAGCTCGATCAATCTCTGGATCTGGTCTGGTAGATGTTATGCTGGGAAGTCTTCTGTGTCTTGACCGTTTGGTTATTCATAATAAATACTCAGGGCTCATTTTAAGGAATAATTAGGGGACCTTTCCACCCTCATATCTCTGTCAATTCCCAAAATTGAGCAGTTTTTTTTCATATCATTTTAATCTACGCATCGAAATATATCAGAAAAGTCAATAAAATCGATACCTAAAATTTCCACGAAAATAGGTGATTTTGAGGCACTATCAGTTTTTTTTAAAAGGCTCATATCTCCATCAATTATTCGAATTGAGCGCTCTCTTTCGTAACAATGCAATCTACGCGTCTAAATCTATCAGAAAAGCCAATTTAATCTACAACTAAAATTTGTACGAAAATATGTACTTTTTAAGGGAGCATTACACACACACATCTCCGTCATTTCCCAAAATTGAGCAATTTCTTTGATATATTAATCTCCGCCTCGGAATCTATCAGAAAAACAACAACAAAAATTTAACTAGACATCTAAAATTTTCTTGAAATAGTTGATTTTGAGGCACTATCAGGGTTTTTATTGAAAGGCTCATATCTCTACCAATTCTTCGCGTGTAAGAATTTATTTTCAACGGACATATCACCATTGCGACAATCCTGTTCAGCACCCAACTAAAATCGGACTTTCCAAACTAACTTTCACGCGATTTGCTTTGTGCAAACAGCCTCGTCCAGCATTTAACTCAGGCATTTCTTTAGTATCCTGCCATTGCACCATGACCCTCCATATTTTAAATAAGAAATAGAAAGAAATAAGAAATATGAAATTTAATTATCAATAGTAGGTACAAGTTATAAAGAATAAGTAAAAGAAAAACTTTATTTTTGTTAAACTACTATTGAAAGGAGGCCATGCCTAATAGCGTGAAGCTAAGCCCATGGACATGACCACCCTTGGACGCTCACAGGAAACGATACAAGACATACCAGGCAACACAAACATATAGATATATATCATGAGACAAATTAGCCGTGTGAGAATCTAAATGCAAATCTGTTGTCTATAAGAGGCAATAAAAATGCTTTTTCAAAAGTTTTTTAAGGACAAAATAATTTACCGAAACAAGCTTCACCTTTTCCTCCTTTTCTTCATCAAACAATACCGACTGAACAGTGTTCCCGGAATTAAGTGCATTAAAACGAATCGAATTATGCCCAAAGGAGCATATAGCCAGCCTCTTTCCCAAACAAGAGATCAGCCAGTGTAGCAATAAGATAGCCCAATCCAATCGGCGTGTTGACCGGGAATTTTGGGCTGAGGAGGTTGGGCGGATCCCAAATATTCATTAACGATGGATAATCGTTTGTATCACGTGGATAATTTCATAAATATCGCTCACTTATTAAACATGGAAGTTATTTTAGTGACTTAACTTCCGCTACGGTTTGAACGGCCCTGTGGATCATCAGGAATTTTAATCGATAGTCGGCGACCTGAAAATTCAGGGGAAGAAACGGGCACTTTGATCTTGAGGAAATTAATTATGATGTTTGGGAAATTAGGCGGCAAAACAGATTTAATTTTAGGTTAAAATATTATCAATGTAACAGCAGTATTATATTATTATTATTATTATTATTATTATTATTATTATTATTATTATTATTATTATTATTATTTTTCACTCCTTTTGAGTTTTTTACATCAGCGTTAGCTGATGGTATTTCACTGGAGTATGAGTGATAACAAGTCTCCTCAGTTCTCCAGGACTCTTCTGAGTATTCTGGCAGATTGCAGCAGTGCAGTAGTTAGTATGGTCTCAATTCTTTCTCTGATTTCCAGATCCTCCAGTCTGTTTTTTTCAATCTTTTTGGGACCGTTCCAAGTGCACCAACTACAATTGGTATCACTTTGACTTTCATATTCCATAACTTTTTTAATTCCCTGTCAAGGTCCAGGTATCTGTCCATTTTTCATTTTCCTTCAGCTTCACCCTGTGATCTGCTGGAACTGCAAAATCCACCAGTTGACAAGTTCTTTCTTTTTTGTTAATCAACACTGGGTCTGGTCTTCTTGCTGGGATAAGGTGATCCATTTTTATCTCAGTCCCAGTGAATTTTATGCGTTTCCTTCTTAAGAACATATTCTGGTTTATGCATATAGCATTTTGTTGTATGGTCAAAATTTGATTTTTTGCATTATTCCCAGTGGATCACCTTTCCAACCCAGTCGTGCCCAGTTTTGAACTCCCATTGTGCTAGTTTGCTACATTCGCTTAGTACATGGTTTACAGTCTCATCTTTGTCACCGCATAGTCTACATTTACTATTTTGTTGGGTCTTATCAATTTATTATTATTATTTATTATTATTATTATTATTATTATTATTATTATTATTTTCAGTCCTTTTGAGTTTTTCACATCAGCGTTAGCTGATGGCCTTTCACTGGAGGCTGAGGGACAACAAGTCTCCTCAGTTCTCCAGGACTCTTCTGCATATTCAAGCCGATTGCAGCAGTGCAGTAGTTAGTATGGTCTCAATTCTTCCTCTGATTTCCAGATCCTTCAGTCCTTTTTTCCAATCTTTTGGACCGTCCCAAGTGCACCAACTACAATTAGTATCACTTTCACTCTCTTATTCCACGGCTTTTTCAAATTTTCAAGGGATAATTGAGACCATCTAGAGGACAGCATTGTTTAAATTGGCTAGAATACTCAGCAGAGTCCTGGAGACCTGAGAAGACTGTTGTCACTCAGACTCCAGTGAAAGACCATCACTAAACGTGTGAAAAACTCACAGGAGTGAACAGAAGAAGAAGAAGAAGAAGAAGAAGAAGAAGAAGAAGAAGAAGAAGAAGAAGAAGAAGAAGAAGAAGAAGAAGAAGAAGAATGGAAATAGTAGCAGGAGGAGCCAGACTATCCTACAAAGACGTATCTTCTAAGGGACTCATTGTCTAGACTATCATTCGTCATGGGTGATGCATTTGAATTATTTCCTAAGAAAAATCAAGGGGATATAGACTCTCAAAACCACAGGGAAAAATAAACCAGTTTATGTATACGGATGCAAATTTTAGGTATGGGATTCAGCAGAACACTAGTGGAGTGGACACGGAGAGAGCTAATGTCCACAGGCTAGGGGGTGTTATATTTGCATTAGGACGGGCGCTGGCAGCTCACGCTACACCATTGTCTGTATGGTTATTTGTTTGTATAGGGAATACAGTAGATTATTATATTGTGGCAACATTTAAACGTGGCCTCTCTCATGTCAGTCACCAAGAGAAACAAAATATATTAAAAATACACGAACTATTTACAAACATCTAAAAATATAAGACAAGGTATATCACATGAAATATTTTTAGCCCAAATAGAGGGATTTTAAGATGGTTGTGAAATATATTACAAATTGATATCTGGAGAAAAAATATGCAAAATATAATATAGTACATTATAACAAATAAATCTTGCTCTTACACCTGTAATAGAGCACTTTATTTTCATTTCTCCAATACAAAATACCCCTCTCTCTCTCTCTCTCTCTCTCTCTCTCTCTCTTTATATATGTACTAGAAGCGGCTATCCTGCCTCGCCTGGGTAGGGTTTTTTTTTAAGTTAGTCTCAGAGGTCCATGGAGCTTCATGCGGAGAAAAAAAAATTGATCAAGTCACTCTGAAAGAAAAATTAATGTCTACTATTTACAATATTAATTGCAAAAAATTCTATGCTGTTTTCATTTAAATCTTATTTTTTAATTATCTTCACGAATCTTATTATAATGGAGATTGTGGGTTTTTATGTCTGTAACCGAAACTATATTACTAAACAAGTCACAATTCCTTTTGTTATTCACATCACATTCTCCATGATTTTATTTTTATTTAAACCTCAGTTATTAATAAAATTGTTTTACATTATTAATACTGTTTACCATATCTACATACTAATAACATCCAATTGTATTTATATATACAAAAAATAGCGGTTTACAGTGTGAATGGGAAGGCTAATTTGCATATTAATATTAAAAATTTGATTTCAATAAATATATGCTTAGTATTATTGATTTCTAACTGTTTGGTTTTATTTTAATGAATATAAGCAAAATCTCTTCAGTTAATCTTAAATGAAATCCATTAACAAGAAAAAATAACTGTCATTTTATTCTTTACTTCCTCTTATAACTAAATATTTAAATTAGAAAAAATAACAATGAAAGACGAGAGTGATGGAAGAGTAAGTTTCAGTTGTTCCATTTTTTATTATACTCCCTCTGTTTCAAATCTTTTATTATATTCCCTCTGTTTCAAATCTTTTTATCTGTATTCTTATTTACTTTCATTAGCCTTTCTAATTTAATACAATATTTTATTACATTAAAAGTTAAATACTTGCACCCGGAGGGTGCATATATCTGCTAGTATAAATAAAATCTTCATTATTTTTTCTCAAAAACCAAGCCCTGGTGATATTTAATGTGTGTATATATATTTACATTCTCGTTATTTGTTTTATTTTCAAAGTTTCCTCGGACAGACACAACTACCTTTATATATATATATATATATATATAATATATATATATATATATATATATACTATAAAGTATGAAGTTTTCAAAAAACAACAAAATTAAATCAAAGAATGACTTACAGACAGGGGACGCTAAAGCGTTTTGGTTTTAATAAAACCATCAAAGAAGCTTAACATAGTTAATAATGGCGAATCATACGAATAGAAATTGGTATAAAGTATGCAAAAGCCTGAGAGCCTTAGTTTGCGATGGTAGAAACCTCTACCCGGCAACCGAAATGCAAGAAAAATGTTAAAATGAAACGTCACGCGGTGTAAACGTTCCTATTCAAAACGTTGATGTTTTAACAATCACAGAAATCGATGGTTTGGGGAAAATACAATGTATATATATATATATATATATATATATATATATTATATATTTCTCCAATACAAAATACCAATATATACATATATATATATATATATATATATATATATATATATATATATATATATATATATATTTATATACACGCAAATTGTTACATGTACGTATAGTTTTTTTGATTTTTGTTAAATCCTATTACAAACATTGGTATCATTTACCTATATATATATATATATATATATATATATATATACACACATTTTTTTCTTGTTACA
>CM042158.1:49866454-49867993 GCA_023376005.1 Doryteuthis pealeii
ATATGTATATATATATATATATATATATTATATATAATATATAATATATATTGTATCGTGGTAAATGCGGCCAATTACTCACATAAAGAAGAGTAGGAGATGTGTAATAATAGCGAATAAGAGGCAAAGTCAAATACGTGGTAATAGAATATTTATTTTCGTACGTAATTATCCATTTACAGTGAATTTTGATAGTACGAAATTTAAATTTACTTGTAATGTTTTTCACCAACGATAAAAAAGAAAAAAAATGGAGGATACAAAAGTTAGAAAAGAGAAATGAATAAATAAATAAATAATGTGTACAAAATATCAAAAAGAAAAAGAAAAGGAAATAAATAAAGAAAGAAAGAAAGACAGGAAGGAAGTATACAAATGACAGAAAAGAAAAAGAAAGAAAGAAGGAATTTAGAAGGTAGAAGAAATAAATATGAAAAGAAGTATACAGACGGTAGAAAAGTGAAAGAAAGAAAGAAAAAGATAAAGATAAAGAAAGAAAGCAAGAAAGAAAGTATTTAGAAGGTAGAAAAAAGAACCGAAGAAAGGAGTATACAGACGGTATAAAAGTGAAGGAAAGAAAGAAAAATAAATAAAAACAGAAATAAATATGCAGACGGTAGAAAAGAGAAAGAAAGAAAGAAAGAAAAAGAGAAAGAAAGAAAGAAAGAAAGAAAGAAAGAAAGAAAGAAAGAAAGAAGTATTTAGAAGGTAGAAAAAAAGAACCGAAGAAAGGAGTATACAGACGGTATAAAAGTGAAAGAAAGAAAGAAAAATAAATAAAAACAGAAATAAATATACAGACGGTAGAAAAGAGAAAGAAAGAAAGAAAGAAAGAAAGAAAGAAAGAAAAAGATAAAGAAAGAAAGAAAGAAAGAAGATTTCAGAAGGTAGAAAAATAAAGAAAAAAAGAAGTATAGACGGTAGAAAAGAAACAGAAAGAAAAAAAAAGAAAGAAAAAGAGAAAGAAAGAAAAAGGAAGTATTAAGAAGGGAAAGAAGAAAGAAAGAAAGAAAGAGAGAAAGAAGTATACAGACTCTAGAAAAGAAAAAGAAACAAACAAACAAAAAGAGAAGGAAAGAAACAAAAAAAATAAGTATTCATAAGGTAGAAGAAAGAAACAAACAAACAAAAAGAGAAAGAAAGAAACAAAAAAGTTAGAAGAAAAAAAGAAAGAAAGAAAGAAAGAAAGAAATATACTGACAGTAGAAAAGTGAAAGAGAGAAAAAAAGAAAGAAAGAAGTGTACAGACAGTAGAATAGAGAAAGAAAAAAAGAAAGAAAAAGAGAAATAAATAAATAAATAAATATTCTGAAGGTAGAAGAAAGAAAGAAAGAAAGAAAAAAGTATACAGACGGTAGAAAAGAGAAAGAAAGAAAAAGAGACTTTATATAAAGTAAAAAAACAAAAAACAAAAAGAAAGTAAACAAATCTTATTATATGGAGATTGTCTGTTTTTCTATCTGTAACCGAAACTATATTACTATTCAAGTCACAATCCCTTAGTTGATTTTCGTCATGTTTCTTCCGTTTTTTTTCATT
>CM042158.1:49868003-49885503 GCA_023376005.1 Doryteuthis pealeii
ATTATATATGAAGTAAAACAACACTCTGTTTAAGATGGCGATAGCCGACAATTTTTAGGAGAATATATGCTTAATGATGTCATACCTAATTTTGAAAAAGTCAAGCCGAAACGTACTACAGAGATTGAATTTTTCTTGATTTGTTTACGCTTTAAATTTGAACAGATATGTTCGCCTAATTCATTAATTAATCAACTAATTAATTTTCAAAATAACTTATCATCTAAATTAATTTTCAAAATTAGGTATGACTTCAATTAAGCACATAATTCTCCCCAAATATATATATAATATATATATAATATAATATATATATATATTGTCGGCTAAAAAGGCATTATAAACACATTGTTTGTTGTTTACTTTCTCATAATAATATATATAATATATATATATATATATATATATATATATATATACTAAAGCTGAGCGAATCAACATTTGGTTCCCTAAGAGCTTTTTTCCTTTTAGTTTAATGACACGAAAATTATACAAATTATTCTTTACTTTTAGGATTGTTCAATAAAATTACGTTTTAATTGGTTCTAATTAGTCATAATTTGCAATTAAATCAAAAACTGACCCATCCCTCACTTTACTTCTCCTATCACCTTTTCTCCTCTGTGTATCTCTTGATTACTTCTCGTAATAATATCTTAGTTTCTCTGAGAAGAGAGAAGAGAAGAGGAGAGAGAGAGAGAGAAGCGAGGGCGGGAATTTGAAATGTATTTCTATGTTAAATTTCACAAGCAGCAACCAGTGGCTTAAATTAGGTCAAACATTCCTTTTTAGAAAAAGGAAAATACAAAAGGATTTTAATGTTTTGTCCGGCTATATTTATCATTGATTTTAATTTTTTTATTCGCTTTGCAAACTCATGCAAACTCATTTTCCTTAATCTCAATTGTGTACCCAGAGCTTAATAGGTGACGGGTCCCGTTTTGTCTCTATCTCCCCCCTCTCTCTCTCTCTTTATATATATATATATATATATATATATATATATATATATATTATATATATTATATATATAATAGAGTAAGCCTAATGAAGATCTACCTAGGTTTCTCCTAACGGATCATCAGGATAATTCTGATGATTCAGGATAAGTCAGAATTATCCTGATGATTCATTAGGAGAAACCTAGGTAGATATTCTCTGACTCATTAGGCTTACTCTATTATTTGTTAGTTCTACTTTTTGTATTGAGCACTTGGGTATATTTAACTTTGCCAACACCCACAGTATTTTGTTCTTTTGGCCACTGTTTATAGTACCGTCAATTTTTTTCAGGGGGTCTTTTCTTTTTTTTTTTTTTTTTTTTTATATTGTCGGAGTTTAGAAAAAAAATATATATAGTCATCCACAGACACCGAATTTCGATGTATCCCATCTCTTCAGTGTGGCTATACACAGCCGGGATGTAAACCCGAACGATTTATCACCTGTTAGACTACTTAACCACTCGGCTATCAGCATCTACTGACTGGATGATTGATTTAAACTGAGAAATACATTCATATTTATACATGTAAATGCTGCCGGAGAATTCTCCATCTGTTATATATATATAATATATATATATATATATATATATATGTGTGTGTGTGTGTGTGTGTGTGTGTGCGTGTGTGTGTGTGTGTGTGTAGAAAATAGAAAAACAAAATATTCCCAAAAATGATGTATTAAATGTTTCAAATGTCTCGGTTTTCATAAAACATTCATCAGAACATTGGGATTTTTCTATTTTTTTAAATACTGTCGGATACATATGCAGGTGCCATCTTCAGGGGTGAGTGTAACTGAGTGCGTTCCTGGTTCTATTTAAATTGGATATTAAGAAGTTGGCCCAAAATCCTGAAAAAGATGGAAAAGAAAAAAAGATGGCTTGTTCTATTAAACACCCATGTCTATTTATAGATTTCTAGATAAATAGATAGATATGTGAAGAAAATATTTTTAAAATATAACAAAAACAGGATGTTATGATCAGGAAACAATCTTTAGTGTCAATACTTAAGCATTTCGGTATTTTGTACCATCTTCAGGACACTGTTAGGTAATGTTTATGTGAGGAACGAAATGAAAGATGTTAAGTGTATAGTGGTTGTGTGAATCTGATGCTATTAACCGTTGATTTTTATATGCGCGTTTGTTTCCTGATTAATTTCCTCATCGTATTTCCATAGATATATATATTTATATGAATATATATATATATATATATATATATATATATATATATATATATGTGTGTTGTGTGTGTGTGTGTGTGTTTTGCGGATATATACGTATATATACATGTTGAAAGGAAAAATAAATAAAGGAAATAAAATGTTGAATGGATAAAATAGATTTACTAACACGTGTTTCAGCCAGGAGTTTGTTCATGTACACATATATTCTATTTGTTATTATTTTAAATATAAAATAATAATAATAGAAAATTGTAAAATCTTTAAGCATACAAAGAATAACGAACTTCATCAGAGGAAAATGTTTGTTATTTGAATGTTTATTGAAGGTTTTCGAACACTTCAAATACGGAGAATTTTGAAGTGTTCGAAAACCTTTTTAAAAAATTTTTCCTTTCAACATACCGTCGGATTCATTTCCATTTTCAACTTATATATATATATATATATATATATATATATATATATATATATATATATATATATATATATAATCCAAAAGTCCAGAGAAGAAATCTTCCTTACGACACAAGAGTTTTATTTAAAAAACCTGTCGCAGTTTGAGAGCTCAATGTGTTCTCTTAATGTTAGAGCCACAGAGCAAATATATAAGTAAAGAAATAACAAAAAACTTAGAGATTTAGCGTAATAGTCTATTTCAGGGAGCTTAGACAAATAGTCTAACTCTCCCGACTCATCGCATCTGATGAGTCGGGAGAATTAGACAATATGTCTAAGCTCCCTGAAATAGACTATTATGCTAAATCTCTAAGTCTTTTGTTATTTCTTTACTTATATATATATATATATATAATATATATATATATATATATATATGTATATGTGTGTGTGTGTGTGTGTGTGTTTACATCTACAGGGTGTCCATAAAGTTAATGTGCACTTTAAAGTGCTCATAGACTTTATGGACGAATCTCTCTCTCTCTCTCTCTCTCTCTCTCTCTCTCTCTATATATATATATATAATATATATATATATATATATATATATATATATATATCTTTTTTCGTCATATGTTTCACTCTCTGCTTTGGGAGTTATTCTTTTTTATTTATTTAAAAGTTTTTCATCACAAGGGAAACGTCAACCCAAACATAACATTATTTGCCCCCAGGAGTCGTTTCTTTCTTGTCTGTTTTTTGTCTCCATTCTTTCTTTATATGTCAGTTTTGTTTCTTTATATACATAAACAACTCCGCCGTCTACATATCGACCAGAAGGAGGAAAACGACTCTTTGAAGGCAGAAAATACACAATCACCAAACGAGACAAGTAACAAGGTTAATAATAATAATATATATATATATATATATATATATATATATATATATATATATATATATATATATATTCATGTTGAATTAAACAAAAGACATCTCCTGTTTAACAATTTTATTTGCGATTTTTTTCAATTTTTCTGGCCAACTTTTTAATATTTGGGTGGAATTCATGGATTAGTCCACCAAAGTTCATGCCCAGAGTACTTTCGGCACTTTGAAGTGCCATCATCAAGGGTGGTGTGTTCCAGTTTTTCCAATTATATTAATGGATGTGGAGGCTGGAAGAATTCAACATGCATAAATGAAAAAAATGCTGCCAAACACACACACACACACACACACACATATATATATATATATATATTATATATATATATATATATAATATATTATATCATACCCTCTTAAAATTACGGTCAGTCTAGAGCTGTTAATATAAGGAAAAATAACACTTTGTCATTTATAATTTAAATATTTAATTTATTATATTTAATCTAATTTAAAAATTCACATAACATATAGTTTTCTAAAATTATTCATCAATCTTTCTAATATATAATTAAAGATAATCTTTTTATTTATTTACTGATCTATCTAATTAATTTAATATATTTTATTTTATTTTACAACTGAAAAAAAAGCTAAGTAAATAAATTCTTTTATTTGACCGTTTTATTTTGAAATCATGATAGTTACAGTGTAGCAACATTCACCGGAAGTTAACCAGACAAGATTATATATATTATATATATATATATATATATATATATAAATTAAACAAAATTCAACCCCATTCTCAACAGATATTACAAAGGTAAGAGACGATTTTATCTTCTCTAATAACTTATAGAATAAATTATATTAACTTGATACTTCAAAGAAGTCTAATAATAGATGTGAAAAACTTTCTATCAGGGACCCCACTCTCAAAAAGTCTTTTAATACTTTTGGGAAGGGTCCCTTCGCATTTCATTAATTTTTATTTCATCATTCATTCATTTTACCATTATTTTTTTACTATATATATAATATAATATAACATAACACACACACACACACACACACACACACACACACACACACATATATATATATATAATATATATATATATATATATATATAGTATCCAATTGCCGCTTTAGCTTTTCCGTCGCAGTGGCGTCAGTAAATAATCCAAAAGTGCTCAATATATTAAAAATATAGAGCTGTAATAATACTAATAATATTATTGTTAGATGGAAAATAAAGGGTCTACCATGGTTTCAATCAAATTGGATTTGATTTCCTCAGGATCATACTCTACATTAACTAAGTCGATGTAATTCCTTATTTCTTAGAACTAAGGTATTACATCGAGTGGGGTTAAAGCGGCAATTGGATATATATATATATATATATATATATATATATATATATATATATTAAAGAAATTGATACAATAGAAACCTACTCAAGTCTCACCATAAGGATCTTCAGGGTTAAATCCACTGAATTAATCGAGGTACCGATTAATTGCAGTCGATTACACGTGTGTTCATTCGGCTGCAATTAATTGGTACCTTGATTAATTCAGTGGATTTAACCCTGAAGATCCTTATGGTGAAACTCGAGTAGGTTTCTATTTTATCTATTTCTTTAATAAATTTGCTCTACTTTGCATTGAGCACTTTGTATTTGTTTTATCGCGGACTTAACCCCTGGATTTTGTGCACCTCCAACGATCGTGCCCATATTCACCGGTAAGCCACCTTTTATATATATATATATATATATATATATATATATATATTTACATGTATATATACATTTGCAGCGGGTTAAGATACCCAAATGGACCTGCATGTTGGCCACGGATGGTGACTCGTGATGCTTAAGGATGGAATCCTTGTGACTGAGCAGTCTATGACATACATCAATCCACTCTGGACCTTATTTGGGTTAGACGGAGAATCCCCCTCCCCGACCAAACGGCTGTTCACGTCAAGCCTGAACACAAATATAATTGTCCTGGGTGTATATATCTTATAGTTAACTCCAAACCATTTTTATCAGATATGTTTGAGAAGGCAGTGACTGAGGGTCTGAGTGCCCTGGCTATGAAACTGTATGTAATATTTCTTCTTTATAATCTTTAATTGTGGACGTTCAAGTCTTCTTGTTTGTCGTACACCGGTGTCCACATGGCAGTGAATGTCACACAAAAAAAGCAACCACTACCACCTATAATCACCCTGAGGACGACCAGTGGATCCGGATATGAGAAAACAACCAGAAGACTTGAACGTGTACCCGGTAGGTGAAGGTCTTAGAATTCAGGGTATGAAGTTAAAATGCATCTAGTTGTGAGATTCCAGTTCTGAAGCTCTAGGGGATGTGGAATATCGCCTCATCACCATTACTCCCATGTCCACTTTAACCCATACTGTTAGTACATTTTAGGGACGCATCTATATGTTAAATAGATAAAAATGAGTTTAAAAAGATGTGTTTAAAAATAAATTTAAAAAAGACGTAAACACCCAAAAGAATGAATAGAACAAAACTGTCTTCGGCATAAAATAACCCATGCCGTAAAATCTAACCAACCAACCAAACAAACAAACAAAATAACTAACAAACAATCTTTCTTTTTGTTTTCCTTCACTGTATTGTATTTGTTGTAGAGTAGCTAGCACCCCTTCAACACTCTACCAGATGGCCTTGCTCACAGACTTAAACAGTCTACGATTAAGGACTTCAATAACTGATTAATAAACTAATTAATATTCGGACTCATCTTACTGCGTTTGGTCATACCACATTTGACCATTGTCTATTTCTTGTAAGTTGTCTTGTTAATGTTTTGTAACTTATTGTTTTGGATGTATCCGTTAGCACCGGATACTGTTGCTAAATGATTATATTAAGTATTCAATTTCTTGTGTGTATCATTTCACCTCTGATATTTTAGTACCTAGTTTTTACACGTTTCTTTTTCTGTTTTTATTTGGTTCATTTCTTATTTACACCCTTACTTCCTTTACGCACATTCTTTCTTTTTTGTCGTTCTTTTTTTTTCAGTTTCCTTCATTTTTCTTCAATAAACACGGCCCTTTCTCTTTTTTTAAAAGGTTTATTCCTTCTATTCGTTCAATTTTTCTCTTTCATTCTTTTCCATTCGCTCTATTTTTAACTCTTGTTATTTGTACTTCCAATTTTTTCCACTTTTCCTTTTTTTTATCTTTCTTTCTTTCATTACTTGCTTTCTCCATTTTTTTCTTCCTTCCTTTACATTGTTCCTTCCTATATATTTTACTTTTTTTTAAACTTTTTCGCATTTCCTATTTAATCACTTCCTTTCGTTCTTCTTGTAATCCCACTTTCTTTCTTACTTTGTTTCTTTCTTTTACTGTTATATACTCATTGCGGGTATATAAGCAAGAGTGATAGAGAGAGTTCTCGTTTGACAGAGAGAAGGTAGATATATTAGAGAGAGAGACAGATAGAGTCGTGTGACTTACTTGGATTTCTTCTCTATCTTCTTCCTTTCGGTCATCTGTAATCGTCTCGTCTGTTTCCTTTACTTTTTTCTATCTTCTTTCTCTAGTGGTTGTTTCATCTTTTTCAAAATTCTTTTCTAAGGGCTTTTTTTTTGTCATGCATTAATTAACAAGACTTTGTTTGTCTTTGATCAAAGCTTTATTGCCCATTTTCACCGCGCGGTCTGAGTTCAACCCCGCAATCGTACGTCTGCACTGCGTCGCATTTTGGCTGAAACTGGCTACCTAACTATCTACCACCTGACTCGCAAGATTCCCGCCAAAGTTCCAAACGGTCTGTATTTTTCCACTTGGGCCCTTTGCATTCTCGTTACAGGTCAAAACCCTACGCCAACATACAATTATGCAGCATTACTTGTTTCATTCTTCTTATTCATTCTTCATTTCATTTGCTTTATTTTCTCTTTCTTAGGGAATTTTTAATCTTTTCCTTCGTATTTATTTCCTTCCTCACTTCCTTTCTCAACTTTCTTCCCACCTTCATTTACGCCTTTTCATCTCTATTTTTTTTCTTCTTTCTTTTCCTTCCTTTACTATTTTTTAATGTATTCATTCCCTCCTTCCTTTCGTTTTTCCTTCCTTCCTGCCTTTACGTTTTTCATTCTTATTTTCTACACTTTTCTTTTTTCCCTTACTAATTTTTACTCTTTACATTTCACATCTTTATTTCCTTACTTCCTTTCTTTCTTTCTTCCTTCCTTCCTATACGCTTCTTCCTTCTTATGTTCTTTCTTTTTTTCTTTGAGTATCTTTTCCATTATTTCTATCTGTCTTAACTTGTTTCTTCTCTTTCTTTTTCTCCCTTTTATTTTCCGTTATCTTTCTTGCTATCTTCCTTTCTTTTTTTCTTTCTTTCTTTCTTTCTCGTTCTCTTTCTTTATTTTTTATGCCTATATTTCATTCTATCTATCTTTCTTTCTTTTTCTTTTATTCCTTCATTTTTAACTTGTTTCTTCTCTTTCTTTTTCTCCTTTTTATTTTTAATCTTTCTTACTATCTTTCTTTCTGTCTTTCTTTCTTTGTCTTTGTCTTTCTTTATTTTTATGCCCATCTTTCTTTCTTTCTTTCTTTCTTGCAATCTTTCTTTCTGTCTTTCTGTCTTTCTTTCTTTCTCATTCTCTTTCTTTATTTCTATGCCTATATTTCATTCTATCTTTCTTTCTTTTTCTTTTATTCCTTCTTTTTTAACTTGTTTTTTTCTCTTTCTTTTTCTCCCTTTTATTTTTTTCGTTTCTTTCTTTCTTCTTTCTTTCTTTCTTGCAATCTTTCTTTCTGTCTTTCTGTCTTTCTTTCTTTCTCATTCTCTTTCTTTATTTCTATGCCTATATTTCATTCTATCTTTCTTTCTTTTTCTTTTATTCCTTCTTTTTTAACTTGTTTCTTCTCTTTCTTTTTCTCCCTTTTATTTTGCGTTATCTTTCTTTCTTTCTTTCTTTCTTTCTTTTTTCTTTTTTTTTTCTTTCTGTCTGTCTGTCTGTCTTTCCTTCTTTCTTTTTTTCTCGTTCTCTTTCTTTATTTCTTTATGCCGATATTTCTTTCTATCTTTCTTTTTCTTTTATTTCTTCTTGATTAATTTCTTTTTTTTTTCTTCTTTTAATCCTTTCTCTATTTAATTATCTTTCTTTCCTGTCCGTCTTTCTCGCTTCATCCCCCTTTTATCCCCTCCATCTCTATTCCCTTTCTCTCTATCCGTTTTTTTTATTTGCTTCTTCGGAATTAACGACCCCGTCAAACTGACTTTCCAATGATAAACCTCCATTCCTTCAAGTATAAATCTTTCCTTTGTAACCTTCATTTTTCGCGCCCAAATTTTTTTCACGCGTTTCTTTGACTCCATTTTGTTTTTCTTTCATTTTGTTTTGGCAGTCTTTCAATTCATAGATTTCAACCTCAAATGACAAATCTCAAAAGATGAAGAAAATAATAATAATAATAATAATAATAATAATAATAATAATAATAATAATAATAAACACTCATAAACAAAATAAAAAAAACTATGGTGTAGCTGAATTTACGATCCAACTTTTAAGAAATGTGAATCCTATTTGGCTGTCGTTTCTTTTTCCTCCATTTTTTACCTTAAAAATAATTTTTATTTATTTATTTTTCTTTCATTTTGGTTTTCTCTTTGGTTGGACTTTAAAAAAATCAACTCATTTTAGATTCCATCAATAAAGTATGTGCTAGTTATTTCTTTCTACGCATTTTTATTTATCTACGACGCTGCATCAAAAGTTTTGTAATATTTTATTAACGTTAAGGACAATTTTGCAGCGCTGGTTGGTTGGTTGGATTTTACGACATGTCAACTACTACTGTTCTTCAACAAGGAGGTATATGGCTTTAAATAATATACACAAGTTGATATGCCATTAGGCATAACAAGAATAATCTTGATGGACTTAACATTAAGTGACATTCCATTTTTATTTACTACGTTTATCTCAATGTGGAATAACACCGATCTAATTGGACACATAGCCTAGTGGATAAAGGAGTTAGGTTAAGACAGTTCTAACTGACAGCTATCACTAGACTGCAGGTTCAATCCTGGTCATGGGCAGCAGTAACATAGAATAATAATTAACAGAAGCTTAACACCTGTACCCCAGCTATGCTTAGCGGAATGAGAACAGGATACCCCTGTGGATTGAATAAAGGATTAGGTTCAAAGTTCCGTGATGGCTCCCGATTATGACAAGGTTCCTGATTACAAAAAGAAGGTTCCCTAGTCCGAGAAGATTCTTGAGTCCGACAAGAAATACCTGAAGAAGGCAGGAGGACACATCGGCCGAAACGTTGTACAGATAACAATGAAGATGAGGGCAATAGTTCGAGTAATACAAATAATACTAACACGGGTTGGATTTTAAAAACGTATATGAAGATTTGGAGGAAATGTCTGCCTTTCGAATCGGCATTGAAAATTCTACAAGTAGGATCTACGCAGCCCATTCGTCAAGTTACATCTGGGACTTTTTAGAGTTTTAATAATTTAGTAACTGCAGTGACATTTGATTAAATTTGTTAACCTTTATTCAATATTATGGTTTTAATGTCTTTCATTTCAATAAAATTACTTTACTTTTCTTTTTTGGATCATATGATCTTTAGGCACCCCTTTTGCTTTGCTGATTCATATGTACATTTTTTTCATTTACACTGTCAACATTCGGTTGTTTGTTAGACGTTTAGAGTTTTTTTAAATTATAAAACTAACCCCTAACCCTAACCCCTAACCCTAACCCCTAACAAACAACCGGATGTTGACGGTGTAAATGAAAAAAATGTACTTATGAATCAGCAAAGCAAAAGTGGTGCCTAAAGGTCATATGGTCCTCTTTTGTTTTTGTTGATAAATTGTAAATGCCAGCCAAAATCCCCGTCTTGTCACAGCTTATCACTTCAGTTTTGACATCCATTCTACAGATTATCTAAATATACTAACAATATTTTATAAATATTTTATGCCGAAGACATGTTGTATTCAATCTTGAATTATTCTAAAACTCATTTTGTTCTTTTTAACCCATAAATGTGACCATAACAGGCACTACCTCACTGGGTCAGGTTAGACCTGGAAGTAATGGTGATGAAAGGGTACTACACGTTCTCCAGGGCTCCAGAACAGGAACTTAACCATCAGTTAGAATTTGACGTCATACCCAGGACAGAAAAACCTCAGCCGCTGCATTCTAGCTCGTATATGATAAAAATAGACGTGGTAATTGCATTTACTTAGCGCTAATACCCTGGAAAGGTATGAATTCTACTCTCCCTCCAGCTATGGGTAATTAGTAGGGCAGTCTGGGCTCTTTAACCTTAGTTAGGCAACCGGTCTAGGAGAAGGAAAACTCTGAATTCAAACCTGCTAAACTCCGCTTAAGAAATTGACCTTGTGTCGTATCCTGCTCGTGCGGAGGGGTTGGTAAATGTATATATGATAAAATGGTTGGGGGCTACCATAATTGGACAATTATACATGGACTAGAGCTTGACGTGACCAGCCGATTGATGGGAGGGGGCATCTCCGACCGCTCGTCTAGCCTTAGTAAGGCCAAAGTGGAGTGTTGCAAGTCATGGCCTACCCAGCCACCAGGATTCCCTCTTTAAATTCACGGCCAACAGGTGGCCCTATTGAGGGTATTTTACCCCTTTGCAGATGTGCAGTCTATATATTCCACAGCCCCAACTGACAGGGCGGGATTTGAATTCACCTTGCATCTTTATTTCCAACGATGCAGACCATTGCACCAGGCTCCACCACTACGAAGATATATAGTTGAAGGTATGGCTTAGGGAAAGCGCACACGCGCGTGCTCACACACGTATGTGTCGTGTGCTGTGTATCGGTAGCCCAGTGGTAGAATCTATGATTCTGCGTACTGAGTTCCCGGTTTCGATTTCTGTCGGAGGAAATCGTAAGTATAGATCGCTGATGAGACTTAATAAAGTTGAAAAAGCTGAACGATGTTCTACGTAGGGCGCGATATTTGCCGAGTTCGCTTGTCATGATTATTTCCATTAATTATCGAAGTTTATCTGATATACGCTTTGTAACTGCCTTCAAACAACAAACTATAAATAATAATAATAATAATAATAATAATAATAATAATATATATATATATATATATATATATATATATATATATATATATATATATATGGACTCTCTCGTCGATGTCGATGCATGAGTTTTCATCAAATTAACAACCAACACAGTGATTTGTTTATAATTGTGAAGGCTTGTGTTGGACCATTCCACACTTTTTGGCACAGTCGATAGGAAAGAATTGGTGCACAAGGAATGCCACAAACCCAATCAACGACTGACCTCAGGATTTTTATTCAGAGTTTCCCTTTTCCTAGACTGGTTACCTACCCAAGGTTAAAGAGCCCAGTCTACCATACTATTTTACCCATAGCTGAAGGGAGAATATATGGAGGCGCGTGGCATAATGATTAGAGTCATAGGAAATGGACTCGTCAACACACGTTCAAATCCTAGACAAGGCGGTTTGCATTTCACATAGCGCTAATACCCTTGGGAAAGGTATATATATATATATATATATATATATATATTATATACTTAAATCCTTCGCGCGAGACGAATGCGACAAAAGTTAATTTCTTAAGCGGAGTTTAGCAGGATTTGAATTCAGAGTTTTCTTTTTTTCTTAGACAGGTTGCCCAACCATGGTTGAAGAGCCCAGTCAGCCCTACTATTTACCGATAGCTGGAGGGAGAACAGTTAGATTCATACCTTTCATAAGATTATTAGCGCTATATGAAATTAGGAAACCGCATATGTTTCATTTTACACAAGGTGGAAGCAAAGGTTAGAGTCGTTGGAAATGGACTCGTCGACCTGAGTTTAAATCCTGGACGAGGCTGTTTGCATATCCATAGCACTAATACACTCAGGAGAGATATGCACCCAAATACTCTCCTTCTGCTATGAGTAAATAGTTGGGAAGATTGGTTTCTTTAACCAGTCTAGGAGAAGGAAAACTCTAAATTAAAACCTGTTAAACTCCGCTTAAGAAATTGACTTCGTGTCACATAATTGCTCGAACAAGAGACGTTGGTAAAAATATATATGCGTTTTTCCTACACTATGAATAAGTAAAAAAGTAAATTCGTCGGGGTGTCCTAAAATAGGTATCAACCAATAAGCGAGGGAGTCTATTCCATTTTCCCTAGCGCTAGACCAAGGGGATTGAGCTGGAGCGCCACACCTACCATCAGCTCCTTGCTCTACCGCACAGATCCCTGTGCTACTCATACGCTAAGTTGGCGAAAGCCGGTATCGAACTAGGACTAGAACTGGAACGCTCTACCGACTGAGCTAACCTGGCCCTTCCCTACACTATACCTTCAACTATATATCCTAGTTGTGGAGGCGTGTGGGGCAATGGTTATTATTATTATTATTATTATAAGTTTCATTTTTTTACTGACGAGAAGCTGAAAGATTATAAACTAAATATATAAAAAAAAAACAAGGAAACATATTCATATACGCGTTGATATTCACGGACACAACGTGATGTGCGTCCTATTGGGGATGGGGAGGGGGGCAGGTATAGGGGAATGCGTAGAAGGTGCACGCGGTGCTGTTCTCGTGCAGTTATAGATATGTAAGAGTATATTTGACAAGGAATTGGTTGTTCGTTTTTCTTTGTTTTTTTTTGTTTTCATTTTGGCAGTCGAGGGCGGGGGGGGGTATTTTAGATAAATCGACAGGATTGATAATTCTTCTCTTTCAGCTATTGTTACGTTTCGATCAATTTGGAATAATCAGAATTTCCAAGCTGCTGTCACCAGAATAATTGTTTAGAGTGTGTGTGGCAGACATATATATATATATATATATAATATATATATATATATATATATATATATATATATATATATATATATATATATATATATATATATATATATATATATATAAAGTGTTGTTCTGGTTCCAACGGAGAAAAAATCAATATTTTATAAAAAAGGAAGGTCCGCAAAATGTATTTTGTTCTCAGAAAAAAATTTTTTTATTCTTTTTGTTTTACATGTGCAACACTTGTTTCAGATCTTCTGGTATCTTCTTCAGGCTTTGGTTGATATATCAACCAAAGCCTGAAGAAGATACCAGAAGATCTGAAACAAGTGTTGCACATGTAAAACAAAAAGAATAAAAAAAATTTTTTTCTGAGAACAAAATACATTTTGCGGACCTTCCTTTTTTATAAAATATATATATATATATATGCTTATGTGACTATATATATTTATGGACAGTTCATATATTCATATACAATATTCATATACAATATATATATATATATATGTATGTATCAAAATAGATGTAATACAGTGACTCTTTGCAATAGACACAATATATATATATATATATATATATATATATATATATATATATATATATATATATACATATATATATATATATATATAGTGAGTGAGAGAGACAGAAAGGGATATAAGAAAAACTGTAGGGAAGGCTACTGCACTTATTTTACTTTATTGGACTCTTCCGTGAAACTATTAAGGAGAGAGGAATTTTGTGTCGGATATCATTTATGCCACACATACACACACACACACACACACATATATATATATATATATATATATATGTGTGTGTGTGTGTGTGTGTGTGTGTGTGTGTTGTATTAATATGCAATGTACCCTCCATTAGACCAAGTGATAATTTCTCTCTTTTACTTTAGTATATATATATAATATATATATGACCATAAATCTTCTTTTAGAAATTGTACATATGTTAATAACACCTCATTGTCGTGGTATGTGTGCGACGACTATAACGTGAGAAACAGAACAGAAGTACAGGAAATATACAATATATATATATATATATATATATATATATATATATATATATATGCATGCTTCGAGAAAACGTTTAAAATTATTGAGTCTTGATTTCGGCAGTTCGTCTACGCTTTCTTCGAGACCCTGTAACGCTCTCCTGTGGCTGGAACTTTAGGATAAGCCGACTGCACCCCTGTAGAGTGGTAGCCCCATCCGTGGCTCGTGACCCGTGATGCTGAAAGACAGATTCCTAGTAACTCGCAACACTCCACTTTGGCTAGACAGATAGTCAACGGCATCTCCTTCCGCTGATTGTGATATGCATGCGGGGTTTGGGGACCGCTTGTGAATTTTCCATTCCCTTATTACGTCTTCAATGAATTCACCTCAGGTGAATTTGTTGGATGAAGCCGGCTCAACCGACCCAGGGTGAATGTCGTCACAGAAACAGAACAGAAATATTCTAGAAAGTTTATTGGCACAGCAATATGGTTTCAACGTTCCAATCCACATCTAATAACACTGGTTTATAAAGAAATTGAGGCAAGCACAAAATAATTTGGGGGTGCTGAATTCAGATCCGTTTTTACTCATCACCTAGATACACATACTGTACATAAAGGCATATGTGCATTCTGGGTTAATTTCTAATATTGTGTGACTTATGTCTTCTTTTTAGTTATTATGCAATAAATGTAAGTGATAGCATTACATTATATATATATATATATATATATATATATATATCAAGACGGATTTGGGCAGTTAAGCGTAGCCAAAACGTCTCAATCAACAGCCAGTAGTGCACAAAATAGCTGTTTTAACCTAATTTGGGGGTGCTGAATTCAGATCCGTTTTTACTCATAACATGTATAGATCCTAAGTAAACCTATCAGACGTTGTAATAATTAAAACATCATAGCCTGGTGTATCTCATGTCAATCATGTATTCATCAGAGTAAATTTGTTCTGGCAATAAACTGTTTTTGTTAATCAGTCAGGATTTTTTTTGGCATTTATTCTGTACGAGTAAAAACAATATTCGGCTAACTTCTGATTTAGGTGATGTAGATTAAAACGGAAAGTTTTTTCGTGATCCCCAATGACAGTTTAACTACAGTCTATGAATTAACATTTTGCGAATTGGGTTATGGTTTTAGGGGATTAAGGTTGTTTTTAATTACGTATTGCTTAAAAAATAACAATAAACCCAAATTATTATACATTTAATTAACCATTGAAATAAATTATTGAATCCATTATTGAGACAGTTGTTTGGGTTAGTATTGCAATGTATAATTTCAATTAAACTTAGTTTAAAAAATATTTTTCAACATTAAATGTATACTAATTTCGGGTTTTGTTATTTATTTTTTTAAGCAATACGTAATTAGAAACAACCATAATCCCCTAAAACCGTAATCCAATTCGCAAAATGTTAATTCATAGACTGTAGTTAAACTGTTATTGGGTACCAACAAAAAACTTTCCGTTTTAATTTTCCGACCTAAATCAGAAGTCAGACAAAAAATGACTTGATTTTGCGTTATATGGCCTGATAGAGTGTTGATATGCCATAAAACAACCAACCAACAATCAATTTCAGTATTGCAATGTATAATTTCAATAATGTATGTATAAATATGTATACAATTAACGCTATTCATTAACTCTAATCATATGATAACTGTAGATGAGTTGACATGCCGTTGAAGAATTCAATATTTTAATCATTTTTATAAATATTATTCATTAGTTTTCAATGTATTTCTAGAATTTTGAGCTCGAAAATAATTACATACTTAATTATAAGACTATAAGAAATTGATACAGTTCTCAAGTGTCATTCACTTACTTTTTAAAAAAAAATCTCAAAATAAGTTTCGCCTTTTGTTATTAATAAAAACATAACTGGCACAAAGCAAGATATCCTCCAGCATCCAAGTTGGTTCCAGATTCAAGACATCAAAGAATTGCCTGCCAACTCAACATCAGCTCAGCAACCAGATTCGAGCCTCTCAACATAGTATCGGTCCAGAGATAACTATACAACGATTATTTGTATAAACACATCTTCACTCCATTCCAAATAATGGCTGCTACGCTACAATATCGGCAAATTAAAACTGTGATAAAAACAATTGCGTCATGTAGTTTGGATCAATTCAGTATGACCAATGTGAATTAATGAGAGATGCGACGTCAGCAGTGTGTTGATGGTAGACGCATACGCGAAGAGATAGTGTGGAAATTGAAAGATTTTATTTTTAATGTAAAACAAAACTGAATAAGGAAACGAGAGTAAGACTAAGGGAGATAGTGAGAAAGATGAGCGTCTGGCTGGGGAGTTCGAAGGAGATGGACAGAGAAAAGTAGGCTAGTTGTTTGTAGGGGACAGACGCAAGTTGTGGTCTGTCCTCCGAAGCAATTTTTTTATATATAACTTTGGACTGGAATATAAACAGCTATGAAAAAAACCAAACCCCCCCCCAAAAAAAACAAAAAACAAACATCAAGTCTTATGTTTGTTTATGAAAAACTAAACAACGGCTCAGGACAAGATATCCCAAGAGATCCGAAAGAACAGAGAGAATTCCAGCCCAACAACATTTTAGATACCAATCCAGCTAAGTAAAAAACAAGAATTAGGTAAGGATAAAAATGAATATAGATCTCCTTAAATTGTTAGAGAAACGTTAAATATCTCAATTTGATGCCTGTGTTACATACTTCTCAATTTGATACCTATAATACAGCAACAGTTCAAGGTCGTTTGAAAACATTGAATTTTTGACTCCCACCCATCTGGCAATATGTTTCAAAAATCTATTTTCACATCGCCCGGAGGGTGTCTTTTATTTTGCTTGTATATATATATATATATATTAGACTTTGCATGATGTATATTAAACATTAACCCAGCAAAATATGTCACATCATAGCAGGAATTTCATTAGAGTAATACACTTTAAATGCACTTTGAGAATAAAGCAATTTACAAAGCAATTTTCAACCGAAGGTTAATGTGGGGTCTGTATCCGCGCTGAACGTCATTTTTCAATCATCACAATTCGAGATATATCGGAGATATCTAATAGAATTCTTCA
>CM042158.1:49890503-49915503 GCA_023376005.1 Doryteuthis pealeii
ACGGCGAGGTAAATAGACTTTATAGACACCCTGTATAACAAACTAAGACTAGCAGGATCTGTAAATATACCATATTATAATAACTAGCAAACAATGCACCCTCCGCCGGGTGCAAGTATTTAAGTTTTAATGTAATAAAATATTATATCAAATTAGAAAGTCTAATGAGACTAAATAAGAATGCAGATGAAAGATTTGGAACAGAGGGGGGGGCTATAATGAAAAAATAGAACAACTAAAACTTACTCTTCCGTCACTTCCGTCTTTCACTGCTAAATTTTCCTAATTTAAGTATTTAGTTAAAATATAAAGTAACGAATAAACTTACAGGTATTTCTTCTTGTTAATGACTTTCTTTTAAGATTTATTGAAGAGATTTTTGCTCATGTTTATTAAAATAAAAGCAAAGAATTAGAAATCAATAATACTAAGCACATATTTATTAAAATCAAATTCTTAATATCAATATGCAAATTAGCCTTTTTGTTTACACTGTAAACCTCTATTTTGTTTTTTATATAAATATAATTGCATGTCATTGATATGTAGATATGGTCAACAGTGGCTTCGGCCTCTGGACCATTGCTATAATTAACGGCGTCGATCACAGGGGCCATCCCCCAGGCAACACCTGCCCCCTCGATTTAAAGGGGCAGGGCTGGGTTTATTGCCCAGTGCCTGAGGCGCCCCCCTTGAGGGGAATGCCGACGGGATCGACGCAATTTTTCACCTGCCACTCCATGAGCTTCGGCTTGTGGGTGGTCCCACGTTAATAGGGACTTTGTGCCTGACCCGTACAAGTGGGGTACGCGGTAAATATCATGTAGATATGGTCAACAGTATTAATAATGTAAAACAATGTTATTAATAATTGAGGTTTAAATAAAAATAAATTCATACAGAATGTGAAGTAAATAACTAAGGGAATTGTGACTTGAGTAGTAATTCCGGTTACAGGCAGACAAACACTCAATCTACATTATAATATGAGTAGTAATTTTTACAATGTTTGATGGATTTACTTGAGCAAATAGTTTAATGTGTAAAATGTATGATAATCTTGATATAACTCTTTCTCTCGCTCTTTTTACCTTCCTTTCGTTCTTTTCATCGTGTTATATTGAAACAGATTAGCGTTATCGCTTCCATGCGCCTCCCCATTCTCTCTATCTTTTTCCTACCCTCTTTCTTTCTTTCTTTCTTTCTTATTATTATACATACACACACACACACACACACACACACACACACACACATATATATATATATATATATATATATATATATATTCCGTAGTTAGGATCTTTCCATGTGTAGTTTAACCAAGCTGATGCAGTTAAACCGTAATGAGAGATCAGTGTGCTTAGAGTGGATGGGCAGAGCAAGATATTCAATAAATAAAGGAAAACACTTTAAATTTGCTTCATTACAATAATTTATTTCAACCGCATTACTGCAGCATCCAAAACCATCAATACAATTGTGGCACTCAAATAAAATTACTAAGACCAACTCCTTGATTAACTTAAATTCAAAGTTGTTTTTCCCTCAACTGATTCGAGCCATCATCTGAAATTCTTTGCGTCACACCGTTAATTCTAACTGCCATCCCCCTTTGGTTTAATTTCTCACCTCTTTCCATCCGAGGCTGGAATATATCAATTTCTGTTAAATATTTGGGCCTTCTGCCTACACCCATAATTCCGGGTTTTTGAATACATTTTAATTTTTGGTTAATTTCAACTTTTCCAATTCAATTTCATTCCTTCATTTCTTCCTGCCTAATACGTTTTTTTTTCGCTTAACCTTAATGTGGGGGTAGCATTAATTTGCAAACAACGTACCCGAATACAATAAAAATAACAAACAAAAACAAAAAAAACCTTCACTAAATATGATCTACTAAGTTGGTATTTCATTCATAATTTCTTATTTACTATTAAAATTCATGATGTGACTGGCCGCAACATTTGTCTCAATTTTGATTGACATATTTTCTAAACAATGTCTTCAGCTTTCAAAATTATGACTGTTTGCATGGCCAGCTAAAAGAATATACTTTTCTTTTCTCTCTCTCTATTCTTTTTTATGCTTAGTAAACATTTCTAGCAGTAAACACAAGGAAAAAATTATGCATACATTAGTAGATTATACATACATTAGTATATTATTATTATGTATTAGTATGTATTAGTATACATTAGTATCTCTACTGAAATAATTTGGATTAACAGATTGTTCAATGTTCGGTGAGTGTCTCTGTTGTCTTTTTTTTCTTTCTTTCAAAATGTAATGATGATGCGTGTATAAAACTTTTCAACTATTTTTATTATCGCATCCACTAAAAGTTCTTATGTAATATGTTCATTTCTTTTTTTTTCTAGTGATTACATGTGTATACATTTTTTCAACTATTTAAAAAAAATGTTCTTTTCAGTTTTCAGCTAAAAAACAAAAACAAAATCTGTTTTCTTTGATAAGTTCATTCGGGCACAGTCCTTTCTTCTTCTTTTTCTTTAAGGTATTCACCTTACGTTGATCCCTGCACTGAACATGAAGGATCCATTTGATCCATAATTGTGACAAATGTCGTGTCTTTTTTTTTCACTTTGGGGACCATATTTACTGATGTGTCTTGCTATCGTGTTTATTTTCTGGCATATTTTTCCCCCTACTAATATATTTTGATTCTAATTTATACCTACTAATCTTCTTTTTGCACTTTATTTTCGTTTTCTTTTCTTTGATCAATGGAGGACTGTCACTCTCTGATTCGGAGTCCTTATTTTTCCAGATCACCCTTTTGGAAATTGAAATTCGAAGTAGTTTCATAGTTTTTATCTATTTATTTTTATCTGCTTTTGTACAGTTCACATATTTTAAGCTTAGGTTCTTTTGTTGAGAATAGTCCTTCATTACCAAAGGTGTTGAACTACTGTCCCCGATTAATTGGTTGGATAACTCAATTAATTCGATTGGGCTTCGTGTCTCTGAATCGGACTTGATAACTAACCATCTTTGTTCTGTCGCACTCACTATATGAGGGGGATAGTCAACGGTATGGTTACGAAATAACTGCATACGGATTAAACTATTCTTACTGCCAGAATCACAACTGATTATTCTTTTTATCTTCGTTGGCGGTGTAAGGTCCCCCATGCTTTTGCTATTGGATTCTACTAGTCTTTTTGAGACAAGAGCATCGTTTGGGAGTCAAGTTCTTCCAATGGAATAAGACTGTTGTCTTTATCGAGTAATTTTTCACAAGCCCGAAACGAATGAGGGTCTGGCCCTCGATCATCATCCGTTAAATATATTTTACGAAGTATGCTACCATCATTACTGTTCTCAAACATGGGTTGCGTCTCTTTAGCGATCTCTGGTAATTCACCAGGAGAATTAATTATGCCATCTTTGGGTGCCCTTGATTTCTCTTCTTGAGAGGCCAGTGAGATGATAGTCTGGCCTTTACTAACTTTTACCGATTCCTCTTTGATAGTAATTTCATACCACACCTTCTTAATGATATCAGGAAAAATATATCTCTGGAAAATATTTAGGCTTTTTTTCTGGGATTGCAATAAATACTTCTCCCAAATAGTTCTTGTAGTTAACAGATTAAAATGTTCGGTTTTTGAGAACAAATCATGGACAAAATCTTCAATATACTGCATTTCTTTTTTATCTGTTCTACTCATGATTTACTAATGCCAGTGAGATAGACACGCTATAATAACAATCAGCAAAATATTAAATAAATGTTTAGCCTACATGTCAGGTAATTGGTTTCTTTGTTTTTCTTGGTTGTGTGCTGGATATTTTCAGTTGCTTATTTGGATGCCGGATTAGTTTTTTTTCTTTGGTTGTTTCTTTGGTTGTGGATGTGGTAATCTTCCGGGGCGAATCCTTAAAACGACTGGTGACTAGGACGCTTTGTTGTGCCGTGGCAATTTTTTGGGATCTATCCTGGTCATAGCACCAATATAATAACATGTGCTGGGGCACGGTCTCAATGTATGGGAACGATGCTCCGGCTCAGTATTACAGTCGTTGGATGGGATGATACCAAATATAATACTATTGTGAGAGATTTCTTCTAATGCTGGTCGTAACACAGATTATAGTATTATAGTGTCCTGAAGAGGAGCTGGTTTCGTTCCTTTTACCAATTCGGCTAAAATAGGATTAAATAACCATAGGCTGTCAACGGATCAACAAAACAATTAAACAGAACGCTTTTTGATGGTTAAGTACAAAATATATACATTTATTTACAAAGGAGCGAGGTAATTTCGTTGTCAGTTGATTGGCGATCTACAGCTGGTTTTTGGTTAAATTATCAATTTTGTACCGAGTGTATCTGTAAAGTTGTGGCAAGGGCACCGAGCTATGGCGAGCTCCCTGGTTTCTGAGTGTCTGACTCCAGCGGACGTTCTCCACTTCTCTCTCTTCTTTTCCTTCTTCTCGGTCTCTATGACTCCGGTTGGTGGTCTGTTATTTATGGGATCCAGACCTCCCCACCCCCAAACATACCTTTCTGATTGGCCAGCCACTTGATACTATTGATACCTGTCTAAATGGCTTTGTGTCAGCCTTAGTTGTAGTTTTCCATTGTTTTTTTTCCAATTGCCACAACTGAAGGTCAACCAACCATAGTTTCATTTATTTAAGTTTTTGAAATTGTTGACCAACTTTTAAAAACTTGGAATCTTATTTGTTAAATATTGTTTTATTTTGTCAAAATTTAAAATTCCGATCATATTGGTCAAATTCCATAATTTAATGAATTTATGCCGACGTGAGAATTCTTTGTTTAGATAAATTTATTTTTTTAATATAAACATTATTATTATTATTTTTATTTTTATTATTATTGTTTTTCTTATTTTTACATTTTCTTTTCTTACAGTAACTTTTAACTTTTAACAAACTACCATAATTAATAATTAGGGTAGTTTTAATTAATTAGTAAATAATTAACAGATCGCCAATCAACCCATAACACTTTAATAGTGTTATAATGAGTCCACAGTAGAACGTCACTTATGTCCTTACTTCTCAAACAGGGCTCGTCTTCCTTAGATGGTTTGTGAGATGGTTTGTGAGATTTTAAGAATTGATTTTTGCATAGGGTGATGTTGATGCTGATGATGATTTCGTTTTCAAAGTAGAGTGTTGCATGTCATGGACAGCTCAGCCACCAGGATTCCCTTCTTTAGCATGATGGGACACTACCGTCGACCAACAATTGGCTTTATTCTACACGTGGCAAACGGATTAGTTTATATAAATTCTTAATATACGTCAAGGTGTTACTCTGAATTACTTTTTTTTCTCTCGATTTTCGGTAAATATGGAGTCATTTATTTTTATTTATTCATTTTTTTTGTATTTACTGTTCTTTTGTTACTTGGTATCGTTTTTTTTTCTTAAAGAATATATTCTTGACGTAATATGAACAAGGACTTTGTTGTGCCGTGAACAAAGGCTAATCTTTCAATCAGTTTGAGTCTCCCTTTCGCGTTGAGATATCTTGGTACAAAGCCAACATCGCTTTCTCTTTCTAATTCTATCCATTTCATTCTCACACATACACACTCATACACACAGAAGGTGTGTGTGTGTATGTGTGTGTATGTATGTGTGTGTGTGTGTGTGTGTGTGTGTGAGAGAGAGAGAGAGAGAGAGAGAGAGAGAGAGAGAGGGAGAGGGGGACTAGAGGCGCTAAAATGCTACTAGTCAGATTGTAGAATATGATAACAAACTCTTGAGACTGGGTAACTGCGACCTAAAATTTACTACAACTTGCTGAAGACACATTTTTGTTTAACCCTTTCTAATTTACACACACACACACACACACACACACACACACGGCATTTATATATACGAACAGCTACCACCCTCCGGTTAAAAATGAGACCGTCCAAATCCTCCAAGATGAAATGCAAAAATATAAATTCTGATTATCTGGTGTTGCTTATCCACTGAATTCATATTTCTCGTGAGTGTTGCGATTCAGCTAAATGATAGACCAATCCGTTTTAATCATAAATAAAGAAAGGGTAAGAAAATGGACATGCTACACAGAAAAAATATAATAAGAAACAACGATAATATGAAAAAGATAGAGAGGGGTTGAGTTCACGGAAGCAATAACGCTAATATGTTTTAATTGATAGGGGTATATTCACTGGTCCACAAGAAATAATAATAATAATAATAATAATGCAGTGACAGAGATGAGACTGTAAACCATGTACTAAGCGATTGTAACAAACTAGCAGAACGGGAATACAAAACAAGGCATGACTGGGTTGAGAAGGTGATCAACTGGGAATTATGCAAAAAATTTTCGCCATACAACAAAATGCTATATGCATAAACCAGAATCTGTTCTTAAGAATGAAACGCATAAAATTCTCTGGGACTTTGAGATAAAAACGGATCACCCTATCCTAGCAAGGAGACCAGACTTAGTGTTGATTAACAAAAAAGAAAGAACTTGTCAATTGGTGGATTTTGCACTTCCAGCAGATCACAGGGTGAAGATGAAGGAAAACGAAAAGATGGACAAATACCTTGACCTTGCAAGAGAACTGAAAAAGCTATGGAATATGAAAGTCAAAGTGATACCAATAGTAGTTGGTGCACTTAGAACGGTCCCAAAAAGATTGGAAAAAAGTTTGGAAAATCTGCAATCAGAGGGAGAATTGAGACCATCCAGGCTACTGCACAGCTGCAATCTGCCAGAATACTCAGGAGTCCTGGAGACCTGAGGAGACTTATTGTCACTCAGACTCCAGGGAAGTACCATCAGCTAAGTTTTCTGTGTGGAAAACTAATAATAATAATCGAATGCATCAAACTAATACAACTGGGATTTTGAAATACACTGGATTAGCTAATCCCACCTAGTAAACGAGACCTAAGTAATTAACATGATTAAGATATCTCGTCAACTCATGATATATACTTTTATAGGGAAACAAATGATGTTTACTACTAAGGCTTTCGGCAGCACCAGGTGGAGTTCCGTTATATGGTCAAATCATGATACAGTTTTGTTGGAAAATACTTGTGTTTAGTACTAAGGATTTCAGTAGCACCAGGTCGTGTTCCATTATCACTCCACTGAAGGACCGTGTCTTTAATGCCTTCGCAACCTCTATAGTTTTAATATTATCTGCGTTATTCGGAATATTGTCCCCATCTTTATTCTTATTTGTACAACGTTTCGGCCGATATGCCCGCCGGCTTTCTTCAGGTATTTCTTGTCGGACTCGGGAAACTTCTTTTCGAACTCGGGAACTTTCTTGTTGTAGTCGGGAACCTTCTTGTCTTAATCGGGAGCCATCACAGAACTTTGAACCTAACCTTTTATTCAGTTCACGGGGGTATCCTGTTCTCATTCCGCTAACCATAGCTGGGGTAGGAGTTGTGTTAATTATTTTTCTATGTTACTGCCGTCTCTCAGGATTGAACCCGGAATCCAGAGATAACGGTCACTTAGAACTGTCTTAACCTAACTACCTTATCCACTAGGCCATGTGTCCAATTGCCTAGTGGATAAGGTAGTTGTACAAATAACAATGAAGATGAGGACAATAGCCCGAATAACGCAGCTAATACTAATCATCAAGCCTCATCTCAAACATTCAGAGAAATAATCTATAGTTTTATTGAATAAAACCTGCGCGTAGCAATTATCTTGTTTGTCTTTTATTGCACGTGTTTAAACATAATGCGACAAAATGTGTGATTCGTGGGTAGACTCCACCGAGTAATCGACGTGTAGCTTCACTCACTAATGTTGTTTGTTTATTGATTTAACGGCATATCAACCCGTCTGGGGTTATGTCATGCCTAACGGTTAGTTCACTCACTAATGTAACTAGTTTATCTTTCACTTTCTCTCCCCCCCTCTCTCTCTCTCTCTCTCTCTCTCTCTCTCTCTCTCTATATATATATATATATATATATATATATATATATGAGATATTTTTGAGTCTGTATCCGTTTTTGGAAGTACAATAATCAGGTTTGGGCATTATTGTGAAGCATTAATATGCTATATTATAATAACTAGCAAATATATGCACCCTCCGGGTGCAAGTATTTTAGTTAAATTTTATAATAAAATATCATATTAAATTAGAAAGGCTAATGAAACTGAATAAGAATGTAGATAAAAAGATTTTGAACAGAGGGGGTATGATTGAAAAATAGAACAACTTTGAAATTAACTTTTCCATCATTTTCTGTTACTCCCGTCTTTCATTGGTAAATTTTCCTAATTAAACTGTTTAGTTAAAATAGGAAGTAAAGAATAATATTACAGTTATTTCTTCTTGTTAAGGGATTTCTTTTAAGATTTATCTCAGAGATTTTTGCTCATATTCAATAAGATAAAACCAAACAATTAGAAATCAATAATACTAAGCATATATTTATTAAAATCAATTTTTAAGATCAATATGCAAATTAGCCTTCCCATTCACACTGTGAACCTCTATTTTGTTGTATATATAAATACAATTGCATGTTATTAGTATGTAGAAATGGTCAACAGTGGCTTCGGCCTCTGGACCATTGATATAATTAACGGCGTCGATCCCAGGGGGCCATCCTCCAGGCAACACCTGCCCCCTCGATTTAAAGGGCAGGGCTGGGTTTATTGCCCAGCGCCTGAGGCGCCCCTTGAGGGAATGCCGACGGATCGACGCAATTTTTTATCTGCCACTCCATGAGCTTCGGCTTGTGGTGGTCCCACGTTAATAGGGACTTTGTGCCTGACCCGTACAAGTGGGGTACGCGGTAAATATCATGTAGATATGGTCAACAGTGTAAGTAATGTAAAACAATTTTATTAATAATTGAGGTTTTAATAAAATAAAATCATGGAGAATATGATGTAAATAACGAAAGGAATTGTGACTTGTATTGTAATATAGTTTCGATTACAGACAGACAAACCCACAATCTCCATTATAATAAGAGATGTAGTTATCATAATATATTCATCTGTGAATAAATATCTGAAAACTCGGTTGTTGTTTTTTTTAGTTTCTTTTATTTAGTAGTAGAGGTAAATATCTCAAATATATATACTTACTCTAAGCATACTCCTAAACAACACCATGCACACATATATATATATATATTATATATATATATATATATATATATATATATATATATGTAGTGTTCAAACGCTGTATTTGAAATGGCGAAGGCCGACAATTTTTACGGAGATTATGTGCTTAATTAGAGTCATGCCTAATTTGTTAATTAATTAATTATAATTAAATGAATTAGGCGTGCATATCGGTTTAGATGTAAAGCATAAACAACTCGAGAAATACAGAGATTGACTTTTTCTCGAGTTGTTTACGCTTTACATTTAAACCGATATGCACGCCTAATTCATTTAATTATAATTAATTAATTAACATATTGGTATGACTTTAATTAAGCACATAATCTCCCTATATATTATATATATATATATATATATATATATTAGAAAAAATATGACCCGTTGGTTCACCTATTGATCTCTGGGTAGATAATTGTGATCAGGAACAAAGTTACTTTGCAAAACGAGTTAAATTAAAACAATAAATACGACCGGAGAAAATAAAAAAACAACATTAAAATCATTTTGCTAAAATTTGCAATTAAGTCAAAACTGACTCGTTTTATATATAAGCCAGCCATTAGCTGCTGAAAATTAATATACGAATAGTTGTATCTACTGCTCACACTCTCCAGTCTCTCTCTTTACAATCACAGAGAAAACTAAGATATATAAGTTATTCAAGGTATACATAGAGTTGTGGATAGTTACAGGCAGAATGTGGGTTAGAGACGGGTAGGTTTTTGACTTAATTGCCAATTACGACTGAGTAGGACCAAATAAAAAGGATTTTTTCAAATATACCTTAATTCCAAAACTAAGGATCGGTTTTTGATGTGTTTTTTGTCATTAGACTTAATAAGAAAAAAAACCTTTAGAAAACAAAGATTGATTCACTCAGCTTGAGTATTGAGCTTCTTCTATCGCTCCATAAGCTGTCCGACTGATGCTGAATCAATCGTATTTCAATCCCGGCTGTAGATAGCTTACAAATGTCTAGCCACACTGAAAAGATTGATAAGTCGAAACACGTGTCTGTGGATGACTATATATGCTCCCCATCCCCTTGGGTTGAGCACTTTGGAGGGGATTTCACTGACGACCGCGAACTAAAGCGTAAACACAACGCTCTCCTTTAAAAGGGAACACTCTAGGGTAGCCTTTACATACATACATACATACATACAGATGTCTGTATTAAAACAGTGAAAATCCCCTTCGCATTCTGTGGGCGACGATAGCCGAGCGGTTAAGCTGTCCGACTGATGCTGAATCGATCAGATTTCAATCCCAGCTGTAGGTAGCTTACAAATGTCTAGCCACATTGAAGAGACTTGATAAATCAAAACACGTGCCTATGTATATATATATATATATATATATATATATATATATGTATTCCTGTGGATGACTATATATATATATATATGTATATATTTTTAAAGAATAGTTCTTATACAATCTGACTTTTATTCGTCGCCGGTGTTTATACTTGAAAAAGAACCGGTCGAAAAGCGTTCGTATTCCCCACAATAAAATATTACCATCTCGTAACTTGTATGATCTCCCTACATACATATGATTCCTCCAATTTTAGTACTCTATAAGTTTTCCTGTGCCAAAAATTTATTCAAAAATATATATATATATATATAGGGTAATCCACAGACATGCGTTTCAACTTATTAAGTCTCTTCAGTGTGGCTAGACATTTTGTGAGCTACCTATAGCCGGAATTGAACTCCGGTCGGCTGGGTGTCAGTCCGGCACCTTAACCATGGCTTAACCATCACTTACAGAATGGGAAAGGGATTTTAACTGTTTTTATACACACATCGCTTTATATATATATATATATATATATATATATATATATATATATATATCTTTGCCAGTTGTTTAATCAAATCAGACTTTCATTGTTTACATCTGTATTTACAAAGTCCTTGACTTAAACACGAACAAGCGTTCTTTAGTGCTTGGCGCTCTGGGCGAGTGCCAGAGTTGCCGGTATACAAGGTTGCCCTTGGCTAACAAAAAAGCTCCCCATAAAGGTAATATTCTATATATCGTACAGATTAGATTTTTTTTTGTTCGGTTTTTAAAAAAATCAATAAAATAATTTTTTTACAATTATCGGATAGGTACACAGGCTGTGGTTATTATCAAACATAAAACAGACCCTTACGCCGTGAAACAGAGAGTAAGGGATAAACAGAACGGTTCAGGAGAAAGATTAAAAAAAATAAAAGAAAGAAGAGTGCAGATCGTTTAAAATACACAGTTATCCTAAAGGAATCGGGACACTAACACAAAGATGGTATGAGTAGACATAACAATGCAAATAGTCGAAAACGAGTCTAGTGGAGAGGGAGGGGCAGGCATTTACAAGTGGGGAAGACGAGAGTTTACAGGATAATGCTACGTGACGAGACTTGCCGAGACGTGACGAGACTGGAAACGAGAGGAATATGTCGAGACACACAAGAATTGAAAAAAAAAAAACGAAAAAAAAAATGTACTCAGTGGTTAAGTGGATGAAAACAACATTTAAAATATCTGGCTGGTGTTGAAGGGTATTGTAAATGTATATATATATATATATATATACATTTATATATCTTATATATATACATCTATATATATATGTATATATATAATATATATATATATATATATATATATATATAAGATGAACTACGAGTGATATATATATATATTTATACATTATGTGGGTGTGTAATGTTATATGTATTTATGTATATGTATGCGTGTGTGTGTGTAGATATATACATATATATATATATATATATATATATATATATATATAATATATATAAGATAAATCTAATCAGTCAGACGAACCTGCTATTAGTTTCGCTTAATGCTCTTCAGGCTAAGATTACTTTTATTATTTGCTCTACTTAGTATTGAGCACTTTTTACTATTAGCTTATTTTCCTAAATATATATATATCTATATACATATATATATACATATAAATTGTTTTTTTCTTTTGGCCAAATACTGTACCAATAGATTACTTTTTGTTGTACGACTATCTTGGTCTTTTCTTTTTTCCAAAATTTTTTTTTTCTCCCGGTGATGTTTTGGTAGAATATTTTTACAATCAAACTATTGCTGTTTTTTTTTCTCACGCGAGGATTTTACCAACACGCTGGGTATATATATATATATATATATATATATATATATATATATATATATATATATATTGTGGTAGTTACTGCGTGCACGTACACACACACACACACACACACACACATACATACATATATATATATGGAGGTAATTTGATTGAAAAAGAGTCTATTGGCTTTTTTTTTAAAGAAAGGAAAAATGAAAGGAAAAGAACCAAAGGGTTTTCTTGTTTCTTCAGACTAGTATTATTTTTTTTACTTATTTTGTAATGGCTATCTGATGAAACTGGGCTTATTTATGGAGTTCCCGGCCGAAATAAATTTATAATGGCAAAAAAAGAAAAAAGACAAACATACGCTATTTTGACAGATTATGATTTTTACTAATTACTAGAAGCAGCCACCCGGCCTCGGCTGGCTAGAGGGGGATTTTTTAAAGTTAGTCCCGCAGATCCATTATTACTGAATCGTGAGTTGATCCTCGTGGGATGCCCCATTTAAAAACCCTATGTAAAAAAAAAGATTTTGCATTGATCCAGGTACTCTGAAAGAAATGTCAATGTCTACTATTTAAAATATTAAATGAAAAAAAAATCCATGCTGTTATCTTTTAAATTTTATTTTTTAATTATCTTAATAATATAAATCAAATCTCTATAATTTTTGCTCAAAAACCAAGCCCAGGTTATATTTAATGTTTATATATATTTACTTTGTCGTTAATTGTTTTATTTTGGAAGTTTCCCCGGTCATACACATACACACAACTGCCCTTTATATATGTATAGATTATATTATTCAACGTACTTTTTGAACAAATCCAGGGAGGAGCTTTTTCTCCAAACGTTTCGTTAAAGTCCAACTAGTGCAGCCATACAGTAGTACTGATACAGTTACAACTTGGAATAATTCCCATTTTGTCTTATTAGAGAGATCAGCTTTTAATAACCTGCCATTAACAGTACTTCACGGCTTTCGGAGGAAATTTGAATAAAAGAAAATCACTACAGCGCAATTTGTAATAGGGCACGTTAAGGTGAGAAATATTGTTCTGGATCAAATAGGCACACATTTCCAAGAAAACTGTATAAAATAAGAAGTTGACCTCTGATCTGAACTTAATGTTGTCTGGTGCCATCTATCTTAAACAACGGACCCTATCGTGTAAAATTAGATCTTTTTGCAGGCTTACTCCTCCTGACACCGGCCCTAACCGGTGCTTCCGAAAATAACCCACTCTGAATATATATCCGCAAAACTCGTTCATCCATTCGTACGTGTCGATTAAAGTAATTCATTATCAACGTTATTTTGGGAGTGCAATTCAATTGTTATATTTAGTCGATGTTACATAGAAAATGTCTAATCAGTTTTCAAAGCCTCGATTTCATATTTTGTTCTCCGTTATTGGATCTAAAAGATTAAAAATATCTAATATTGGATACGCATCGGTATTTCCTAGAAAAGAATAGAATAGAATAACATTGTGGTTTTCATAGATTTTATTAATTAACGTCAAAGTAAAAGTCATGGCACAGTGCTCGTATGTTAAACCCACGGTCACCAGGCCGCATACGGCCCTCAGCAAACACAGATGTGGCCCGCACGCGGACTGTACTCTCATACTGCGCTTTTAATTCTAATAGCCTTTTTGGACCATATGACCTTTAGGCATCCCTTTTGCGATCTCGATTCAGGGGACATTTTTTTTCTATTTACACCGACAAAATCCGGTTAATTGTTAACAGACGATTTTTAGAATTTTTTTTAAATTATAAAACTACCCCCCAACCCTAACCCCTAACCCTATCCCCTAACAAACAACCGGATTTTGACGGATTTTGTCATGCCTAACGGTTAGGAAGTGATACATATCGTGTATTTATATTTATACTTTTTAGTAATTGGTTTTAAAAATGTGTTAGCATTATTGGGAATTATGTTGTATGTTATTGATTTGTTTCATGTCTATATTCTATGGTATAATTTTATTTCCCTCAAAAAAGAGAGAATATCTTCCATGTTGACATTTTCAAACTGATCTTTCATATTGTTTGCTTTAAAATAACGATTTCTGATGTGAGCAAAAAACCTGCATTCCATGAATAAGTGTTTAACTGTCAAAGGTGTTTGACATGTTTCACATTGTGTTTATTGTTCTTGTTTGAGTATATAGGAGTGCGTTAGTCTTGTTAACCAATGCGTAATCGGGATACCATGACTTGTTCCTTTCTAGACTTCCTTAAAGTTGGTCTCCAGCCTCCCAAAGTGGGTTTGATTAGGAAGAGTTTATTGTGGATGTTGTTATTCCAGTGTGGTTGCCATTTTGTATGAAGGAATCTATTAATTTTAGGTTTCAAATCTGTGTATGGTATCTTGAAATTGTCGGGGTTCAAATCTACAGCCGATTTAGCTGCAGAGTCTGCTTAAGGTTTACTGTATTCGTACTGATCTATCGATACTTAAGGCAAGTAAAATATTTAAAAGGAAAACAATCCATGCTGATTAGTTTTTTAATAACGTATACATTTAACACCACACTGTCAGCTGGGCTCTAGAATGCACAGACTGCACCTCTGCAGAGGGGTGAGACTCACCCAAATGGGATCACCTGTTGGCTGTGAGTGGCAACCCGAGATGCTTAAGGACGGAGTCTTGGTTGATGAGCAGTCCATGACATGCAACACTGCACTTGGACCCTTACTAAGGCCAGACTGGCGGTCGGAGAGACCCCCTCTGATCAATCGGCTGGTCATGTCAAGCCCTAGCACCTATATGATTACCGAACCCTATTGCTCGTATAGCAAGCCCCAACACTCTTTATCATATGGGTGCTAGAAGGCGGAGGCTGAGGGCCTACATGTCCTGGGAATGACGTTAAACTCTATCTGATGGTGAGGTTCCAGTTTTGGAGGTTTGGGGAATGTGGAGCACCCCTTCATCACCATTGCTCCCTGGTCCACTCTGACCCGGAGTGTTAGTACCTGTTAGGGTCCCATCTATGGCTTAAATAGAAAAATGTGTTTATAAAAAAATGTATTATCCATTAAGAATTGATTTATTTCAAAACTCTATCGGCATTGAATGACCCACTGAGGTTGATATGCCGTAAAACAAACCAAACCAAACCAAACCTAAATTTAACAATGGTTAATCCCATGTCAAACCATCCAGGCCATGTTACCCACCCCCTTCAATTTTTCTAGAGTTTTGTACAGATGTTAAAGTTAGACATTCTCCAAAATGTGAGCCTACAATTACAAGAATTGGCAGAGTTATGTCGATTTTTAGCACTAGAAATTTGAGCGGGTCGCGAAAAATGGCGACTTTTTGTAATTTATTTTTTACTATAAAATGAGTTCTAGTGCTTCCCTACTTTTCAAAATTATAAAAACATTTTTGCCCGGGGAATCTTACCGGAAAAGTCTGAAAGTCAATCACTTTTAAGTTATTGATGATTTCTGATTTTTTTCTTAGCAAGATCAACATTTATGACAAAGATTTTTTCTATTATTATTTCATATCTATTGAACATTATTTGTATAAAAAACACCTGTACAAAATCTCAGAAAAATTGAAGGGTGGGTGACAATTTTACTTTTTTCTGGATGATTTGACATTGAATTGCCCCAATGTATAAATCTGAATAGAATATAATATATTTATTTATCTATATTATATATTTATATCATTGATATATTATATTATATATTTATACTATAAATTATCAGTTTTTAATAACGTTTTCTATCTCTGTAAATTAAAGTAGAATATAATATATCTATATTATTGATATGATATATTACATATTCATATTATTGATTATTATTTTTTAATAACGTTTCCATCCCTGTAAATTTAGATATGATATAATATATCTATATTATTTATACTAGCAAGATTTAATGAAATGAAATATTATATTAAATTAGAAAGGCTAATGAAACTAAGAATGCTGATAAAAAAATTTGAAACAGAGGTGGGTATAATCGAAAAACAGAAAAACTTAAACTTACTCTTCCATCACTCCTGTTTTCATTGCTAAATTTTCCTAATTTGACTATTTAGTTAAAATAGGAAGTAAAGAATTAAATTACAATTATTTCTTCTTGTTAATAGATTTCTTTGAAGATTTATCCCCGAGATTTCTGCTCATATTCATTAAGATAAAACCAAACAATTAGAAATCAATAATACTAAGCACATATTAATTAAAAGCAAATTTGTGATATCAATATGCAAATTAGCCTTCCCGTTCACACTGTAAACCGCTGTTTTGTTGTATATATAAATACAATTGCATGTTATTAGTATGTACATATGTTAAACAGTATTAATAATGTAAGACAATTCTATTGATAATTGAGGTTTGAATAAAAACAAAAACATGCAAAATGTGATGTTAATAAGTAAGGGAATTGTGATCTGAGTAGTGATATAGTTTTGGTTACAAGACAGAAAAACACACAATCTCCATTACATGATAATATATTATATATTCATATTATTAGGAGGGCCGGGTTAGCTCAGTCGGTAGAGCGTTCGGCTAGAAACCACAAGGTTCCTAGTTCGATACCGGTCCTTACCAACTCAGCGTATAATAGCACAGGGATCTGTGCGGTAAAGTAAGGAGCCGATGGTAGGTGTGGCGCTCCAACTCAGACGCGAAAACAATTTCCTTGGTCTAGCGCTATTGAAAAGGGGATAGACTCCCTGGCTGATACCGACTTTAGGCCGCCCCGACGACTTTACTTTACTTACTTGTATCTATATAATTAGTTTTTAACAACTTTTTCTCTCTATATAAATTTAAATAGCATATAATATTTCTCTGAATGGCTCCCGATTACGATAAGAAGGTTTCCCGAGTCCGACAAGAAATACCTGAAGAGGGCCAGAGGGTGGAAACGTTGTACAGATAACAATGAATATGAGACAATAGTCCGAATAATCCAAATAATACAGAATATAATGTATTTATTGGGCCGGTTTAGCTGAGTCGGTAGAGTGTTCGGCTTAGGAATCACAAGGTTCTTGGTTCGAATTCAGCGTATAAGTAGCACAGGGATCTGTGCGGTAAAGTGAGGAGCTGATGGTTAGTTGTGGCGCACCATCTCAGATGCTAAAATAATCTCCTTGGTCTAGCGCTAGTGAAAAGGGGATAGACTCCCTTGCGTATTGGCTGATGAGGTCGCCTCAATGACTTTACTTACTTTTACTTTATATTCTTGATATGAAATATTATATATGTATATAATTAATTATTTGCGTTTAATAAGGTTTATTATCCCTGTAAATGTTTGTATAGAATAGTCATATTTCCTCATTCGTCAAGACTCTCCTCTTCTGCGTATTTCCAGTGTTCGTCAGAGACGTTGACAGTCGCCATTTCCGCTCCTTGCTTCGACAAATCACATCAAGCGAATTTCTTAGACAGAGACAACTCGATGCTCTAATAATATCTACTTGAATGACACATACCGAATAAGTGTGACGTTGTATTTTTAGAAAATTGCAAAAGATAAAAATCGCCTTTTTTAATGTCGAAAACCAAGTAAAACAACGAATATACGATTGTTGCATATCGTGCAATGGAAGAGAAATCTTCCGGCAAAAAGACAAAGAGAAAGATAAAGATATATATTAAAAAAGGGAGAACATAAGAGAGGTCTTCCGATCAAGAAGCAGGGAGAAGATGAAGAAGTATATACAAAAAAGGAAAACGGAAGCGGAGTCTTCCGGTGAGGAGGCAGAGAGAAAGATAAAGAAATGTCCGTTATCAGACCAAAAGATTTTTAAAAAATGCGTGGGCATATTTATCGTATATAAAGGTTAGTGGATCTCGAAGGCCAGTCAGTCCCCAGCGAGTAGCCGAAAGCATAACCTCGTCGCCGCCCCTCACCAACTCGCTCGGGCATTTTCATAGTGAACGCTCTGCGCCCCTCACTACCCACAAACCGAAGAAAATAAAGACGGGTCATATTTTTATATACACGTGTCAATGAAGTCCAGTAGTAGGTTATGCGTAATCCAAAAATAAAGAGACTGTAGTTTCCATTTGGTTTTTACTTCTGAAATTTAAATTATAAGTGCTGATATGAGCAAAATCACACCTGAAACTATCGTATTTGACGACATATAAGACGCACGGTAGAAAGCGCATGGTGTAAATGGTTAAAGTCATGGGAAATGGACTCGTCGCCACGAGTTCAAATCCTGGACGTGGTAATTGCATTTCACTTAGCGCTAATACCTTTGAAAAAGGTATGAATCCTACTCTCCCTCAGCTATGGGTAAATAGTAGGACAGACTGGGATCTTTAAACCTTGGCTAGGCAACTGGTCTAGGAGAAAGAAAACTCTGAATTCAAACCTGTTAAACTCCGCTTAAAGATATTGACCTTGTGTCGCATCCTGCTCGTGCGGAGGGGTTGGTAAATATATATATATATATATATATATATATATATATATATATATAAGACGCACGGGCATATAAGACGCACCCCCATTCCAGCAAGGCCAGACCCAGGAAAAAAGCTTTTTTTTTAGTGTATTTAAGCATATATTGTTGAAAACAGTCTACTGTTAACCTTGATTATAACAATACCAGCAATAAAATAAGGATGTATGGAGTTTAGGGTAGGTTAAAGTATTGAGCGTAAGCTGGGTTAGTGAGCATCATAGAGAAAATTAGCCTAGGTATACGGGATGTCTCAAACTTCACCTACGATGTATAAGACGCAGGGCAATTTTTAACCAACATTTTGGAAAAAATATGCCGTCAAATACGGTAATTATGTAATTCTGTCTGTTATCTGTGTTATTCGGACTATTGTCCCCATTTTTATTGTTATTTGTACAACGTTTTCGGCCGATATGCCCTCTGGTATTTTTTTGTTGGACTCGGGAACCTTCTTGGACTCGGGAACCTTCTTTTCAAACTCGGGAACTTTCTTGTCGTATTCGGGAGCCATCACGGAACTTTGAACCTAACCCTTTATTTAGTCCACGGGGGTATCCTGTTCTCATTCCGCTAACCATAGCTGGGGTAGGAGTTGTGTTAATTAATTATTTTTCTAACTGCTTTCACTCAGGATTGAACTCGGGTTCCAGAGATAAATGTCACTTAGAACTGTTTTAACCTAACTACCTTATCCACTAGGCCATGTGTCCAATTTGACAATTGAGTGTTAATTTTGGGAACTTTTAAACCTAATGTCTTGATTTGGCTAAGACTAATCTTCAAGCCTCATCTCAAACATTCAGAGAAATAATTCTTTTTGGTTCGTTGGTAATTTTGTTTTAAGGCATATCAACCCTTGTGGGCTATTTAATACCAAATCTTGTTTTTTGTATATATTATATGTACGCAAAGAGTTTGTAGGTAAATATTTTTGGGTACAGGGCCCTTTCATCTCCATTACTCCCAGGTGCACTTTGACCCGGATTGATAGTATCTGCTAGGGTCTCATCTATGGGTTAAATAAGAAAATTGAATTTTTTAAAAATATGTTAAAATTGAGTTAGAAAAAATACCCATCAAGCACGAATAGAACAAAATGTCTTCGGCATAAAATAACCCAACAAGTGTTGACATGCCGTTAAATCCAACCAACCGAACCAAACCAAATAGCCGAATCTTTAACAAGGTTCGGTACAAGATGTGAAACACTATTCTACTATCAACTAGAGTGGCGCATCTATGATGGTCCATGTTTGGTCATGTGCTACGGATGCCAGAAGAATCACCTGCTAAAAAAACGGGTATTAGCTGTAATAGAGCAAAACAAACAACAACAAAAACAAAAAAACAAAAAACAAACTACTTGGCACGAAGAGACCACCACTGCACAAATTACTTGGTAAGATGCGGGCAGATCTTCAAAATGCAGCACTCAGGGCCCTAAGATCTGGTAAGCGATTAAAAGATCTAAGGACCCTGGCAAATCAGAGGACAAAGCAGAGGACAGTGTGGATTCAAACCCGGAAATCTCAATAATGCTGTAGGATGTTCCAAACTACTAAAGCTCTTGAATACAATAAATCAGCAAAATATAGGACTGGGATCTCTAAGTTCTGACAAACGACTAAGAGATCTAAGGACCCCCGCAAAGGTGAGGACAGAGTGACTTCAAATAAGGAAGGACTGAATGATTTTGTAGGATGTCCCAAACTACTACAGAAGCACAATAGAAAATATAGGATTGGGGGACCTATAATCTAGCAAGGGACTGAGGGAGCTCAGGACCCACGCAAAGGTTTTTCAATAGAAATAATCAAATAAAGACTGCCTGAATTAAAAAAGAAAAAAAGAAAGAAAGACGAAATAAAATTAAAACTGCCTGAATGGAGAAAAAAAGAAAGAAAAAGAAAGATAGATGACATAGAAACTGCTTAAATGAAAAAGAAAAAAAACAAGAAAGAAAGAAAGAGGAAATAAAATAAAAACTGAATGGAAAAACAATGAAAGAAAGAAAGAAAGAAAGAAAGAGAGAAAGAAAGAAGTAATAGAATAAGATCTGCCTGAATGAAGAATAAAGAAAGCAGAAAAAAGAAAAATGAAATAAAATAAAAACTGAATGGAAAAAGAATGAATGAAAGAAAGAAAGAAATAAGAAATAGAATTTCTGCCTGAATTAAGAATAAAAAAAAGAAAGATGAAATAAAATTAAACCTGCCTGAATGAAGAAGAATAAAAAAAGAATAAAAAAGAAAGATGAAATGAAATAAAAAATCTGCCTGAATGAAGAATAAAAAAAGAATAAAAAAAGAAAGATGATAAAAAAAGAATGAAGAAGAATAAAAAAAGAATAAAAAAAAAGATGAAATGAAATAAAAAAAAATCTGCCTGAATGAAGAATAAAAAAAGAAAAAAAAAGAAAGATGAAATAAAATAAAAACTGAATGGAAAATGAAAGAACGAAAAAAAGATAGAAGGAAAGAAAGAAAGGAAGAAGAAGAAAGAAAATAAAATCATCTGCCTGAATGAAGAAGAAAAAAAAAGAAGAAAAGTGAAAGATGAAATAAAATTCAACCTGCCTTAATGAAGAAAAAAAAAGAAAAACAAAGAAAGATGAAATAATATAAAAAACTGAACGGAAAAATAAAGAAAGAAAGAAATAAAGAAATAAAGAAAATGAAATCTGCCTGAATGAAGAAGAAAAAAAGAAGAAAAAAAGAAGAAAAAACAGAAAGAAAATGAAATCTGCCTGAATGAAGAAGAAAAAAAAGAAGAAAAAAGAAGAAAAAAGAAGAAGAAAAGAAAGATGAAATAAAATTTAACCTGCCTGAATGAAGAAGAAAAAAAGAAAAAAAGAAAATGAAATAAAATTCAACCTGATTCAAAATTCAAAACTGAATGGAAAAAAAAGAAAAAAAGAAAGGAAGAAAGAAAGACAGAAAGAAAGAATAAATAAATAAAATTCTGCCTGAATGAAGAAGAAAAAAAGAAGATGAAAAGAACAATAACAAACAAACCCATAATCATTCATCATCGATCAGTTTTAGTTTTTTCATTGGCTAAAAAAACCCTCCTTCCCGTTTGAAGGGCGCCATTTTGCCTAAGATTAATAGGATAATATGGATTTCCATTGCCCAAATTCGAAGAAAAAGATATTATTAAAACTCATGGGCAGGAACAAAATGTAATGTATTATTAATACAGTGGAACCTTGGCTCTCGAACATAATTCGTTCCACAATTATATTCGAGAAACTATTTATTCGAAAACTGAAACACTATTTCCCATAAGAAATAGTGTAAAAAGGATTTTACATTCTTGATCATCAGATGAATGTCTAATTCATTTAAATATTTCGAACTAATCTCTACTGATAGTATCACTAAAGCTTTTCTTGATCCATGAATAAGGGTTTAAGTCGTTGCAAAATAGAGAATAAACACACATTTCTTTCTTTCTTTCTTTCTTTCTTTCTTTCTTTCTTTCTTTACTTAATTTATTTTTTCTTCTTTCTTACTTAATTTATTCTTTCTTTCTTTCTTTCTTTTTTTATTCTTTCTTTCTTTACGTAATTTGTTCTTTCTTTCTTCTTACTTAATTTATTCTTTCTTTCTTTCTTTTTTACTTTAATTTATTCTTTTTCTTTCTTTACTTAATTTATTCTTTTTCTTTCTTTCTTTAATTTATTTCTTTCTTTTTAATTTATTCTTTTTCTTTCTTTCTTCTTTCTTTCTTTCTTTATTCTTTCTTTTCTTTCTTTATTATTCTTTCTTTCTTTCTTTACTTAATTTATTCTTCTTCTTTCTTTCTTTAATTTATTTCTTTCTTTCTTTTTCTTCTTTCTTCTTTACTTAATTTATTCTTTCTTTCTTTCTTTCTTTAATTTATTCATTCTTTCTTTCTTTCTTTCTTTATTTCTTATTTCTTTATTTTCTTTATTCTTTCTTCTTTCTTCTTTACTTAATTTATTCTTTCTTTCTTTCTTTTTTACTTAATTTATTCTTTCTTTCTTTACTTAATTTATTCTTTCTTTCTTTCTTTTTCTTTCTTTATTTATTCTTTCTTTCTTTATTTATTTAATTTATTCTTTCTTTCTTTCTTTCTTTCTTTCTTTCTTTCTTTACTTAATTCATTCTTTCTTTCTTTCTTTCATTCTTTCTTTCTTTCTTTCTTTCTTTAAAGCGAATAATTCACACAAAAACAATATCCAACAGCCGTTCAAAATAGCGACTGACGCCAACAGATGCTGCTTGGGTAGTTACAACCAGTCGTTCGGTCGTCATCACTTCGCCTCGGCAGTCATTCGCGCGACTTTCGTTTTGATCTCGACTCATGTGTTAGAAGTTCGAATATTTGTTCGACAATTGAGTCCTTTTTACTCAAATTCTTTTGTTCAAACTCTGAATTGTTTCAGTTCAGAGTCGTTCATGAACAGAGGTTCCGCAGTACTAGCAAAAATATATGCCTTAGGTAAGTATTTAAGTTTTAACGTAATTAAATATATTAAATTAGAAAGGCTAACAAAATTAAATAAGAATACCTGAAGAAGGGTGGAGGGCACATCGTCCGAAACGTTGTGCAGATAACTGTAACGATGAGGACAATAGTCTGAATAATACACATAATAAAAGTTAAAAAATCTACATAATACAAATGACTAAACTCTAATTCTATTTTTACCGCCGTCACTTTGTCACGTGATTCTCTAAGCAAATGAGAGTCCCGTTTCAGATGAACCTGAGCTCAAGGCCAATCAAACATCTTGTTAAACAAGATAGACTATGTAATTCTTTTGTAATTATTTCTATATAAGATGTGTTCTAATTCCCCAGGAAGATTTATAGAATGTCCAAGGTCACGTGATTTACTCCTGCAGCCAATCACTAACCATACTGCGTGGAAGACACACTATTTAACCCCCCACACTGGTCATAATTACAATTACGCTCATTGGGGACGGGCATAGGATTACCAGATCTTTACCAATACTCAGGAAGGACTTATACGAGGACCAGAGGAACCAAAGGATTCATTATCGAAGGACTCATTACCAGGAACTGAAACTTTTTACCAGAAGAACCAAAGGATTCATTATCGGGAGACTCTTTACGAGGGATCCAATTCTACTGGACAAGCGCTCCTGCTTTAAGGTCAAAGTGTTACATAATTATTAGATTCCTAATACTTATGTACAGTAGAGTAGAAACCAAAATGGCTGTTATAAGTTCAGCCGGCGGCCTTGAAGGATTGAATGACAAGGCTTGACCTCAGTCCTGATCCTCCTTCCGGTGGATACCGTGAGAATCGGTGGAGATGACCCTCTTCCGGTTTAGATTAGAGAGAGTTTTATTCAGATCGGCCAAAAATCACGACGGTGGTAAGTCGTGTTATGCGCGCTGCCGACTCAATCTGCGGAGGTAGTCTGGTGGGGATTTCAGAATAAAATATGATCTAAGTTAAATCGAAGTCTTGAGTTATTATCTAAAAACTACTAATGACACAGGTCTTCTGATAAAGAGAAATCCCCAATGGAAGACCAGACACGAAGTCCCCAAGACGAAGTCCCCAAGACGAAGTCCAGACGCTAGAAGAGACGCTAGAAGAATAGAGGCAAGGAAGTAAAAAGGAAAGAGAGTATACAACAAAAGGATGGCCCATAAAAACTTAATAATATCGATTATTCAACATGTGATAATCAATAAAAAGAGGGCTGTTGAGATTCATCCTAATAATTAGAAGAGTCCTGGAGACCTCAGGAGACTTGCTGTTACTCAGCCCCAGTGAAATACGGATTGTTCTTACTGGTACGAAAAATTTGAAAACAGTAAACTTGACAAACTTCATATAAAAAGTTAAAAAATTCAGTCAAAAAAACTGTCTTGGCAACTTAAGATTAGTTGTAACCTGTCCGTTGGTGAAATATATTTGGTCGAGAAAGTGGAAGACACACACGTACACACACACACACACACACACACACACACACATGTACACACACACACGCGCATATATATATATATATATATATATATATATATATATATATATATATATAGCACAACAAACACGTATCAGTTTAGAGTATTCGGTATATATTAATGCACCAACAACAATTTAAATTATGTACACATCCTCAAACACATTCATGTACGATAACACATACGCGCGTGCGCGCACACACACACACACATACACATACACAGATACATGTACATACATATACATATATATATACACA
>CM042158.1:49918003-49923003 GCA_023376005.1 Doryteuthis pealeii
CTCTTCTATCTATCTATCTATCTATCTATCGTTCTATCTGTTTGTGTGTATGTGTATACTTACCTGATGCCTGGCCCGGCCGGGGGTCCATTGAGTTTCAGCCGCTGGATCGGTAAAGTAATTAATAGCGTCGATCCCAGGGGGCTATCCCACCCCAGGCAATACCTGTCCCATTGATTTAAAGGGACGGATCTGGGTTTATTGACCAGCGCATGAGGCGCCCTCTTGAGGAGGAATGTCGACGGGGTCGACGAAATTTTTCCACCTGCCACCCATGAGTCACAGCTTGTGGGTGGTCCCACGTTAATAGGGCCTTGTGCCTAACCCATACAAGTGGGGTATCAGGTAAATATTCCTCTCTCTCTTCTATATATCTAACTATTTATTTATCGTTCTATCTCTCTGTGTGTGTGCGTGTCTGCGTGTATGTGTGTGTGTGCTTGTGTTACATAATTATTAGATCCCTAATACTTATGTACAAACCAAAATGGCTGTTATAAGTTGCAGCCCACGGCCTTGAAGGATTGAATGACAAGGCTTGACCCCATCCTGATCCTTCCGGTGGATACCGTGAGAATCGGTGGAGAAGACCCTCTTCCGGTTTAGATTAGAAAGATATTTTAGTCAGATCGGCCAAGACCACGACGGTGGTAAGTCGTGTTATGCACGCCGTCGACTCAATCTGCACAGGTAGTCTGGTGGGGATTTTAGAATAAAATATGATCTAAGTTAAATTGAAGTCTTGTCTTATCTAAAAACTACCAATGACACAGGGCTTCTGATAAAGAGAAATCCCCAATGGAAGACCAAACACGAAGTCTCCAAGACGAAGTCCAGCCGCTAGAAGAGATGCTAGAAGAATAGAAGTAAGAAAGTAAGGAAAGAGAGTATACAACACTTGTATCTAGTTAGAGGGAGATACGTAATTTGTGGCTGTTAAATTAACCCATGAGTAGCTACACATGAGCGGGTCTGAAAATAGATAGAGTTTCAACCAATCTAAGAATAATAGAAGATTGCACATTTTGGATCTGAAGATTGGAAAACAGAAGAAAATTCCTGTAGGTTTCCTGAAAAAGTCTATTATGCTTTCATCCTAAATATTTTTTTGTTATTTTTTCCTAGTATAATTTTCCTAAAATATTTTTGCTTAACACACATTTAACTGTAACTTACGACAACTGAAAAAGTACTACGTCATAAGGAAGATCTCTTCACTCAATCATTGAATTATATATATATTGGATTATATATATATATATATATATATATATATAATATATATATATATATATATACATATACGCATGGCGTAATGCTGCTACACGATTGTTTACAGTCTAGAGTTCTCTTGTAAAAACATTCCGCGTAGGGATGTATCAATTAATTGTTCATTTCAGACTGACAGCCGCTAATAGCCGCAAGGGTAAAAGACTTGACAGACGAAAATTCTGTCGGGTTTCGATCCTGGTTAGAGGTAGCTGCTAAAGGTAAAGCCACACTGATGAGAAGTAAACTTCGAAACACGTGTATGTGGATGACTTATATATATATATATATATATATATATTATTATAATGGAGATTGTGTGTTTTTCTGTCTGAAGCTGAAACTAAATCACTACTCAAGTCACAATTCCCTTAGTTATTGACGTCACATTTACCATGATTTTATTTTTATTTATACCTCAGTTATTAATAAAATTGTCTTATATTACTTATACTGTTGACCATCTCTACATACTAATAACATGTAATTGTATTTATATATACAACAAAATAGCGGTTTACAGTATGAATGGGAAGGCTAATTTGCATATTGATATTAAAAATTTGATTTTAATAAATATATGCTTAGTATAATTAATTTCTAATTGTTTGCTTTCATCAATGAATATGAGCAAAAATCTCTTCAATAAATCTTAAAAGAAATCCCTTAACAAGAAGAAATAACTAATATTATTCTTTACTTCCTATTTTAACTAAACAGTTAAATTAGGAAAATTTAACAATGAAAGACGGGAGTAAGGGAAAATGATGGAATAGTTTAAAAGTTGTTCTATTTTTCAATCATACCCCCTCTGTTCCAAATCTTTTTATCTACATTCTTATTCAGTTTCATTAGCCTTTCTAATTTAATATGATATTTTATTAAATTAAAACTTAAATACTTGCACCCGGAGGGTGCATATATTTGCTAGTATATATAAAGGTAAAAGTATCCACCCTATTGTAATATATATATATATATATATATATATATATATAAAGGTAAAAGTATCCAATCAACGGGTAACTTGGAAATGATTCTATTTGGGATCATCTATATCATCCGTATATCCACAATGCATGCCCATGCAAATGGACACCTATAAATTTATACAAGTATTCTTTTAATCCATTAGAGAGCTCAATGTATGATAATTAATAAGTTAATTGCATACGGAGTAAAATTTAGACTCTCAATAAGAAAGAAAAACACAACAAACTGTCATTCGTCTATAATGAATTTATTTTGTCCGGTAACGCAATAAAGAAGCCCACTTTCCTCAGACAGCCATTCAAAAAACTTTAAACTGGGCTCATTCATTGAGTTACCAGTCGAAATAAATTTATAATAAACAAATGACGGTTTCTTGCGTTTTCCTTCTTATTAAAAGACATTATAACACACACACACACACACTCATATATATATATATATATATATTATATATATATATATATATATATATATTTGTATCTGGATCCGTTTTTTTTTAGTACAAAATTAGGTTTGGGCATTAGTGTGAAGCATTAATGTGCTATATTATAATAATGTAGTTATCATAATATATTCATCTGTGAATAAATATCAGAAAACTTGGCTGTTTTTTTTTTTTTGTGTGTTTCTTTTATTTAGTAGTAGTGACTTTTCGGGATTGTAATTTCTCCCTTCTTCATGACTCTGTGAGGACAGTGCTGATTTTCTGGCTGCAGGTTGTTCTTTTTATGAGGGAATGATAGATGCTGATTGGTTAGTTGGTGATATATAATATATTAATATATATATATATATATATATATAATATGTGTGTGTGTGTGTGTGTGTGTGTGTGTGTGTATGTGTGTGAAAGTGAGTAAATAAACAATGTGTTTCTTTGATATGGCTTTTAGCCGACAATTTTTGGAGGATATGTGCTTAATTGAAGTCATACCTAATTTTGAAAATTAATTAGTTGATAATTAATGAATTTAGGCGGGCATATAGGTACAAATGTAGGGCTAAACAAATCGAGAAAATGTCATTTCTCGATTTGTTTAGCATTACATTTTAACATATATGCCCACCTAAATTCATTAATTATTAACTAATTAATTTTCAAAATTAGGTATGACTTCAATTAACCACATATCCTCCAAATATATATATATATATATATATATATATATATATATATATATATATATATATATCAATGGTAACCCCTTTCACATCCTCCTATTCTCTCAACTTCTTTCACCCCCTCCTTTTACCTTTTCATCATCTATATATCATTCTGTTTTTAGATTTATTCTAATGAAGCCTTAAACACCAACATAGGCCAAATATTAATTGAATATTCGTTATCCATTTTTTTCCATAAGTTTTCCTCGCATTTTGTCAGCTTTTTCCCTATCTGCTTTATTTCATATATATATATATATATATATATATATATATATATATATATTCATTAATTTTCTTTAAGTTGCGCATGACTTTCACGATCAAAGCCATGCCGAATTCGAACGATTACCATGATCATATTTCGGATGAGTTACGTCACACAATTTCGAAAGAAAAATAACGGCTAAAAAACGGCAAATCTGTTCACTTCATTTAATTACTTTTTTGCCCTCATATGCAGCATTTCATTATTTTTCCTTGCAAAAGGGTGAAGTTCACCTGAAATATCGGAATTGATCAAACCAGGAACGGAACAGCAACTGAATATTAAAATTCTGTTTTTTTGTTCTGTTTTTCTTGTTTTTGTTCTTTTTTCCAATGCTTCAAAAGACCAAAAAACATCGTTCACAAAAACAAAGTTTATACATAATACACATACACACACACACACACACACACACACACACACACACACACACATATATATATATATATATATATATATTTAAAAAATAGAAGGCAAAGGAAAATATTTTCTCTATTCCAGTTTTTCTCAGTCTTTATCTAATAGGCTAATTCTGATGAGACTAGGCTCCAGTTGAATTTCTGGTCGAAATAAATTTATAATAGCCATATGACGGTTTGTTAAGTTTTTCTTTCTTTGAAATTATAAATATTGCTCTGTTTGAGATTAATTTATTACGTATTATACACTGAGCTCTTTTAGGGATTTGTAAAAATTCATGTATATAACTGGATGTACAGAACATATTTATGATCCCAAATAGAATTATCCCCTATATACAAGTCAGTTGGATACTTTTACACACACACACACACACACACACACACACACACATATATATATATATATATATATATATATATATATATATATATATATATATATATATATATATATATATATATATATATATATATATATATATATACATATATATATATATAATCCAAAAGTTCAGAGAAGAAATCTTCCTTACAACACAAGAGTTTTAATTAAACAAAACCAAGTCGCAGTTTGAGAGCTCAATGTGTGCTATTAATGTGAGAGTCACAGAGCAAATATATGAGTAAAGAAATTACAAAAGACTTAGAGATTTAGCTTATAGTATATTTCAGAGAGCTTAGACAAATAGTCTAAATCTCCCGACTCTTCGCATCTGAAGAGTCGGGAGATTTAGCTCCCTGAAATAGACTATAACGCTAAATCTCTAAGTCTTTTGTTATTTCTTTACTCAATTATATATATATATATATATATATATATATATATATATATATATATATAGTTAATCCTTTGTTAGTATTGGAGAAATGATAATAAAGTGCTC
>CM042158.1:49925503-49950503 GCA_023376005.1 Doryteuthis pealeii
GTACCATCTTGTTTTTGTCAGGAATGATATAGTCTGTTTTTAGTTAGGTATCGAACTAAGTACCTTGTGGTTCCCAGGCAAAGGCTGACTGTTGGCAAAATGATTATTATTAAATAGAAACTTGAAACGATATAAATATCAAGGAAAATCAAGAAAAGTAAAGGATGAATGCAATTTAGTGTTTAGCGTTGATATTGCATTTAAAGGTGGCATTATCAGGAATTATATTGTCTGTTTTTAGTTAGATACAGAACCAGGTATGTTGTGGTTCCCAGGTTAAAGATTATTATTAAATAGAAACGTGTGTTGGATTCAAAGGAGTTAATAATATTAATTATAATTAGTTGAACAGACAACTCCGACCAAGATTGTTAAATATAACTTTTTAATACATGACAGCACGTGGAGAAGATACATATAACGAGATACATAAGAAACAACATGGAGGATATATGAGTAACCCATACATGAGACAAGATACAAAATGGAAGTATAAAAGTTATGGAGAGTCCATAAGTCAAACTCACTTACTACGTGGTCTGTGTGGGGGTGAAAACCTCCACACAAGTAGGGTGTAGACATAAGTGTCTAACCCATGTGTGTTCGTCAAGTCCCAGAGAAGAAAGAGAATTTGAATCTGGCGCTGCACTGGTTAAATAGTCAGTGACGCCCTGGTGGTCAATACCAAAACACAGGGGAAGGTAAATCTTCCCGCGAAACAGGGCGTATAACCCTACACTTGAAACGATATAAATATCAAGGAAAATATAAAAAGTAATCGATGAATGCAATGTAGGGGTTAGCGTTGATATTGCTTTTAAAGGTGGCATTATCAGGAATTATAATGTCTGTTTTTAGTTAGGTATCGAACCAGGTACCTTGTGGTTACCAGGAAAACGCCAACTGTGAGCAAAATAATTACACCACGACACGACACCTTTTACAAAAATAGAGGGAAAGTATTTACCCAACAGATTCGCCATTAGCAGGATTGTATGTGACACAAGGTCGCAAGTATAGTGCCTTGAACCAGGGTCGAACTCGCCATTCAATTGTAATATACCTGCGAGACTAGCTTGCTAAACATTACACCACGATTGGACGCTCTTTACTAAAAAGAGGGTAGATATTTACCCAACCCGTTCGTCTAATGTAGAATGTGACAAAAGTCGCAATTATGGGGCATTCAGTGAGGATCGACCTCGCCATTCAGTAGTAATGTAGCTGCGAGAATAGCTTGCTAACCATTACACCACGATTGGACGCTCTTTACTAAATTAGAGTATATTTTCAAATAATTAAATCATATATAAAGAAATTAAAACAGGATAGGTTTTATGTGTCATAGTACAATTTTTTGCAATCCCACCATTGTAATCTACGACTGTAGGACTTGAAACCTTATCGTAGGGGTGGCCTAAAGTCGGTAAAAGCGAGGGAGTCTATCCCCTTTTCACTATCGTTAGACCAAGAAGATTGTTTTTAGCGTCTGCTACCATCAGCTCTTCACTTTACCGCACTGTGCTACTCGTACGCTGACTTGGTGAGGGCCGGTATCGAACCAGGTATCTTGTGGTTCCCAGTCAAACACCAACTGTGCGAAAAATGATTATTATTAAATAGAAGTTTGAAACGATATAAATATCAAGGAAATTAAAAAAGTAAACGATGAATGCAATTCAGGGTTTAGCGTTGATATTGCTTTTAAAGGTAGCAATCATATTTTGTCTTTGATAATCTGAACATTAGCAACATAAATGAGAGTAAACTCCCCTTCTTTAATTCAATTTGAGGAAGCCATAAGTTTTGGTCGGCCATTTTCATTTCCCCGTAAATCTACTCTGAAAACACGAATTTGTTTGAATCAATACAACTGCATGTTTTAACACGAAAATATCATAAAATGTATTCTTAATTGTGCTTGCGCATTATTTGAAATGAACTTAATTGTTATTAAGAAAACATTTTATGATATTTTCGTGTTAAACCATGCAGTTGTATTGATTATGGTGAAATAAAAATGGCCAACCAAAACATATGGCTTCCTCAAAGTGAAATAAACAAGGGGAGGTTACTCTCATTTATGTAGCTAATGTTCAGTTTACCTTGTCTTTTATATATTATCGAGGGCAAATAGAATAAATAGCCGGATGGTTATCTACTTTATTTTAAGGGAGACAAATATTTTAAAAGTTCATAAAAATCTAGAATCCTTTTTGAGAACCTCCTTCTCTAAAATTAATAATGAAGTGCCGCCCATAAATAAATACACCAAAACCGATTTCTTTTTAATAAATTTTCAATCTCTCCCCAGCCAAAGGCACTAGGATTTTACCATTTTCTAATGGAAACAATTAAAAAAAACGATATTATTTTGTATTATTTATTACCAAACTCTTCAGTATTTAAACAGTAACCAAAAACTTAAATAAGCAACATTCCAAAAATAAGTACATCCCTTATATACAAGATGTGTCAAAAACATATCGAGATTTTTCGTACTTTTTGACACACCTTTTATTTTGAAAAAAGTTCCATTCATTAATTTTTCAGAATACAAGGTGTGTCAAAAAAGTACCAAGTTTAAAGCTGTATTTACCAAGATAGAAATAAAGAATGAATGGAATGTTAATTTTTTTTCAGAATACAAGGTGTGTCAACAAGAATGTTGTACTCAGGCTTAAGCCCATTGTATGGACATTGAAATTGGAGTGTAATATTGAGATTGGATGGCATACAAAGAAGAGTGACAAAAATAATAAAAAAAGTTAAAAGATTACAGTTACTGAGAGATATTGGGAAATTATGATTAACTGCTTTACTAGAAAGAAGAATGAGAGGTGCTCTAATTGAAACTTTCAAAATAATAAATGGAATTTGTAATTATGATAGACATTTTTAATATTTCTCAATCGAACTGGAAACTTACTGTCAAAGTAGATTTCAAAAACTAAGTCTTTTAACTAATTGGATTTTTTTGCTAATAGAACAATATATTTTTGGAACAAATTGCTTAATCAGATCAAAACAAAAATAGCGTAAAAATTTAAGATTAATTTTGATGATTTCAGGAAAAAATGGTAAAAGAAAGAAATGAAAAGCGCATTTTTGAGAACTATCAGATGAATTTCTTAACAAAATTTTATATGGAAATAGATATTATATTAAGAGTGTGTATGTTCTCTGCAAATATTATTTTCAGTTAAACGTGTTTGTAAGAAGATAAAAGAAAGGGGAGATGACCAAAGAGGCATAAAAGACAAACAAACAAACAAAAAATCAAACAAAAATCAAACGATCAAATCTATTAATATTGGAGATTGTCTGTATTTCTGTCTGTAAAAAAAAAACTACGTCATAGCTCTACGCCACAGCTTACGTCACAATATTCTTATGCTATATACACCCAAAATTTGAGTTAGCAATTTTTAAAATTGTTTTCTACTCTCGATCTTTTTTTTTTTTTTTTTTTTTACAGTAACAAGAAGTTAACTAAAAAGTTTACAAATAAATAAATACCTACGATTTTGTGTAAAATTGATGTGAAAAATATTCAAAATAATTGTTTGGTTATTACATGCACGCAACATTTTATTTGAGAGGGACGGGGCTCAGTTTTCATTTCAAATTGTTTAATTTTTTTACTCCTTTAATAAATATGAGGATTTGTCTTACTTATGATTTACATTGAATGTTTAACTCCCACCCTCTCAGGAAGTGTCTTTCAAAAATTAAATTTTACGACGCCCGGACGGTGTTTTCTGTTGCTAGTAATAATAATAATAATAGTAATAAATAATAATAATAATAATAATGTAATTTTATGCATAGAGGTTAGTGTGCGTTTATATTTACTTTTACTTTTTTGTGTAGTTAATTCATAGGAGATTTTTTGCACATGGTTTTATCAAATATGTGCGATTTTTAAACAAATATATTAACTCCATCGATTGGACCCTAGAAATAAAAATCTCAGGGTCAGAGTGGATCTGAGATTAACAGACGTCACGGGGTACACCATGCTTCTCAGCTCTCCTGAACTGGAGTATCACCATCAGATATAGGTTAGTGTCATACCCAGGTGTTGACCCCTCTGCAGCAAAACTGTCAGTCTATTCATCGCCTGACCAAGAGGTCTGCGCATTAATTTGAAACATTGGATAAATTCGCAGAGTTCCGTCCCGGCCTCCTGCCTAAAAAAAACACGTCGGTGGCTGCTGAAAAAAACCCAGCTGCGATTGAAGTCCGTAGCCGAAGTTGTGTCATTTGAAAAAAAAAACAAACTAGGATTAGGGTTTAGGGTTATGGTTCGGATTAAGGTTGGGTTGGGGTTTAGGGTTAGTTTAATGGGAAAATAAATAAATAATTTGGACTCTGTTTTTTTCTGGGTCACTCTGTATACAGCGTGATCCAGAAAAAAACAGAACCCACAAATTTTGTAATAAAACTTAATTTTAACTAGGGGGTTATGGTTAGGATTAGGGTTTAGCTTGGGGTTGGGTTGGGTCTTCGAAAAAAACGCCCTAAGTTAGTTGTGTTTTTTTTTTCAAGTGACACCACTTTGGCTACGGACTTCAATCGTAGCTGGATGGGGTCGGAACGGAACTCTGCGAATATTACCAAAACAAATAGTATTCATAAATTGTTGGAATTTTTGTATATAAGGTGTGCTGGCGGTCCCAACTTAAACTTATAGACTCTGGATTCAATTGGTTAATCACCTCACTCGAATACATGGTAGGTTAACTATTTAAAAGGGTTCATGGAAAGGCGTCCAGTTGCTCAGGCTTTACACTGAGGACATGAGAATTTGGCTGAACTCAAGGATCATTGGATTCCACTCAAAACGGATGAAAATGGCCACAAGAACCTTAACATTAGAACTAGCTGGACCTGTAGATATACAACAATATGATAATTTAATTATTACCACGTTTCATATGTTTACTTATGTGTTATTCTATATTTTCAACATATTAGTTTGTTGGTATTCTTGATATAACTTACGTTTGGTCGTGCCGCTGGGGCTATGATAACGAAAAATGCTGGGGAAAAACTAATATTTATTTCTCATGTAGAACACGTACTTCTTACTTTTTGTAATCTAAAAATCGTATAAATGAAAAGGGAAAATCGTATAAAATGAACCATGCAAAGACGTGATAAAATAGAACATTATATACATTGGAAAATATGTCAATACTATGGAAAATGAAATATGAAAAATTAAATAAAATCAACCAGACAAAGACATGAAAAATACAACATTATATACATTGAAAATATGTCAATACTATGGGAAATGAAATATGAAAAATTATATAAAATAAGACATGATAAAATACAACATTATATACATTGGAAAATATGTCAATACTATGGGAAAATGAATATGAAAAATTATATAAAATCAACCAGACAAAGACATGATAAAATACAACATTATATACATTGGAAAATATGTCAATACTATGGGAAAATGAAATATGAAAATTATATAAAATCAACCAGACAAAGACATGATAAAATACAACATTATATACATTGGAAAATATGTCAATACTATGGGAAAATGAAATATGAAAAATTATATAAAATCAACCAGACAAAGACATGATAAAATACAACATTATATACATTGGAAAATATGTCAATACTATGGGAAAATGAAATATGAAAAATTATATAAAATCAACCAGACAAAGACATGATAAAATACAACATATATACATTGGAAAATATGTCAATACTATGGAAACTGAAATATGAAAAATTATATAAAATCAACCAGACAAAGACATGATAAAATACAACATTATATACATTGGAAAATATGTCAATACTATGGGAAACTGAAATATAAAAAATTATATAAAATCAACCAGACAAAGACATGATAAAATACAACATTATATACATTGGAAAATATGTCAATACTATGGGAAACTGAAATATAAAAAATTATATAAAATCAACCAGACAAAGACATGATAAAATACAACATTATATACATTGGAAAATATGTCAATACTATGGGAAAATGAAATATGAAAAATTATATAAAATCAACCAGACAAAGACATGATAAAATACAACATTATATACATTGGAAAATATGTCAATACTATGGGAAAATGAAATATGAAAAATTATATAAAATCAACCAGACAAAGACATGATAAATACAACATTATATACATTGGAAAATATGTCAATACTATGGGAAACTGAAATATAAAAAATTATATAAAATCAACCAGACAAAGACATGATAAAATACAACATTATATACATTGGAAAATATGTCAATACTATGGAAAAATGAAATATGAAAAATTATATAAAATCAACCAGACAAAGACATGATAAAATAACATTATATACATTGGAAAATATGTCAATACTATGGAAAACTGAAATATAAAAATTATATAAAATCAAGCAGACAAAGACATGATAAAATTGGACAGTGCAAAATATGCAAATACTATGGACAACTGAAATATGATAATCGTATAAAATTTGATTCAACCATAACCAATAACAGAAGCCATAGGAGTTACAATTCTCTTGGCCTTAGCTATCCAAACTGATAATTGATATGTCAGTGACAATAGATAATCGCATATCAGTTCGAATAATGAAATAAGTAAAGACCTGAAAATAGAAATTGGACAAATGTGGCACTTAACTCTTTGCCTAATTTTAACCGCTAACAATGGCTCTCCCACCTCTATTACCCTACCATCAGCCGCTGATGTTGAGTTCCTTATAATTAAGCTGAAGGGCTCAGATAGTAATAATGATAAGACTTATTTGAATAGAATGAGGGGAACAAATAGTGAAATTGAAATATACTATCATATTGGCAAAGAATTGTTACACACTAAGACACGCAAAGAATTCTGCGGTAGATATCACGAGACACAAAACAGTAGGGACAGATCCTAGCCACAAGATAACAACTCCGGAACTGAGCTTTCAGAAATCTTCTGACGAAGGGATCTTTATCTCGAAATATTAAGATAATAAATCAAATGTAGACGAACAACATCATAGTTACCTCATTTTTCTTTACACTTGCATTGTGTTGGCCTTCAAAACCAACCAGGGAAACACACACACACACACACACACACACACACACACACACACACATATAATATATATATATATATATATATATATATATATATCAATTTAGCTCAGTCGCTAGGGCACTTGACTAGTAATCGGAAGGTCCCTGGTTCAATACCGCCCCTCGCCAACTCAGCGTATGAGTAGCGCATGGATCTGTGCGGTAAAGTGAGGAGCTGATGGTAGGTGTGGCTTTCCACTTCTAGCGCTTGTGAAAAGGGGATAGTCCCCCTCTCTGTCTGGCTGACACCGACTGTAGGCTTCCCTGACGACTTTACTTTTATATATATATCATGTCGCGCAATTAGCACGGATATCCACGACAATCTCTCGCTAACTCTCTCTACCATTCATTGTGCCAGAGAGGTCCCCTGAGCAGCATCCAGTATCCTTGCATAGTTGCTCAATGTAGGTCCTTGGTGGCCGGTCCACACTAGTCCACACTAGTATGTCCATGTGTTGGCTTCCACAGTAGAACGTCGCTTATGAGCTCGTCCTTGCTTCTCCAGCAGTGTCCAGCATGCCTTGTCCGTCTCCCTCGGGTGGTTTGTCAGATGGGAGGCAGGTGGCCATACAACTGCTTCCTTGTGGGGTGCTGTTTCCACGACTTGTTCAGGACTGCACTCAGCATTCTTGTGCAGGTCCCATCTAGCTTATTCTCAAGGCGCTTCGTTATGATCTAGGTGGTGCAGCCATACAGCAGTACTGATCGCTTTAACTTGTCAGTGAGCTCGATTTCCATATGACTGATAATGTGTTTCTGGTCGCCCATGCCTTTCCTATTCGTGTATTAACATCGTTTTTGTGGATGATGATATTACTACCTAGGTATGTGAATTGTTCTACAGGCTTTAGAGGCTTACCGTCGAGTGTGGAGATGTCTCCTATATATATATATATATATATATATATATATATATATATATATATATATATATATATATATATATATATGAGTCTTGCGTATGATTTTAAATTATTTAGTTAAGAATTAGTGTAAAAATGAAATAATGAATGATAAAAAATGAATTAAATGAATGGAATAAATGAAAAAATACGTTTTCCAAAGTCCTTTTCACAACCATAGGTTTTTCTATTGAAGCATTGAATTAATATAATTATTATATAAAATAGTGGAGAATATAAAATGTGTCTTACCTTAGCGAAGTTATGTTGAGGAATAATCAATTTTTTAAAAATTTCTGTCTGATGTGGTCGGTAATATTTCCGGTAAAAATTGCAACAGTGTATACTTTTGAATTTAAAATAAAAATGGTTGACTAAAAAGATTTTTGAATGACTTTTACAGTTGTAAAGATAAATAAATAAAGAATAAATGAATGAAATAAAAAATAAATAGAATATTTATTAGAGAAATGTATGGGCTATTTACTCAGACTTAAATTGATGAATGATTTATATATATATATATATATAGGTAGGGGGGCATTTATAAATCCCATTAACAAGGAAGCTCTCCACCTTTGTCAAGGGAAATGTTCCAGATATCTCTTTCAACCATGAAGTGGTCTTTGCAAAGAAACAATTTCAAGTCGAATAAGCATTCACCAATTGCCCATGGAGAGCAAATAATTCGCCCAGTAACATAGCAATTGCAAAACTCAATAGCAGGAAGCAGCAGCAGCAGCAGCAGACATGTTCTGTTCCGGCCATTCACAACGTCCAGCCTGCTTTCTTCTTTCTTTTTCTCCCGTTTTCTCTTCCCTCATCTCGTTTCTTTCTCAACATGGCAAAGTTACCGATTTCTTTTTTGTCAGAATTCAATAGAAGCTTAGACAAAATCCGGTCTTTTAAAGTTTTTTTTTCTTCAAGAGTACAGTCTTTTAGAATGTTTATGATGTATATAAAGTTAGGAATTACCATGGCAAATCTACTATAAGAGCTAAAATGTCTGACATTAACTTTCACCTAACAGAATATATTATGGTAAATACGTAGATTAAATAATGATGAAGGCAACAGGTAATGAAATACGACAACGCTTTAGATTAGGTGTATATTCAACAAACAATATGAACATGCAATATACAATATGTAACGTGTGATATACAAAATGTGTGTGAGTTTTACAAATGTGTTATAAATTGTACAATTGTAGAGTGTAGGTAGAGGGTTGCAAAATAATGCGTTTGCGAAACCTATCTGGTCTCTGGTGTGGAGGTGAGTGTCTCTTGCTAGCTTGAGTTAAGTTCGACTTTACGAGTCAACGGCTCCTGGGTAAGCTGGCTTTAGACAGCACGTCTGTAGTGATGGCTGATTGCAGCGAAAAGAGGTAGATTGATGGTACAATCCTTGAAATTTGGCGGCTAAATTAAGCCTAGTAATATGTGTTTTGATTGGTCGCCGACAATGGCCCTTAGCCAATCGCACAAGGTCTTTTATCAGACGATGGTTAAAGAGTAAGGTCCCTTATCAGGCGATGATTAAGGGGCCGTAACTGAGTAATGTCATATTATTTCTTTTATATACTATCATTCTATTAGTATTCTATTATTTCGAAACCCTGTCCGCTTTAGAATACACGAATTGCACCTCTACAGAGGGTTAAGACTCCCCCAAATGGACCACCTGTTGCCGTTCGTGGCAACTCATGATACTTAAGGATGGAACACAGTTGGCTGAGCAGTCCATGACACACAACACACCATTTTGGTTTTTACGTAGGCTAAAAGAGCGGTTGGAGAAGCACCCTCCGATCAATCGGCTGATCCTGTCAAGCCCTAGCACCTATATCATTGCCCAACCCTATTGCCCTTATGGCAAGCCCCGGCCCCTTTTTATCATATAGGTGCTAGAAGGCGTTGACTGAGGGTCGTCCTGTCCTGGGTATGACGTTAAACTCTTAATGATGGTGAGGTTCCATATCTGGGGAATGTGGAGCACCCCTTCACCACGACTGCCCCCAGGTTAACCTTGACACGGAGTGGTAGTGCCGGTTAGGGTCCCATCTAGGGGTTAGATAGAAAATGTGTTTATAAAACAATTGAATACTTATCGAGAATGAGTTTATTTCAAAACTTCCCGGCATTGAATGACCCAGCAAGGTTGATATGCCATAAAACAGACACACAAACAAACATGTTTATAATATATACTAGAAAAACTATGCGACCCCTAGGCGCAATCATTTAAGTTTTAATATAATAAAATAATATGTTAAATTAGAAAGACTAACGAAACTAAAATAATAATAAATATTAGAATATTAAACTTATTTTAATGTTATTTTAATTTATTTCAATATAGAATTATACACAGGATTCATTTGAGAATAGCATGATAGTATTAGAATTCAGTAGCAGCAAATAATTATTTATTAAACCCAGTTTGTTAAAATCATTATGCAAATTATCCCCACAATTTAGTATGTAAATCTTTATTTCTTAGAGATACATAACACATATTTCAGGATTTTGAATGCATTCTTAATACGGTCAGTGGCACTTGATCATGGCCGAATGTTTGGATATATATATATATATATATATATATATATATATATATATATATATATATATATATATTAATACTCTTGTTCCTTGATTGTACGACCGTTATGAAATAAAATAAAAGAAACGCCTATATAGTTCAGGGTGATTGAAAAAGTAATGCCATTTTGTTTAGAACATATGTAATTACGAGTATAGGAACATGTATCATACATCAGAATAGCTGATCCTCTATGGATCACATCCCTACTTCTTCTCATAGGGGAGTTAAAAAGTAATGCCATTTTGTTTAGAACATATATAATTACCATCATAGGAACATGTATCATACATCAAAATGAATCTGATCCTCTATGAATCACATCCTTACTTCTCCACATTCTCTTAATAACAATGTTTCACCTTTGAATGAGAGCATTTATCCCTGCCCCGTAAAATTATGTTGACTATTCTTTGAGCTACTTCTTCACTGCATATTTCACTTCCTTGTCACAGAAATAATGTTTGCCTCTTAAACCCCTCTTTCATGGGGCCCTGTGAAATAGCATATGCCTCCTCTGAAAACCACAGCTAAACAACCCCAAATTCCAAGTTCACCACTCACTCCCACTCACCAAACTGACCAATTAGAGACCAGGTAAAGGGTTAGCAAAAGGTCAAGCCCTATAAATTTAGTAGAATTGCCGTTTTTAATTCCTACTCTACCGTAGATAATTTATTGGTAACCTATAGTGTGTGTTTTGTTAAACTCTACGGACAATTCTTGTCGGGCGAGTTTTTGTTTGATCCTTTCTAACAGTCTGGCCATCTTTTTAATATCTGGGTGGAATTGGTGTAGCAATCCACCGAAGGTTTTTTCACACGTAAAGATGGCACAAAGTCTCGCAGAAAGCCCTCGTGAAAAAACCTTTGGTGGATTGCTACCATAAGTCCACCCGGATATTAAGATGGCCAGACAGTTAGAAAGGATCGAACAAAAATTCGTCCGAGAGGAATTGTCCGTAGAGTTTAATAAAACATGTTTACAAGAAAAAATGCTGCCAACATATACTTATATATATATATATATATATATATATATATATATATATGCAAGTAAAAAAATAACAAAAGTCTTAGAGATTTAGCTTTATAGTCTATTTCAGGGAGCTTAGACAAAGTGTCTAACTCTCACGACTCATCAGATGCGAATGATGAATTCTTTATTACTTATAGCATTTAAACCTTTTATATATATATATATATATATTATATATATATATATATATATATATATATATATATATATATAATATTACATGGGGATTTCTATGACCCGAGGTTTTATGCAGTGATGTATTCGTCATATATATATATATATATATATATATATATATATATATTACATGGAGATTCTATGACCCGAGGTTTTATGCAGTGATGTATTCGTCATATATATATATATATATATATATATATATAATATATATATATATATATATATAGTTAGGCAGCATTTCTTCTTTTAGGCATATATTATTGAACAAATCAGCCATTTCTGTCAGCAAATTTTGTCCTTTGTCCTTTCAAATTGCCAGATTGTTTTAATAATATCTGGCGAAAATTGGCCGATGTATTTGCCATAGGTGATTGTCCAAGTACTTTCCACCCTATCGTGGGCCATCTTCAGGGTAATTTTGAAACCGTACAACAATGGGTTGTTCTATTCCCTATTTATATAGGTTGTGTTTATTTTATTGTTGTTGTTATTATTAGTGTTATCATTATTGTTTTTTATTATCTTTTTTAATATTATTATTATTTTATGAATTGCTAATGTAATTATAGGCATTTTAGACCATTGGTGCTATTATCAAGATTTATTTTGTTTAATTTTGGATTTTTGTGTCTAATATGCAGTGCTTCTAAAGTCTTTAGTCGTTGTTTACATATTTGTGTTTCTATAATGGTGCTGTTATCGTTGAGTATTTTTCGGAATTTAGTATTGGGACAAGAGTGTGTTTTTAAATGTCGGGCTATTGAGCTATTGTCTGAAAGGTGCACTGTAAGACGCCTGGAAAGGAGAGTTGTCGTTACACCGATGTATATATTGTTATTGGAGATACATTCTCGCAATGGACATTTAAATTGATATACAACATTGTTTTTTTTGTAACGGTTCAACTGACGGGGAGGAATTATATCACTATATATATATATATATATATATATATATATATATATAATACCGGCCCCTTAAAATATAGATTACCTGGCAACTGCACATATTTCAGATATATCGACGACACACTAATTTTCTCCCCCAAGAAATAAAAATAGAACCATTTCACCGACAAACTAAACTCGGTGGAATTCTCCGTAACATTCAACTTCAAGGAACAGTTTAATTGTTCCTTACCATTCCTAGATGCCCTACTAATTAGAACCCAAAACTAATTAAGCAACAAACCAACAACAAAAACGATTACTTATATATTATATATATATATATATATATATATATATATATATATAAGTATGTAATATATAATATATATATATATAATATATATATATATATAGTCATGCACATAACGCTGTTTCGACGTATCACATCTCTTCAGTGTAGCTACCTCCAGCCGTGATGGAAACCCGATTGATTTATCATCAGTCAGGCTCCTTGCTGCTCGGCTCTCAACAGCGCCTACAGACTGCGATTTAACTAACAAATACATACATATGCATCTATGTAAAGTTCGTCAGAGAGTGCTCCATCCGTATTATAGGACATATTTGCTTATACGAAGAAAAGAGGTGAAGGAAAGAGGAGAGAGAGAGAGAGAGAGAGAGAGAGAGAGAGAGAGAGAGAGAGAGAGAGAGAGAGAGAGAGAGGGGAGATGAAAAGAGAAAATTTTCCCCTGGATAAACACAGAAAATATTTTAAGAAGATTAACAAAACTTGTCTTTTTATCTATCTATCTATCTATTTATCTATCTATTTATTAATAATTCGCGATTTGCTTTTCTCCTTCGATGAAACAGTAGCAGACATTCTTTTATGTTTTTGATTTTTTTTTCTAATTCGACGACGCAATGTTCTTAGTGATTATGCCACCAGTTAATTTCTATTTTCTTTCGTTAATTTTTTAGGCACTATCGATGCTTTATTTTTACCCACTGCAGAAGTGATTGATTTGCTAATCTCTGGTGCGTGCTGTCTGCGTTCGCGCCCATTGCACAATAATCAAATCGGCAGGCGGTAATTGTTCTTGCCACGTCAGCATCGGTGCTTTTTTCTCGGAGGGAAGGATAATGGCGGCCGTGCAGTGATTAGAATAGAATGGACGTAAATGAAACATGGCGTTTTGGTGAATAATTGAAGGAGAAAGGATTGGAAACAGGCTTAAAAAGTACATCAATAATATACGGGAAATATAAAGATGGAAGAAAGATGAAGAAGAGGAGGAGGGAGGAGGAGGAGAGGAGGAGGAAGGGGAGGGATAAAGGGAGATAATTTCGATTGGAGAAGATAAGGAACGTGAGAAAAAGGAAGATATAAAAGGAAGCAGCAAAGAAGGAAAAAGACACCAGAAAAAGAAAAAAGAGAACGAAATAAAAAAAAGAAAGTGTGGGATTGTCTGCCCTTGTTTGGCTGTAAGAGTTATCTTCCGTTGTTCTGGGGATAGGAAGAAAAACCAATATGTATATATATATGCACCAATTCTGTGCCAAAACGTGTGGATGGTCCAACACAAGCTTTCACCACTATAAACAAATCACTGTGTGGGTGTTCATTGTATGTATGAACCCTCATGTGTCGAAATCGTCCATAATATATATATATATATATATATATATATATATATATATATATGTATATATATGAGAAGTAAATATACAAACGATGTGTTTTGATATGGCATTTTTAGCCGACAATTTTTTGGAGAATATGTGCTTAATTGAAGTCGTACCTAATTTTGAAAATTAATTAATAATTGATTAATTAGGCAGGAATACCTATTCAAAAGTAAGGCTATACGAATCGAGAAAAATCAATCTCTGTATGTAAATTTCGCCCTATCAGGCATCATCAGTAGAGCTATAGATAGGAAGACCGTAACCCCTATATATATATATATATATATATATATATATATATATATATATATATGTGTGTGTGTGTGTGTGTGTGTGTGTGTGTGTGTGTGTGTGTAATATTTATGGAAGATTGTGTCTATGGGATTTTCATCATTATGATCTCAGGATCTTACATCTTACGTAAGATATAGGGTCCTGAATCGATCATATCAATCGATAAATAGAATTGTATAAACACACCTTATTGACTAAAGAAAGGAAAAAAGAAAGAATGAATGAAAGACAAAAAATACAGATAAATTGAAAGAAATGTTCATCGGGAAAATTAGACAAATAAATAAAGAAAGAAAAATGACCAAAGGAAGGAGGGTAAGAAGGAAAGAAAAAAAATAAAGGAAAGAAAAAATAGAGAATAACCATCCTGAAAATGCTTTCATTGATTAAATAAAATAGAATAAACAAAAATATTGACAGGAAAGAAAAAAGAAAGAAAGAAAAAAAAGAAAGAAAAAATGTATCTCAGATGTATTCATTCGTATAAACGAGACTTACTGATAAAAGAAAGACAGAAAGACAGAAATAAAAATTGAATGAAAGAATGAAAGAAACGATCCACTAAGGACCACAATAAGTAATAATAAAACCCGAAGAACTAAAAAAACGAAAAGAAAAAAAAGAAGAAAAAAAAAGAATAAAGAAAAAAAGAAAGAATAAAGTAACCAAACTGAAATAGAAATGAATAAACGAAACTTATTTAAAAAAAGAAAGAAAGAAGGAAAGAAATAAAATGAAAAAAATGAAGAATAAACTAACCAACCACAAATTTCATTCATTAGTTAAACTTGAAAAAACGAAACTTAGTGACCAAAAGAAAGAAAGAAAGAAAGAAAGAAAGAAAGAAAAACTATCCACCAAGAAAGACAATAAGAATACGAAAAACCGAAAAGCAAAAAAAGAAGAAATAAAGAAAAAAAAAGAAAGAACAAAAGAAACAAAGATAAAAAAAAGGAAGAATGAAAAGATAGAAAAAAAGAAAAAGAAAAAGAAAGAAAAAATCCCAAAAAGAAAAAACGAAGAAAAATTTTTTTTAAAAAAGAAAAAAAAAAGGAAAAAATAAGACAAAGAAAAAAAAGAAAAACGAAAAAAGAAAAAAAAAGAAAAAAGAAAAAGAAAGAAGAAAGAAAAAAGAAAAAATAGAAATATTGAAAAAAGAAGAAAAAAGAAAAAGAAAAAGTATGAAAAAAAGAAGACAATGAAAAGAAAAGAAAAAGCGAAAAGAAAAAGAAGAAAAATAAAAAAGAATAAGTAAAAGAAGAAAAAATCTTTAAAAAAAGGGGGGGGGGGGGATTCGGATAAGTTTAGTTGCATTTACATAATTGAATTTCCTTCATCTCATAAAACAAAAACAAATAAAAAATGTCAATAAAAAAATGAAAAAAATCCGACAAATCCGAGAAAATTTGGACTTGGATTCGCCATTTTACGCGCCAAAATCTGAAACAAATGAGAAAGCAAAACAAAATGGCGTCATAAAGCAGATTGAACATGAGATTAAGGTGGGATGATCGAATCAGTGCTGTCAACAAGTGCAAACAGTAGCTTGTCATTCGTGGCGAGGAGGCGGGGCAACGGAAGTGAGGGGTGGGGTCGAGATTTATGGAACCGGTTGTCAAGAACACCAGTGCACAAGAACAACACAAGTGTATCTTCCTGTTTGGTCTACAGAATCGAATAATGCAATAGACGGACTGATTTATTGGTAATTAATCGCATTTTGTTAAAGAGAATTCGATTAGCTAACATTAGCAACTTTTGGAGTCAGCAGTGCCGAAGATTGCCAATATTCTGATAGACACACACACACACACACACACACACACACACACACATATATATATATATATATATATATATATATATATATATATATATATCGTTGATTGTTGTCAAGTTTGAAATAACAGTTTTCACGTTAAACCACCATTGTTTTTTTTCATTTCCGTAAATGTTATTTTAGGACAATGAATGATAGAAAAGTTTGACGAGAGCCGGTCATGGATGTCCGTGCTAATTGCGCGACATTATGATGACTAGCAAATATATGCACCCTCCGGGTGCAAGTATTTAAGTTTTAATGTAATAAAATATTGTATTAAATTAGAAAGGCTAATGAAACTAAATAAGAATACAGATAAAAAGATTTGAAACAGAGGGAGTATAATAAAAAATGGAACAACTGAAACTTACTCTTCCATCACTCTCGTCTTTCATTGTTATTTTTTCTAATTTAAGTATTTAGTTATAAGAGGAAGTAAAGAATAAAAATGACAATTATTTTATCTTGTTAATGGATTTCATTCAAGATTCATTGAAGAGATTTTTGCTTATATTCATTAAAATAAAACCAAACAGTTAGAAATCAATAATACTAAGCACATATTTTATTAAATTCGATTTTTTAATATTAATATGCAAATTAGCCTTCCCGTTCACACTGTAAACCGTTATTTTTTTGTTGTATATAAATATAATTGCATGTTATCAGTACGTAGACATAGTTAACAGTATTAATAATGTAAGACAATTTTATTAATAATTGAGGTTTAGATAAAAATAAAATCATGGAGAATGTGATGTCAATAACTAAGGGAATTGTGACTTGAGTAGGAATATAGTTTCGGTTACAGACAGAAAAACACACAATCTCCATTATAATAAGATTTTGAAAGACCCCCCCACCGAACCCCACGATCACACGTCTGGCCACGTCAAGCCGTTGCACCTACACGATCGTCCCGAAACCTAATGTGTGCATGGGAAAACCTCAAATCTTTTTAACATAACGGCTTGACGGTGGTGTCTGAGAGTCTTAGTTTTTTACAATACGTGCCTGTGGATGACTGTGCGTGAGACCGCTGTCTTACGTCTCGCCGTTCCCTTTTTTTTTTCTCTCTCTGCTGCTGCCACTGTCGCAACCCCCGCCCGACGACAACCTGTCCGTCTCTCGTCACTCCTCGCATACATGTGTATATAGAGAATTTGAAAATTTGCTTTTTAGAGCATTGTTAAGTAAAGTATATTATTGTTTATATTTTTGAAGGCAATTACAATGTGTATATGGTTTAAAATTCGATAACTCGGCAAATAACGCCCGCGACGTGGAACACCGTACAGCTGTTTCAACTTTTTAAGTCTCATCAGCGATGTGTACGGTGTTCCATGTCGCGCGCGTTATTTGCCGAGTTTACTTGTCATGATTATTTTCAATAATTATCGAATTTTATACGATATACGCATTGTAATTGCCTTCAAAAATATAAACAATAGTATATATATATATATATATATATATATATATATATATATAGTTTCGGTTAGTTTTGAAGTCTATCACAATGCAAGGGTAAAGAAAAATAAAGGAATGTTGTTCGTCTACCTTCGATTTATTTTCTTAATATTTCGGGATAAAGATCCCTTCGTGAGAAGATTTCTGAAAGCCATGTTATGGCTAGAATCTGTCTATACTGTTATATCTCTGATAACATCTTCCATCTAATTCTTTACGTGGGTATGTGTGCAAGTGTATGTGTTTTTGTGGGTGTAAGTCACACACACACACATATATATATATATGTGTGTGTGTGTGTGTGTGTGACAGTCAGATATAAACGTATGTATATCCGACAGTCAGAATTATCTAGAAAATCTTTTAGGTGAAACCTGGGTAGATAGTAATTGAGCCATTTTAAGTTATATATATATATAATATATAGTAATTGAGTCATTTTAGGCTTTATATATATACATATATATATATTGTAATACAGGTAACAGTGATAACCTACTCGAGTTTCACCATAAGGATCTTCAGGGTTAAATCCACTTGATTAATCAAGATATTGATTAATTGCAGTCGATTTCACGTGTGTGTCTTTCGCGATAAACGGTTCGAAAGACACACACGTGTAATCGACTGCAATTAATCAATATTTTGATTAATCCAGTGGATTTAACCCTGAAAATCCTTATGGTGAAACTCGAGTAGTTATCACTTGTACCTGTATTACAATAAATTTGCTCTTCTAACGTTTTGAGCACTTTTTATTTGTTATATCGCTGTCTTACCTTTCTGAATTTTGCATCAACTAACGATTGAGACCATCTTCACCGGTAAGGAACCTTTTCCAAAATAACACACACACGCACACACACACACACACATATATATACATATATGTATATATATATTTATGTATGAGTAGGTGCTTACCGGTGGGTACGGGTACGATCGTTGGGAGCGCATATGTTATATGCATATATATATATATATATATATATATATCTGTGTGTATGTGTGTCTATGTGGGTGTGTGTGTATATATATACATATATATGTATGTGTGTGTGTATAACAAATCACTGTAGTTTGAATTGCATTCAAATATAGTATATACTCGTTCGCCCTTGTTTTTAATGCAATAATATGTGTGACTTACTGTGTTTTTTTTTCTTCTGCATTTTACAGTAGAATGACAGAGGCGACATTTGGATAATTGAGCGTTCAACGTAAACAATTTCATGCAAAGTTGTTTGGCGCGGCCCGGAAGCACAGGCGCGCAGAAAAGATTCAGCGGAAGTCAATAGAGAAAAAAAAAAAAAATAAAAAATAAAATAAAAATAAAACCACAAAAAAAAAAGGAGAAAGATAAAAAAAAAATAAAACTATGCGAAAATAATTAGACATATTGCACAACTTTAACAGCAAAAATGTGCAAAAGGTGTGCAGAGCGTTGGAAGATAAATTGTTAAGTTTCCGTCGTAAAAATCCATTTGAGTAAAACAGACGAGAGAAAAATAGCGATGACGAAAATTACCGAACGGGGGAATTGGATTCTGTATATTTATTTATTTATTTTATTTTTTATTTATTCATTTATTTTTTTTTTGTTTTTAATTTTTTTTTATCACTGCAGTTGGCAACTAGTTAGAATAGCAGGGAAGTAGATATTGTTATATTTTCAACGGGAGTAAATGTGAAAAATATACAATTATTGTTCCTATGCAAAGAAACTCTCTCTCTCTCTCTCTCTCTCACACTCTCTCTCTCTCACTTTCTCTCTCTCTCTCTCTCTCTCTCTCTCTCTATATATATATATATATATATATATATATATATATAAAGATAGATAGATAGATAGATAGATATAATTTGAGCCTGCTGCAAAATCTACATCAGATATCATTGAAAAACAAATGGAAATATACACACACACACACACATATATATAGTTTAGAATTTATGAAAAAATATATCCGGTATATAAGTAAACTCGATGGAGTGGCCTATTGTCGGTATCAATCTGACAGCGAGGAGTCAATCCTCTTTTCAGTAGCGCTAGACCAGGGAGATTGTTTTTGCGTCTGATGTGGAGCGCCACACCTACCAACAGCTCTCTAATTTACCGCACAGCTCCCTGTGCTACTCATGCGCTGTGTTGGCGAGGGATGGTATTTAACCTGTGGCGAATGCTCTACCGATTAATAGGAAACAATTTGTCTATTTACGGCTGTTGGATATAATGTTGGCATCCTTCTGTCTACGAAAGACCAAAATGGCCAATTTTTGAATGGCAATCTGTGGTGCAGTGATTGCAAACAAACGGTGATGCTTGCTGAAGATGCTGTTGTCTCTCCTTCCTCATGGCTCTCTTTCCTCTCTTTATCACTCCTAGGACATAATGCAAGGACAAAATTTCAAAAAATAAGTTTTAGAAAATGAGTTTAAAAGAATCCAGTTTGAAAAAAAAAAAAGAAAAAAACAAAGAAAAAAAAAACTTCAATACCAAACGGGAATGAATGCAACAAAAACGTCTTCGGCATAAAATAACCCAATGGGTTAACATGCGGTAAAACCCAGATAACCAACTATCTAATCTAGCTTTATTTCAGAGGTTTACAGAGCTTTGAGGGAAATATAACTGTGTACAAATTATTAGTATTTGATAGCAATACTTTAAGCAATATAATTGTGTACAAATTATTAGTATTATATAGCAATACTTTAAATAATATAAATTGTGTACACATTATTAGTATTAGATAGCAATACTTTAAACAATATAATTGTGTACAAAATTAGTATTAGATAGCAATGCTTTAGATAATATAATTCTGTACACATTATTAGTATTAGATAGGTACAAATTATTAGTATTAGATAGCAATGCATATTCTGTACACAATACTTTAAACAATATAATTGTGTACAAATTATTAGTATTAGATAGCAATGCTTTAGATAATATAATTCTGTACACATTATTAGTATTAGATAGCAATACTTTAAACAATATAATTGTGTACAAATTATTAGTATTAGATAGCAATGCTTAGATATATAATTCTGTACACATTATTAGTATTAGATAGCAATACTTTAAACAATATAATTGTGTACAAATTATTAGTATTAGATAGCAATGCTTTAGATAATATAATTCTGTACACATTATTAGTATTAGATAGCAATACTTTAAAACAATATAATTGTGTAAAATTATTAGTATTAGATAGCAATGCTTTAGATAATATAATTCTGTACACATTATTAGTATTAATAGTAATACTTTAAACAATATAATTGTGTACAAATTATTAGTATTAGATAGCAATGCTTTAGATAATATAATCTGTACACATTATTAGTATTAGATAGCAATACTTTAAACAATATAATTGTGTACAAATTATTGTATAGATAGCAATGCTTTAGATAATATAATTCTGTACACATTATTAGTATTAGATAGCAATACTTTAAACAATATAATTGTGTACAATTATTAGTATTAGATAGCAATGCTTTAGATAATATAATTCTGTACACATTATTAGTATTAGATAGCAATACTTTAAACAATATATTCTGTACAAATTATTAGTATTAGATAGCAATGCTTTAGATAATATAATCTGTACACATTATTAGTATTAGATAGTAATACTTTAAACAATATAATTGTGTACAAATTATTAGTATTAGATAGCAATGCTTTAGATAATATAATTCTGATAAACAATATAATTCTGTACAAATTATTAGTATTAGATACTGCTACACATTATTAGTATAGATAGCAATACTTTAAACAATATAATTGTGCACAAGGTTTAATATGATTAATTATAATAAAATTAAATACAAATACAAAAAATGCACTTATTTTTACTTTATTCAAATCAATTTCAATATAAAATTATACATAGAATTGCTTTTAATACGTTTGAGGATAAAACAATAATATTAGAAATCAATAACACCAAGTAATAATTTATTAAGCACGGTCTTGTCAAATCCTGGCTGAGGCTGTTTGCATTTCACATAATACTAATGCCCTTGGAGAAGGCATGAATCCAACTATTCACCCATTTGCTGAGGGCCAATGGACTTAGTTTATTAACCGTGGTTTAGCAACCAGTCTAGGAGAATAAAAAAATAATTAAAACAAGCATTACTCGTGTGCTACGTATCGGTGGCCCAGGGGTAGAGTTTCTGATTCTGCGTGCTGGATTCCCGGTTTCGATTTCTGTCGGAGGGAAATCGTAAGTATACATCGCTGATGAGACTTAATAAATTTAAAACAGCTATACGATGTTCTACCTGGGGCGCGATATTTGCCGAGTTTGCTTGTCATAATTATTTTCAATGATTATCGAATTTTATACTATATACGCATTGTAATTGCCTTCAAGCAAAGAATATAAATAATAATATATTTTACTCAGCAATGCTTCTAAAGCAAATTATCAAATCTCATCATTTCTTACGCCGGAGCATAGGCCTAATTTGCGATCTTCTCAACGTCTACTGTACTTTATATAGTAGTGACGTGTTTATCCTTGACAAGTTAATTTCGCATGTATCGTGTGCTACCTATCGGTGACCCAGGGGTAGAGCTTCTGATTCTGCGTGCTGGGTTCCCGGTTTCGATTTCTGTCGAAGGGAAATCGTAAGTATACATTGGTGATGCGACCTAATAAAGTTGAAACAGCTGTACGATGTTCTACGTGGAACGCGATATTTGCTGAGTTCGCTTGTCATGATTATTTTCAATAATTATCGAATTTTATACGATATAAGCATTGTATTTGCCTTCAAGCAAAGAATAGAAATAATAATAAACTTTACTCAGGAATGTTTCAAAAGCAAATTATCAAATCTCATCATTTCTTACGCCGGAGCATAGGCCTAATTTGCGATCTTCTCAACGTCCACTGTACTTTGTATAGTAGTGGCGTGTTCATCCTTGACAAGCTAATTTTGCATGTATCGTGTGCTACGTATCGGTGGCCCAAGGGTAGAGTTTCTATTTCTGCGTGCTGGGTTCCCGGTTTCGATTTCTGTCGGAGGGAAATCGTAAGTATACATCGCTGATGAGACTTAATAAATTTGAAACAGCTGTACGATGTTCTACGTGGAGCGCGATATTTGCCGAGTTCGCTTGTCATGATTATTTTCAATAATTATCGAATTTTATACGATATACGCATTGTAATTGCCTTCAAGCAAAAAATATAGCATTACTCTATTTAAAAATTGACCTTGTGTCACATCCTTACCGTGATGAACAGGTTGGGTGAATATGTACTCAAGTTTTCGTTTTTTGTACTTGTTAACCTCTTAGTAATTTTGAAACAAACTCTTTATGAAATCTAATAGCTTTAATTCTTCTGTCTGTGCTCAAAGAATATCTCATATCAGATATTTCTTCAATGGTAATTTGGTAATTTGCAAATAATTATATGATTTCAAATAATTAATAATAATAATAATAATAATAATAATAATAATAATCATTATTAAACAATTATAGCTTTAATACCATTCAATACCAATAATGTATTGTTAATTTGCAAATAATTATATGATTTCAAATAATTAATAATAATAAGACTAATAATAATACTAATAATAATACTAATAATAAGATTAATTGCTGCACAAATCAATGCCATAATGACAAACTATATCAAAGCGAAAATTGATAAGACCCAACAAAATAGTAAATGTAGACTTTGTGGTAATAGAGATGAGACTGTAAATCATATACTCTGTGAATGTCAAAAACTAGCTCAACGAGAATACAAATCTAGACACGACTGGGTTGGGAAGGTGATCCACTGGGAATTATGCAAAAAATTGAATTTTGACCATACAACAAAATGTTATATGCATAAACCAGAATCTGTTCTTGAGAACGAAACGCATAAAATTCTCTGGGACTTTGAGAGAAAAACGGATCCCCTTATCCCAGCAAGAAGACCAGACCTAGTGTTGATTGACAAAAAAGAAAGAATTTGTCAACTGGTGGATTTTGTAGTTCCAGCAGATCAAAGGGTGAAGCCTTGTCAGAGAACTGAAAAGATATGGAATATGAAAGTCAAAGTGATACTAATTGTGGTTGGTGCACTTGGAACGGTCCCAAAAGGATTGGAAAGTCTGGAAATCAAAGGAAGGATTGATACCATTCAGAACACTGCACTGCTGCAATCTACCAGAATACTCAGAAGAGTCCTGGAGACCTGAGGATACTTGTCACTCAGACTCCAGTGAAAGACCATCAGCTAATGCTGATGTAAAAACTCAAAAAGAAATAATAATAATAATAATAATAATAATAATAATAATAATAATAATAATCTTTATTAAACAATCATAGCTTTAATACCATTCAATACCAATAATGGATTGTTAATTTGAAAATAATTATATGATTTCAAATAATTAATAATAATAATAATAATAATCTTTATTAAACAATTATAGCTTTGATACCATTCAATACCAATAATATGAATATAGTTCAACGGTTAAAAGTATTTAAGATTAATAATTCTAATTGCAGGACCTGTGGATATACCACAATATGATAATTTGATTATTAAAACGTTTGATATGTTTACGTAAGAGCACTTTTAAAATAGCTCTTAGTTAAAAAAGTAAAGTATGTAAAAAGTATAATTTTTCGTTTTATAATTTATTTTTGGGTTTTTTAACCAGAAGGTGTTACAAAATGATAACGGTTGTAAAATTAAGGAACGCGAGTATTAATATTTAGATTGACCCATGCCCTAAAATCAGGATAGGTGTCTCATTTATTCTGTCTATGACATATGCATACATACATCCGGACTGTGTCAAGTGGCTTCAGCCCTGGACCGGTTAAGTAATTTAACAGTGTAGATCTTAGTGGCCTATCCCCCAGGAAAAACATGCCCCCTTGATTTAAAGGGACAGGGCTTGGTTTATTTCCCTT